>JAABKJ010017545.1:5714769-5806069 GCA_011634705.1 Andricus grossulariae
CCGCAAAAATGGAATATTTAATTAAATTTTCAGCAAAAGAAATGAATTTTTAAATAAAATTATGAATCTTCAACAAAAAATTAGTTTATTAGTCAAATAGTTTAATTTTCAACAAAAATATACAAATTTTCAACCAAAAATAGAATATTTAAATTTTCAGCTAGAAAAATAAGTTGTGGAATAATTAAATTTTCAGTAAAAGAAATCAATTTTTCAATAAAAAGCTGAATCTTTTGCAAATAAAAAATAATTTTTAACCAAATAGTTTAATTTTCAATCTAAACGATTAATTTATACCAAACGAGACGAATTTTAAACCAAATTCATGAATTTTCAAACTAAAAAGACAAATTTTCAACCAAAATAGAATATTTAAATGTTTAGTTAGAAAAAAAAATTTTTTAAAAAAATGAATTTCAAACAAGAAGATTAAATTTCTATAAAAAATATAAACTTTCCACAAAAATGGAATAGTTAAATTTTCAGTAAAATAATTGAGCTTTTTAAAAAAAAAAAAGATGAATCTTCAACAAAAGAAATTAATTTTTAACCTAATAGTTTAATTTTCATCTTGAATGATTAATTTCTGCCAAAAAAGAAAACGAATTTCCAACCCAACAGAGGAACTTTCAACTAAAAAAAGACAAAGTTTCAACCAAAAATAGAATATTTAGATTTACAGTTAGAAAAGTAAACTGTGTAGTAGTTAAATTTTCAGTAAAAAAAAAGAACTTTTTAACAAAATGACGAATCTTCAACAAAATTAATTAATTTTTAACCAAATAGTTTAATTTTCAACCTAGAAGATTGATTTCTACCGAAAGACAAATTTTCAACAAAATACCAGAATTTTCAAAGACAAGTTTTCTACCAAAAATGGAATATATAAAATTTTAATTAGAAAAATAATTTATCAACCAAAAAAAACTATTTTTCAACAAATAAGATTAAAGTTTCATAAAAAAGATAAACTTTCCACAAAAATGGAATAGTAAAATTTTTTAATAAAAGAAAGTACCTTTTAAATAAAATGATGAATCTTCAAAAAAGAAATATTTAAACCAAATAGTTTAATTTTCAACAAAATACATGAATTTACATCTAAAGAGGACAAATTGTGAATAAAAAATAGAATAGTTAAATTTTGCAATGAAAGGAATGAACTTTTAAATAAAATGACGAATTTTCAACAAAAATGATTATTATTAAATCTAATACCTTCATTTTTAACCTAAAAGATTAATTTCTTTCAAAAACAAAAACAAATTTTCAACAAAATACCAAAATTTCCAACTAAAACAGACAAATTTTAAATCAAAAATAGAAAATTTAAATTTTTAGTTAGAAAAATGAATTATCAACAACAAAAAAATGAATTTTCAACTAAATAGATAAATTTTCAACAAAAATGGAATAGTTGTCAGTAAAAGAAATGAATTTGTAAATGAAATGATGAATCTTCAACAACAAATTAATTTTTAATCAAATAGTTTAATTTTCAACAAAATAGAATATTTTAATTTTTGGTTAGAAAAATAAATTTTGAATAAAAAAAAGCGAATTTTCAACCAAGAAGATTAAATTTCTATAAAAAAGATCAATTTTCCACAAAAATGGAATAGTTAAATTTTCAGTAAAAGAAATAAACTTTTCAATAAAGTGATGAATCTTCAACCAAAAAAATTACTTTTTAACCTGATAGTTTAATTTTCATCTTAAAATATTAATTTCTACCAAAAATAGAACATTTTCAACTAAAACAGACAAATTTTCAACCAAAAATAGAAAATTTAAATTTTTAGTTAGAAAAATAAATTATCAACAAAAAAAAAACATCTTTCAATAAAGAAGATTAAATTTTCATAAAAAGATAAACTTTACACAAAAATGGAATACTTAAATTTTCAATAAAAGAAATTACCTTTTAAGTAAAATGAGGAATCTTCAAAAAACAAAAATTTTAACCAAATAGTTTAATTTTTAACCTAAAAGATCAATTTCTTCAAAAAAGACAACTTTTAAACAAAGTACCTGCATTTTCACCTAAAAAAGACAAATTTTCAGCCAAAAATAGAATAGTTGAATTTTCTGTTAAAAAAATGAATTTTCAATAACAAAATAAATGAATTTTCAACAAAAATGGAATAGTTGTCAGTAAAAGAAATAAATTTTTAAATAAAATGATGAATCTTCAACAACAAATTAATTTTTAATCAAATAGATTAATTTTCAACAAAATACATGAATTTTTAAATGAAAAAGACAAATTTTCAACCAATAATAGAATATTTAAATTTTCAGTAAAATAAATGAATTTTTAAATAAAATGATGAAACTTAAATAAAAAAAATAGATTCATTTTTAATCTAAAAGAGTAATTTTTTTCAAAAAATACAAATTTTCAACCAAAAATAGAATATTTAAATTTTTAGTAATAAAAATGAATTTCCAACAAGAAAAATGTATATTCAAACAAGAAGATTAAATTTCTATAAAAAAATATAAACTTTCCACAAAAATGGAATAGTTAAATATTTTGTAACAGAAATGAATGTTTAAATATAGTAATGAGTCTTCAACAACAACAAATTAGTTTTTAATCAAATAGTTTAATTGTCAACTAAAAAGTACAAATTTCCCAACAAATATAGAATATTTAAACTATTAGTAAAAGAAATCAGCTTATAAATAAAATGATAAATCTTTAACAAACAAAAAAATTAATTTTCCAACCAAATTGTTTAATTTTCAACCTAAAAAATGAAATAGTTGATATAGATAGATAGAATATTTAAATTTTCGGTTAGAAAAGTAAGTTATGGAATAATTAAATTTTCCGTAAAAGAAATTAATTTTTCAATAAAAAGCTGAATCTTTAGCAAATAAAAAATAATTTTATCCAAATAGTTTAATTTTTAATCTAAACTATTAATTTCTACCAAACAAGACGAATTTTTAACAAAATTTATGAATTTTCAACTAAAAAGACAAATTTTCAACCAAAAATAGAATAGTTAAATATTTTGTAAAAGAAATTAATTTTTTAAATAAAGTAATGAATCTTTAACAACAACAAATTAGTTTTTAATCAAATAGTTTAATTTTGAACATAAATTTTTAACTTGAACGGAAAAATTTGCAATCAAAAATAGAATATTTGAACTATTAGTAAAAGAAATCAACTCATATAAAATGATAATTTTTTTTTATAATAAATAAATAAATTTAATAATGATAAAATAAATTTCTATAAAAAAGATCAATTTTCCACAAAAGTATGATAGTTATATTTTCAGTAAAAGATATGAACTTTTAAATAAAGTGATGAATCTTCAACAAATAAAAAATATTTTTAAACCAAAAATAAAATTTTAAATTTGCAGTAAAATAAATGAATTTTTAAATAAAATTATGAATCTTCAACAATAATAAATTAATTTTTAACTAATTAGCTTAATTTTCAACCTAAAACATTAATTTCCACCAAAAAAGGCAATTTTTCAACAAAATATATGTATTTTCAACTAAGAAAGACAATTTTCAATCACAAATAGAATATTTGAATTTGCAGTTAGAAAAATAAATTTTTAACAAAAACGAATTTTCAAACAAGAAGATTAAATTTCTATAAAAAGAGAAATTTTCCAGAAAAATGGAATAGTTAAATTTGTAGTAAAAGAAATGAATTTTTAAATAAAATTATGAATCTTCAACAACAATAAATTAATTTTTAACCACATAGTTTAATGTTCACCATAAAAGATTAATTTCTACCATGAAAGACAAATTTTTCAACCGAAAATAGAATCCTTAAATTTTCAGTTAGAAAAATAAATTTTCAATTAAGAAACAAAAACCAATTTTTAACCAAAAAGATTAAATTACTATAGAAAAAAAATATATATTCAACAAAAATTTAATAGTTAAATTTTCAGTAAAAGAAATGAACTTTTAAATAAAATGATGAATCTTCAACAAATAAAAAATCATTTTTAACCAGAGAGTTTAATTGTCAATCTAAAAGATTAATTTCTACCAAACCAGACGAATTTGTAACCAAATACAAGAATTTTCAACTGAAAAGATCAATTTTCAACCAAAAATAAAATAGTTCAATTTTTTGTAAAAGAAATAAATTTTCAAATAAAATGATGAATCTTCCACACCAAAATAATGTAATTTTTAACCAAATAGCTTAATTTTCAACCTAAAACATTAATTTCCACCAAAAAAGACAATTTTTCAATAAAAAATAGAATATTTGAATTTTCAGTTAGAAAAATAAATTTTTAACAAAAACGAATTTTCAGACAAGAAGATTAAATTTCTATAAAAAGAGAAATTTTCCAGAAAAATGGAATAGTTAAATTTGCAGTAAAAGAAATTAATTTTTAACCAAATAGTTTAAAATTGAATATGTAAGCTTTATTTCAAAAAGAAAATTTTTCTTTATTTTTGGAAATGCATGCAGTTAAATACTGTTGATTTTTTTTCCTATCTACTGTAGGATGGTTTCCTCTATGCTTTTAAAATTGCAATTTGTGATCCAAACCCTAAGAAAGCGAGAAATCCTACATTTTACGCATTAAAAATTTAAACATAAATAAAAATTGTCAGCGTGAAAACTTTAGTTTTTAACATCGTTCAAGCAGAGTATTCAGAATTGAAAAATTCAATTTTCAAAGATTTTGAACAAGTGAAAATGTGACTGATTTAATCAGTATTTTGAATTATCACTGGTGAAACAGTAATTTTCCGATTTTTACTGGGCGAATCAGTAAGATACTAAATGAACAACAGCGTTACTGAATAAACCAGTGATACAGGGCTCCACGCGGCCTAGACATGAACCTCCAGTCGTCTGGTATGAGCGCGCGTCGCCGATCGAGTCTCTGCATTTATCGAGTGAAAGCAAACTTCATTGTGTACTGTGTTTTTGTTCGAAATATTTGGGGCCTGGCTGCTTTGAGCGATGCGACACGTTGACGTAATGACGGGCCTTTCCACAATTAGGCGTAATATATTATTTCCTATTATATTGCACCCCGTTCCTTATTTATTGTTGCAAGAGTAGAGTGCGGTTTTTAAAAGATAATTTTGCAAAGTGATAAATGATAAAAGTGATGAATGATAAGTGTCATACCTGGCCATCTGACGGACAACGTGTACTACGAGTATCAAATGACTACTGGTACGGAGTAACCAGTGAACCTGCCTGATTAAACCAGTCACGGAATTCCACTGAGTGAATCAGTGAAATCTCAGTGATTGTCAGTGACACACTTCTGGCTGTTTCAACCAATGAAATTTCACGAGAAATCAGTCAGATTTCACTGGTTCGTTTTAAGAGAGGTGACAATTTACGGAATTTTAAATTATTTAATCTTAACTTCTCACCGTAAAAGTATCATTTCAGAACTCATTTCAGGTGTTAAAATCCGGCTCGGAAATAGGGTGGTATACTACATTGATTCACTGGAGTTTTAAATGGTCTTAAAAGGGCCCCACTCTTGTTATCCCGGAGTCATTTCTTTTAAATTGAAGTTATCCTATTCAAGAACGGGATATATTAAGTTTAAAACAATACTCATGATAAAAAAGATGTTAACCTAGTTGTTCGTCTAGAAAAATGGAATGCAGGTGGTAGCATTTAATCTCTCGCAAATTCTGATTTTAAAGGCAGATCCGTCCTAAAACAGCGTACTTCTCTTTACAGGAAGTCCGACCATAAATTGTGCTTAAATCTAGCGAACCCCGAATGCCCCTTTCCCACAACTAAATAAAGCTGTCTCTTCGTTCGTTATGGTTCGAAATGTTATCCTGCGTAATAGCAATATCACATTACTCTGCGGAATTTTCTTGTGTTACAAAAAGAAAATCAAGAAAAATCTCTAAAATCTTAAAATTCACTGATTTCATGAATTTTGATGCATGTACATGTAAGATAACTTCATTCTTTTTACATTTTGTAATTTTGCAAGATAATTAAAATGGGTTAGAAGTACTATCATTTAAAAATTATTAATTGAATTAGTGTTTCGCTAAAGATTTCGTCAAAGGTTTATATTTCAATACTGAAAATTGTATGCAACAAAGGAATGTCTCTTTTAGAATGTCTACAGCTTTTCATCAGGTAGATTCATTAGAAATTTGAGTTCTCTGCAGTTATGTAAAAATATAAAGTTTATGCCATACATACTTTATACTTTATGTAATATAATGTGTTTATGATTAAATTGTCAGTACTTACAGGGCATGCAATTGATCTTCTACTTCAGAAAATTGAATGCTCTGAAGTAATAAACTTCATAATGTCTCAAAATTAAGTATAACTGAGGACTGTTGTCTTATATCACGTCTTCATACAAAATGTAATTAAAATAGTAATAATTTTGAAATTGTCGCATAATAGTGCATAATTACATCATTATTGAATATTTTGAAGCATTTTATACTAAAAACGAAAATAAAGCATCTAGCCCGTTTCAAAATAAGTAAAATTCAAATTTAAGAAAATTCTTTGTTTCATATATTTAAAATTATTGTTTAGGAAGAATTATTTCACATTAAGAACTGAGCAAAAAAGTATCATAAAAGAATTGGTTTGAATGAAAATTGTGCGTTTTATGGTTTTTTTTTTTATAGCAAAATAGTATAATGTGTACCTAGGAGTGAAAAGTATTTATCTCTGAACGTGAGTTTCCAATAACGAGTCGAGGCAAGGTTTTGCAAACACGCGAGGATAAAAAGACGTTTCTCTCCTAAATGTACATGATACTTTATGTAACGAGGGTATTATTTACAAGTTTATCACGTCTGAAATTTGAGGTTAGGTTGGCGAGTTCCGTAATCGTACAGGGGCGACAGCGAATGCGCATACGCAGAGAACTATTATGATCATCTGATGATCATAATTGTACTCCGCACCACGCCGCACATGTGCATTCGCTGTCCGCCCTCCTGTTGTATAAACGGCTACTTTCAGAAATAAAAAACGCTGATAAAAAGCATAAATTATGCTTGCATTACATAAAATGATTTTTTGTCATTATGAGTATTAAAGTGACTTTGCACTTGACTATTCTTTATTGTTTATTAGTTTCAGATCGTTCTTGAAGATGCTGAATATTTTTTAAAGATGAGTCAGCCCTGTTCAAAATTAGTGAAATTAAAATTTATTTTTACAAAAAATATGTATTTACCAAAAAAATCTGTAGGATTGGAAGTTATTATATTAAAAACGCATTTTGCAAGATTTTAATTTCATTTCCTTTTTGACGTAATACCATAATCATCCAACTACAAAAAGTCTGAAAAAACAGTATCTTTTTTATATTTAATTCTCTCCAGAATTATAAATTTGCCTTTCAACCATTCATAAATCATCAAAAAGATACTTTCTGTAAAGAAACATTGAGTCAAACAACTTTTAGGTTGAAGATGGTTGAGTCTCACTGTGCTGAAAATCCTAGAATTAATGGAATTTAAAATAATGATTGGAATTTTGTTAGTCGTATCTATTTCAAAGTCTTGATAATAAAAAATTGTTTGTGCATTTTACGGCGAATTTCAAAATTTCGAATTGATTTTTCTCCTAATAAAAATAATATAATTATAATTACAGAATTTAAAAAAAAATTTATAGAATAATAATTTGAATTGTATAAAATTTAATAATTACTGAAAAGCCCTTTACATTTACATTGATTGATAATTGTACAAGAAATTTTTGGTAAATTAGTTTGCCATCAGTAGAAAGTGTTGATAACTGAAGATTTCAAATTCGACATGAACAATTTTTCTTTAAAAATTTTCAATTAACTAAATTATAAAAAACTGTTTTTTTATGTTTTCAAAGATTGTATCTTGTATAACAATTCAAGATTTATTTTTTATTTTTCATTGTTGTTCAATACTAAAAACTGTATACGGAAAAAGGGGGGTTTCTATTAGTACCGATTACTGTTTCTAAGGGAGGGAGCTGCAACAAAAAGGAACCCCTCTTGCTGAAAAGGCACCCAAAATTATAAATTGTTCCCAGTACCGGCCTTGGAGGCGCCAAGTCTGGCCCCGTATGAGGGAGCCACGGAAGTTGTAATCAAATAGGGGCGCCCTCATTTCACCCTCCGACACGCGAGGGCGTTAAAGAGGCTAAGGCCGACACTGCTTGTTCCAAAGGAACCCAAAGTATGAGTTCTAATAGAGAATTTTTGTACAGAACTCATTTTCTGCCTCGATTCACTGCGAAGATTTTACACGTTAATGCTACACCTTTTACCTTATAAAACAGATTTAATGATATTGCACTGTGGTAAATTTAATAAAGGATCTAAAATAATAGAAATTAGTCATTCTTGAAAGGAAGATAATGGACATGAGATAGGACAGTTTTTAAGTTTATGTTGAAAATCTTTCCCGACTGCATATCTTTTTCATGTTTCCATCTATCGGACATTAACGAACTACAAAGGATCCCTCAAAAAGAGTTCTATTTGAGTCTTAGTTCTAAAGGATAACATCACTTTCTTGAGCCGCAACAATATCGAACCCTCCGGTTTTTCTGCGTATAGCAAAAAAAATTCATTGTAATTTTTTAGGCCATAGTTAAAATTTTAAGAATTTTTAAATTCAAAAGCCGAACCGAAGAGAGCTTTTTGAACTCATAAGAAATTATTAATTTTATTTCAACGATTTTTTAACAACCTTAGTCTTTATCTTCCTTTCGCCGTTTGTGTAACAGTCACATAAGATACATACGAGATTCTGTTCCTAAACTTTGGATACGTACACGTAGATATAGATGTTGGCAATGTCTAAAAGGAAACTTGGAACATTTATCACAGGAATCGTATCTCTGTAATATATAGTTTGAATCGACCGATTCTCAAATCTCGACAAAAGGAAACTGTTTGAATGTAAAGATATATAGGAGATTATAAAATATAAGTTTACTAAAAATTTGATCAAAATGTAATGAAATTAAAATGAAATGGTTTGAATCTGACAATATAATAATTTGCAAAAGTATTTCAATTTCTTAAAGAGGTTTGCGGTTTTTGAATAATATGTGCATTTTTAATTGGATTGAAACTTTGGGTGACAAAAGGCATGCATCTGGAAAAGTTTCAGGCGATGAATGGAAACAAGATGTCTGGAATGCAAGAAGTGTAAATGATTTTAAGAAAAATCTATTACGAAAGACAGTGCACGTAAAGAAGCGACGTCGGATCCTACTTCAAGCCCTATGTCGGATCCTACGTCGGATCCTAATAGTTTCTGAACGTCGTCGAGTATGAGGATCGTTTCCGACGTTAGAAAATATTAGGATCCGGCAAGATTATTTTTTAAAATAATATGTTTATGAACTAATAACTGTTACATACGTCATTCTTAATTTATGGAATAGTTTTATCATGCGGCAGAAGAGTGATAGGAAATGGAAAGTTCAAAAACGGACTCGAACTATGGTCACGAGTAGATAGTGATTCACGCGGTAGCCAAGAAGTCTATCTAACGATGAATGAAAGGGAAAAACGGCATGTCAAGGAGAAAAAATTTGTATCTCCTAGATTGTGTTAGGTTAAAATAAAAGTAAGAATTAGAAGATTATTTATCATAGCGTGCTACGATCCAGTTGATGGTGAAAGGAGTGAAGTAAAATACGCCTTCTGGGACACTTCAAATGATACTATAGGTACTTCTTATCATGGGGAAAGAATCATTCTACTAGGATGGCAGCGGGACAGATTAGTTAGCTTATGCTTAAAAAAGGGCTAGTTTATTATACATACTTGGTTTAGGCATACAATGACTTACTTGTACACTTGGTGCAGAGGTGAAAGCCACAATATGTTTGACTTTGTTGTTGCGGATGAGAGACTCAGAGAGAAAGTAAAAAATACAAGGGTTATGAGAGCTTCTGAGTCCTCTTAGTTTCAAAAATTAACTTATTTGAAGGATGGAGAAAAAAGAGACCTGAAAAGATAAAGCAGATGCGAATCAAGATCGAGAATTAACAGAAACCAGGAAAGCAAAGAGAACAGATAAAATAAACGAAGGCATATATAGGACAATCGGGGAGACGCTGATACGCAATAAAGAAGTAGAGGGCGCATGCGGATCGGGACAAGTCCTACCAAATAAGACATCCCGGGCACAAGTCTTCTCAGGACAAGCCATCCCAAGGCTAAAGCCTACCTTTGAAGGCAAACTGAGGCAACGATTAGGTCCTGGGTCATGTTTTTCCAGAAAATCACTTCCCACCTTAAAAAAAAGGAATTGCTGCTAGGCAATATAGGATAGGTCTTCCTGGGACCAGTTTTCCCAAGAAATGACTTCCCATCTTTAAAAAATAGGAGTTGCTGCAACGCAACATTAGACATGTCTTCCCTGGACAAGTCTTCCCAGAAAAGCACTTTCCACTTCCAAAAAAACATGAGATGCTTCGAGGCACCATTGGGCAGCCCTCGAAACGTCTTCAATCTCCTGGGAAGACTTACCCAGCAAAGACCTGTCCAATGTCGCCTCGAAGCATCTCAGGTTTTTTTTTTTGGAAGTGTTAAGTGATTTTCTGGTTAGACTTGTTCCGGGAAGACATGTCCCGGGAAGACATGTCCCAGGAAGACCTGTCCCATCATCCCTCGAAACAACTCCTATTTTTTTAAAGGTAAGAAGTACTTGTCTGAGAAGACATTCCTCGGTGAGACTTGTCCAATGATACTTCCAAGCGTCTCATGGGTTTTTGGAAGTGGGAAGTGATTTCCTCGGAAGACCTTTTCGAAGGTGCTTTGAAGCATCGCTTATTTTTTTATAGGTGGAAGCGATTTCCTGGGAAGACTTGTTTTGAGAAGATATTTCCCGGGAAGACCTGTGCAAAGGTTCCTCGAAGCATCTTATTATTATTTTTTTTTTAAATGAGAAGTGATTTCCTGGTAAGTCTTGTCCTGGTAAGACCTGCTTTTTGTTTCCTTGCAGCAACTCCTATTTTTTTAAAGGTGGGAAGTGATTTTTAGGAAGACTTGTCTGGGTAAGGCCTGTCTGATGTTGCTGTGCAGCAACTTGTATTTTTTGAGGATGGGAAGTGATTTCCTAGGAAGACTTGTTATGGGAAGATATTCCCGGGAAGACCTGTCCAACGGTTCCTCAAAGCATCTCATATTTTTTTGAAGTGGGAACTAATTTTCTGGTGAGACTTATCCTAGGAAGACCTGTCCAAAGTGGCCGCAACTGCTTTTTTTATAAAGGTGGAAAGTGAGTTCCCTGAAAGACATGTCCCCGGAAGACCTTTCCAAAGGTGCTTTGAAGCAACTCCTATTTTTTTAAAGGTGGGAAGTGATTTCCTGGAAAGACTTGTCCTGGGAAGACCTGCATGATGGTGCCTTGCAGTAACTCCTGTTTTTTTAAAGGTAGGAAGTGATTTCCTAGAAAGACTTGCCCTGGGAAGACACGGTCACGGTCTTGGCGCATGGACAATGTTCTAGGACATCATTGTTAGGAGTGCAACTGAAGTGTATGGTACTGCTTTTGTAGAAATGCGCTTGGTGGAATGATGAAATTTGCGTAGCCGTTAACGAACAGAAGCAAGTGTATCTAAGAAAGTTGAATATTCTAGGTCTTAGCGATTACGAGAGAACTAGACTAGAAAATAAGTATAGAAAAAATAACAGAAATTAAAAATACCAGCTTAAGAAAGCGACGGTAAATTTAAAGCGATAGAAGAGAAGAAAATGCAAAACGCTGTCGGAGCATATAAGAAATTATATTGGAAATTGGTCAAGAACATTGAGAATGGAAGTAGTAATACAGAGTTAGTCGGAATTAGGGATAGCAAGGGTGAAATGGTATATGATACGGATAGAGCAAAGGACGATTGGCGATACCTTTTCAAGGAATTATTGGGAGGTGATGCTATGGAGTAGCACAGCTGCAACTACGATATAAAGGACGATACGTTGGAAAACCCCTCTGAAAGATTCTGTGCTTCTGATTTTAGGGGTTTGATTAAGAACTTGAAGAATGGTGAGGCTGCTGTTGTGGATGGTATTACCGCTGAGACGCTTCAAAGCGGTGGCGAGTATTTATTTGAAAGGCTGTGTGAGTTGATAAATACATGTATCGAGATGGGGGAAGTTCCAAATGACTGGAAAAAGGCGATTATAGATCCAGTGTAGAAAGGAAAGCTTGATGAAGGTAACTAATATAATTACAGAGCTATCAGCATACTAAGTACCGTAGGAAAAACATATTCAAAAATACTTAGTCGTAGGGTAATGAAAATAACAGAAGAAAAGATCTGGGAAGTCCAATGTGGATTCATGCCAAGAAGATCATGTGCGGATCAGATACTTAGCTTGAGACAAAACATAGAAAAAAGTTTGAGGGTGATCAAAAAAGTTTTCTATGCATTTGTGGATCTGTAAAAAGCATTTGATAAGGTGGATAATGGTAAGCTTTGGGAAGTCCTAAAAGAGTATGGAGGCAATTGATGTCTCCTAAAAGCAATACAAACAATATACATAGGTAGTAAAGCGAGTGTAAGGGTAAACGGACAACTGAATGACTGGTTTGATATTAGACAAGGTGTTAGGCAAGTATACCTTATGTCCTCTTGTCCGTTTATTATATTCATAGATTTGGCTTGCAGAGAATGTTTAGCAGACTGAATACTAGCATGAAGAATATGGGCCTTACAATGAGCATAGAGGAAACAAAAATTATGGTGTTTGAAAGAATGGGTGAGAAAACAGTATGCAACATTGCCTTAGACGAAGAGAAGATAGAACCAGTTGATAAATACGTGTATCTTGGAAGTTTATTTACTACTGGCGGAAAGATCGATGGAGAGATATCCAAGCGTATAAACTAGGGTAGGAAGGTTATCAGCAGTGTAGGAACCATTACTAGAAGTAAAAATATAACAAATAAAGCTAAGATTGCAATATATAATTCTGTTCTTGCACCCACTGCGCTGTACGGTAACGAGACCTGGACCTACCGAGAAGAGGATAAGAGTAAAGTTAACGCGGTTGGCATGCAATTGCTGCGTAATATATACGGTAAAACGCTAATCGACAAAGTCAGTAATGAGAGGGTTCTCAGAGAATGTGGCGTAGAAACTCTAAGACGACAAGATATAAAAAGCCATAGAAACACAAGAGTTTGCGTGAGAAAATGTGTGGACGTAAAGGAAGCTGAAGTTGTATGCCAGGACAGGCAAGCGGGAGAAAAATAGTTCATAAGACATGTATGATGAAGAGTGTCAGCGATTGATTGCTAGAGTGATTCGGTGCAGTATTGCGGAACGAACGTGTTATTCAAATAAGCAACTCGGGAATTCTAGATTAATCTTGAAATTTATACCTTCCCCTTATGCCCCCTTCCGCACTTCCCTTTCTCACTTTTCTTATACGAACTCCTTGATCCCCGCCAGTATAACGAGGCTGGAACCGAATGATTCACGCTTAACCCGAAAAGGATTTGGCTTAATGACGTGACTTGCTCGGTGAGGAAGGGAGTAATGTGGGGTAGGGGGTATAGATTTTTTAAATTGATCTAGAATTCTCGTGTTATTTATTTAAATGGCACGTTTGTTCCGCAACACTGCTCCGACCCAGGTTTCTGATCAATCTCTCCAGCGATCACCCCCAAGTGAAGAGCCTCACAAAATTGTTATGTGTGGATCCCCACTTGGGCCCATTAGTATCCAAGGTCGTTGTTTCAGGCGTCATTGACTCTATTGTCACTCTGTTTACAAACTATTTGTCGCCACACTTTTCTGTTCTGGCATACTACTCTAGCTTCCTTCACGTCATGTCCTATCTAAAAATTACTAATAACAAACTTGTAGATTCTTTTTGGGTTAACAACTTTTATCGATTAATTTTTCTTCGTACATTGTGTCGCTTTTCAACAAAATTTTGCAACAGTTATTTTTCACATAAAACCAATACCTTCTCATTATGATGAGAATGTAATTATTCATTATGTTTTGTGCCAATAAAATTTGAATTTTCATTTTTTTAAGAATACTGAAAAAGTCGTGAAGAGAATCTTGTAGGACTATCAAAAAGTAACACTTTCCTTTTCCTGCCTTTTTTTATATCATGCTTTAATTGACTTAAAATGTTAACTTTCGCTTTTTTGGGAAGATTTCGAAAATGCTATAACTCTGGTTATTTTCTTTGTATTGGAAAAAATCCTGAGAATAATTTGTTTTAATTTTCAAGTACTACGTGCGGCCGTCCATGGAATTTATAAAATTCGAAAAAAATGGTCTAAAAAATTTTGAAAGTGCCCTAACTTTTCAATTTCTATCCAAAATGGCTGGTTAAGGAACTCGAATTTTTTTTCGTTCCTGGAACTGTGTGCCAAAGCACAATTCAATCCGATTAGTCTTTCGAAAGTTACCCGATATACAGACGACGACGGCGACGACGACGACGACGACGACAGACGGACAGACTCCGCCGTAAAAACTATTTTTTCTGACTCAGGGGGCCTCAAAACGTCGACATTTCATGGAATTCACAAAAGTCATTTTTCTCATGAAACCAATACCTTCTCATTATGATGAGATTGTAATAATTCATTATGTTTTGTGCCAATAAAATGAGAATTTTCGATTTTTTAAGAAAACTCTAAAAGTGATAATGAGAATCTTGCAGGACTATCAAAAAGTAACACTTTTTTCCTGTTGACTTCTTTTCATATTATGCTTTAATTGGCTTTAAATGTTAATTTTCGCTTTTTTGGGGAGATTTTGAAAATGCTGTAGCTCTGTCAATTTTCTTTGTATTGGAAAAAGTCGTGAAAATAATTTGTTTTAATTTTCGAGTACTACGGGCAGCAATCCATGGAATTTATGAATTTTGAAAAAAAATGGTCTAAAAATTTTTGAAAGTGCCCTAACTTTTTGAATTTTTATCCAAAATAGCTGGTTAACGAACTCGATCTTTATTTTTCGACCCTGAAACTGTGTGTCCAAGCACAATCCAATCCGATTAGTCTTTCGAAAGTTATCCGATATACAGACGACGACGACGACGACGACGACAGACGGACAGACACCGACGTAAAAACTATTTTGTCTGACTCAGGGGGCCTCAAAACGTCGACATTTCATGGAATCCACGAAAGTCATTTTTTCACATAAAACCAAAACTTTTTTATTATGATGAGAATGTAAAAATAGTGTAAATTTGTAGTTATAAAAAAGCCGAGAAATTTTAGTTGTGTTAAGGAGTCACTCGGAAAAGATATCATTTTGAGGATAAGGGTATATAAAAATGTTGCACTTTTCCATCATCACAAGTCAGGTTAAATTGTATTAAGATAAAACATCTCGTAGCAATCGTACCAATCTTACGGAATATCAGAAATAAAAAAATGTAAGCTTTTATGGTTTTTCTTAAATAATGATAGCTTCATCTATTATTTACTTAATTTTAATTTTAGGTACACTAATGAAAAATTATAATTATCGAGAACTCAGTATTTTGTCATGCCCAATATTAATACCAGAAACAATTATCGATTGATGGATAGAGGTATTAAAATCGTACCCTTGACCGTGTCTAATAAATATATTTAATATAGCTGATAATTTCGTGATATTTCTTCATTATTTTGGGAAACTGATACAGTGAAATTCTGTTGAATTTATTCCAATCTACTTTAGGGTAGTTTCCCCTACCTACAAGAAATGCTGCTGCAAATCCCTGCTACTAACACTTGGCCCATATCGCTAGTTCATTTCTAACAATCTTTTTAGCTAAATCAAGGATAAATATCGGCGGTTTAGCTGTACATTTTTTGCAGCGTAAATTCACCACATAATCATTCTAAATTCCCATTCAATTTTCCGTTTAATTCCCACTAAATTCAGTAGAATTGAATTAACTTGTGTTCAGTTGACATACAATATACGAAATATTTCAGTTAGCCAATGTATTAATTAATAAATAACACAGGTCCATAAAAAGTAGTTGCATAGCCACTGAAACAGACCACCATATTTATATGTTTTCGGGGTCGCTGAACTCGAGTCTGGTGTCAGATTTGCTCTATCACATCAGGTTTTTGAGAAAATTAGCCTTTTTAACATTTAAAAAAAACTACATAGGGTGCGAACCTGGGTTTGCATAAAATTCTACATTGGCCTACACTAACGGTCAAAACTTCTACTTTAAAGTCATTATGTTCACAAAATTATTTCTGTCGACTATCTTGATCGGTGACAGGTTTTTGCTGCGCGCGCGCTCACTCACTACGCCGTCCGGATGACAGCTGAAAATTACTGTACAGGAACCTCGGAAGATCCTGCACATGATCATTTACAGTGTTCTTATGCAGGTTCATGTATAGGATCATGAACAAGTTTCTTGTAGATAAATCCGCGCCTCAATTAACTCTGTACAGGAACCCCGGTTTACGAATTCCTAGAACTGCTAGTCCCCATTCTTTCGCAGTGAGAGAGGAGCCTGGAGGAGTCCACGAGTTCGAAAGACAGTTGCTCAACCAACCAGCAGCGTAGCGACAGAGGGGCAGTGATCGGTAACTCACACGCGTTTGGTGCCTAATAGGCTGCATGCTGCTGACTGTTTACGTTTGGTTAGCCCGAGTGAGGATCAAGGCTAATTGCAAGCCATCCCCGAAAGCGTTCTTATATCGGGATTTGAGCGTAATTGTAACACGCAATATACGTTATATTTAATTCTCAACAGCAAAAGCGTGCGGGAAGAGGGTCAGTCACCGTGAAACTAAGGTGGGAAGGAGGCTGTAAAAGTTTGCGCACGAGAGCGAAAAGGGATACCTTCGCCGGTTTTCCGGCTGCAAGCATCTTTCAAACTCTAGGAGCGTCCCTGGAAGTACCACCAGCTTTCTGTTAGGCTCTCCTTTAATATCCACTAGTTTTCTTGTAGTTCCTTCAAAAATTCTCCCTCAGCTTACCGATATTTTTTCCATAATTACCCATCAGGATTCTGGTCGGTTTTCCACTTGGATTATTAATATGCCTTTCTATCCAGAACCTTCAAATCATCTAAAAGTAAGTTCTCATCCATCTCGGTTCTTCGGCGACGCATTAGGCATCAGTCAGGGATTCTTATTTTTTCTTATTCGGTACATTATTATTTAAAATATCTGGTTTTTCTTTTTATTAGTGAATCGTGATCTGGGTACTCGCTCAGACACAGCTCGATGGCGCAGGGGCCGTTTGCGTAAAGCTAGGCAATTAGTATCCAAGGGGATCATTTCTGGGAACTCGCGCAACAGCTTCGTGCCTAGGCTAAAGGCATTACTTATCAGTGGGACAGCGTCTCATCAGTCAGAATTTATTATTATTATTTCCCGGGGTGAGATCTTAAGAGCCCCTGACGCTTGGGTTATCCCGTGGCTTCCCCTTGTGAGCCTAAGCATGACCTCAAAGCCCCCTCCATACGACGAGGACTGCAGCCACGCTATTGACCGATATTTCGGACTCACTGATGCAGTCACTGCCCGTGAGTGTTAGACGCTTCTCCGCAATCGCGGGGCAGTGACAAAGGATATGAATGGCTGTCTCATCATCCCTTCCGCACAGATGACAGAGGGGGCTTCCTGCGAGCCCTATCTTATGTCTGTGATATCCGAGGTTTCCATTTCCTATAAAAATTTCTGTGAAGACTTTGACAACGTTGCTTCCGAGCTTGAGTATTTCCTTCGCTCGGTTAGGGTTTAGCCTTGATCCCAAGAGTGTTTTGGCCTGTTCGCAGCCAGTGGCCAATCGCCACTTATTCTGATGTTCCTCGGTCAGCCAACCGTTGATTTCTTCAGTGGCTAACCTACTGGAAATAACTACAACTGGCTTGAGTCCAGTGAAGTTTTCTCTTGCTGCTAGTTTTGGTAGCCTGTCCGATATCTCATTCCCTTTGATAGAGCCGGATAGACTGGCTTGGGTCGATGGATCGCTGTGTTGATCCACATAAGTGTCTCCGTCTTAAAACCCCAGCTATTCCCTATGGCTCTCTTACAGAGCCATAGAGTTGCTACTAGCTTTTTGCACTTGTTTTCCAGGTGCTCGCTTCATAACAGCTCCTTATCTAGGATGATTCCTAGATATTTATACCATCTGGTTAATACAACCGCGTCTGTCGTACTCGGATTAAACGATAGTCCAGTCTTCTCGCACCAAGAATCCACTATCCCTAGTGCTTGCTGCATTACTCCGAAGAGTGCGTCCAGATGCTGGCCGCGCACGATAACCAGTATATCGTCCGCGTAGCCTACAACGTGGTAGCCCTGAGTTGTGAGCAGATGAAGCAGTTCATCCACTACCAAGCACCACAGCAGGGACGATAAAACGCCTCCCTGCGGACATCCCGAGTCAACGGTTCCGCATAAAGAGGTATCACCCTTAATCGTTGTTAGGTTCCTGTTGGCCAACATGTGGCAGGTCCATTCCACGACTGCAATGTAATCATGGCCACCCGGATTACCTCTCTAGAGGTGTAGTTTAAGGTTCCTTTTATATCCACAGAGGTTCAAATCGCGAGGCCTTTCTGCTTCAATTGTCCTACGATTAGGTTTACTGCTCCGCTCAGGCTCGCCTCGGTCGTGTGATCAGCCCTATATGTGTGTTGCTCCTTGTGAAGTGGCCTACTTGATAAGACATTATCGCGTATATATCTATCCACAAGTATTTCCACTGGTTTTAGTAGGAAAGATGTGAGGCTGATGGGACGGAAAACCTTAGTTAAAGTATAACCGATCCTGACTGCTTTCGGAATGAAGACTATTCTCGTACTTCTCCACGCAGTAAGAACATATCCCAGCGTCAGACTAGCCCTAGCAAGTCTCACGAGCAGCCCTATGATGGACTCTCGAGCCTTCTGTATGAAGACCGGATACATGCCATTTAGACCTGGATAATTGTAAGGACAGAAAGTCTTCAGGGCCCACCTGACCCTGGAGGAGATAACAAAATCGTGGGCTAGCCGCCGTTTCAGAGCCATTTGGGCCACGGGCGGGTTTGTTTGCCTCAGAAGTGTCGCCTTTTTTGCCCCAGACCTTATGAAGCCCGGAAAATATCCCTTGATCAGGTGAGCCATGGTCTCCTCGTCCAACACTGAGTATCCTCCGTCGCACAATTTTAGGGAGCCGAGAATAGCGTTTTGGCCACTGTATCATGTAGACAAGCCCCTACAGAAGGAGGTCTCGAATTGTCTGGGTAGCTCGTATCAGCCAACACCACCGTCAGGGGATTAGTCCTCTGGGAAGATGTCAGTCCAGCCCCCGACGACTCTCTGCTCGCCAGCTGCTGGGCTGTCTTGTGCCTCTTCATAGGCTACCATACAAACGAAGGACTGTTTTTTGGAAGGTGCGAGGACCGTAGGTCATTTCGGTCCTGAATCCAAAACTGGATATCGGTCCGGGAGGGACCTCGACCCAGGGATCCTGAAGGCCCATATTAGCTAGGCTCTTTCATCCTTCTACCGTACTACAATCATACATACCAGGAGAGCCCGTTTATAGGAATCCTTTTGTGTCAACCAAGAAAGCCCGCTTTTAGAGATCCTTTCATCCATATGTAAACGATGTGCCAAAGCGGGGTTTTAACTCCTCACCATAAGTGTGATCTGAACCAAATCTCTGCGATATTATAGCAAGCTAAGTTTTGTCATGCGATCGTAAACTTAATTAAAAACATATATATAGTTAAAAGTTTGTAATAAGGAAAACCGCAGGATTTAATCGGGAGCGGGTGCCATTCTGACAAATTGCACCAGCTTCCGGCTAAATCGCGGTAAAATTTCAGCTGTAACCACGTATCACGATCATGAGATAGGTGGTTACAGGCTGCGATGGACTCAATACGATGATCCGGCAAAAGTCTTGGGTAAAATACTTCCTTAAATTGACACATGATCCTAAATATAGATACGCAGCATGAGTGCGAAATATAACATTTACAGTGAACCTCCTTCTTCACTTTACCGTTCTTTCTACTTCAAATTGCATAATTGAATTATCATAATAATGCTCTTACCTAACCCGGTAAGAAGGCTTGCATTCGAGGGTATTGAAAATTTTAATACCTATGAATGCCGTTTCTGTCCTTTTTTGAATCCCCGATTAGGCAGCCAAAATATTTAGATTCCAATCCCTTTCATCTTGATAGCGTAAAATGATTAATAATTTGTGTTTAAATGCTTTTAACCTCATTGTTATTCGAAAAACAGTAAAAGAGAACAGGGAAATGTGCAAGTTAAAAAGGGATTTGAAATGTTCTATTTTATGGTTGATTTCGGGTATCCAAAAGTATGCAGAAAAATTTTGTCGCCGCTGGGCACAGAAAGGGATTCAGTTTGAGAGATAACTTCTACTGTTATGAGGATTCAAAACGCGAGGACAAACACAGTATCGAAAAGGATTTAATAATTGTCACGTCACCATTAAACAGGAAACTTTCGAATACTTTTGAATTCAAGCCTTCTTGCCGGGAAGGGATATTAAACAGTGTTATGTTACAGATATTACAATTCCCTATTAGGAAAAGTCTACCGCCATTTTAATCAAAAGCAACTAAATGACAACAAATTTCTAGCGCACTATGATAATAAATGTTACAGAATGTCTGTGATACTGTTGTTATGTAACAGCTACACGACAACTGTTGCAGAACCGTTAATATTTAAAAGCTTGAAATAATTACAGGACTCAATTAGAATAATGGTATCTTCTTATTACAAAAAAGTTCTGTCATATGAATGTAACAACTGTTATAGAACGCTGTCACCGTTTTGTTATAATTGTGGATTTTCAATGATTGAAATCTTGACAAATAAGTTACTGGTTCTCGGTGAAATTCCCTTATTTAAAATCTGAAAAGTAATTCATCGATATTCTTCATGAAAGAATTCATGTTAGATATTGTGAAAGAGAAAATGTCCACAAAATACTTCGAGTGACATGTAATTTCTGTCCGCACGTCCACACGATGTCATGTGTACATATAGTTGAATTCCAAGAATCCGTAATTGCTGCTTTATGAAACGAGTAAATGACCAGCCGAGCAATCTTAATTGCACTAATTCCAAAGTGCGGTTACAATGAAACCAGTGACCAATCAAAGCAGGAACTAAAATTCTCTGATTAGGATTCGCGTGAAAGCGAAATAATAAGCAGTGTGAAATAGGTCACTACATCAAATCAGTAACAGATTTCAATGATTGATCAGTGGATTCGTCTGATTGCTAATTAGATTCAGTAACCAGAGCTTTATTTTGAAGCAAGCCCGATTCCATTTCAGATCATGCAGAGAGATCCAGCTTATGGTGTCAGAATAAATAATTGATATCGTTATTTTGATTGTAATATATGATCATATAATGAAAATAGAGACATGAGTATTTCATCGTTTATCCAACAAACATTTTTTAGAAGGTACGAATTATTAAAGTTAACCTTCCAACGATTGGTGCAAAATTCTTCTTGTGGGCATGCTGGGATTCTCGCTAGTTTATCTTACTTCTATTGTGGCCCTGACCAGAAAAACTGACTAGAGCCTGACGAGGGTGAAATGGTTTTGCTGAGCAGTACCCTATGTAGGGAAAACTGGTAAACGCCTCATCAAAAATCCCAATTTCAAAACTCCCTGACTTCTCCAGACTTTTTTCAGACGAATTTTTCATTTTCCTGACAGTTATAAAATGTTCTATTAGGTATAAAAAACCTTGTAACGTAGAAGATCAATCATTTTGATGAGAAAATGGTAGCTTCTAAATTTATGCTCAACATTTTCAGTAACAACAGTCATTTTCCTGACCAATTTTAAATTCTCTAACTTTGCCTGATTTCCAAAATTCCCTGACCTGTAGCAACACTAATTTTGCTATTGAATATTCTACAGGTATGTATACAATTCAATAAATATAAATAAAAACCATTGTAAGCGGTAGCAAAAGTCTTATATTATCTTACTGTTGGGTATAAAGTACGTACATCAAGGGCACAATTTAAAAAAAATTATTTAAACTACTTCCCTTCATCTAAGACATACTCCATATCGAATAAAATCTTTATTTCCTCAGTGCCACGGCTAAGGCGCCAGCAAATATCAGAATAGAAATTAACATTCTAATCACTACGCCACGGAGATTTGATGATTCACTTACAATTGTGAGGATTTGAATGTAAAAAAAAAAACTTTATATGAAATTTTATTCCTACTTTTCACAGAAAATCTTATTTAAACATAAGCGTTGATAGGAAGTAAAACTTTTCTTGATTTTTTTTTTAATTTAGAAAAAAGAGGATATTATAACGTAGTTCAATATCTTAATTTTCGTGAAAAAGTAAAACAGTTGAAAAAACTGGATCTGTGTTTAGCAAATATAAATAAGTTAATTTTTCAGTATATAAATAAAAGCCTCTTTTAATTTTTGTGAATAATCAATTATGGAAAAAGTCAGGATTTTCCTCATTTTACCCGATCTGGAGGTTTAACAAGGAAAACTCATTAATACCCCATTATATTATCAACAATGTCTCGGTGTCATCGCATTCTTTTTTAACGAGAATGCCAATATAAGATTGCAAATTAATGCACGATTAATCCTACATTATTGCCCGATTGACGCCCCAATGTATAACATTTTTTGTTCAAAACTAGAACCTCTGACCATATCCTTGTCAAAGTCTCATTTAAAATGATATAAAATCGAATTTTCAATTAAAAAAGAAAGTGAGAATTTATTTCATAGCTATGAAGTTTCTGAATCGATACAAAGAAACTTGATTAAAAAATAGTATCAGGTTTTGAGAAAATGAAGGTGGTTTTATTTCCTCGAAACACACGTTTGGACGAGATAAACAAAATTTTGATAATGATAAAAAAACTAATTTTCAATTTGAAAATAGTAAGGATTTACTTTCCACGCCAAAACTTCTCAGCCGTTATCAGCTGTTCAGCTTGATGCAACTGCACTTGCGCACAAAAGCCTACCTGCAAATTCACAGTTAGGCCCCTGTGCAATGCTTGCAAAAAAAATTGAAAAATTAGTTTATAAAAATGCATTTGTTTAGGCCGTATGTTACCTTATTGTACCATTGATAAAAAAATAAGGTTAACAACCACCGCGAGGTCCCACTGAGAGCAACTGTCATCTAAAAAATGACATCGGCTCCCAGTAGGGCCGCGGTAAATCCCATTCATGGCCACGTCTCACAAATATATATATATATATGTATATATATATATATGTATATATAATAAAAGGTAAACAAGATAAAAGACATAAAAAATTGTAGGGAAATTTTTTAACAATCAAATTTTTTTTATTTCAAACATTCATTTATTTTCCTATAATCACAATAATTGTTCAATTTTTGAGTGTTGAACGTTATACAAATTTTCTTCAATCTCGTCACTTTTTCCAATTTCTCAGCTGTCCAATTTTTTTGGTCTTTTTCATAGTATTTAAATATTTGAAACGTATTTTAAGTTTCTCACAATTATTAGCATCTTTCGTAGTATGATAAATTTTCGGAGTGTTCAAAATTATAACAAATTCATGTATGTGAGAAATGTTGAGAATTCGATAAATTTTAAAATTGAATCAGTGGAAATATCTGAAAAAACTCAACCACAAATTAGTCATTATAAGCTATTTCTTTTTGCCAATAATTATGAAGACATTCTTCAAAAATCATGTTGTTTTTTTTATCAATTGCGTTTCATTATAAATTTCCAATCCTTAATCAGTTTAAAAATCAATTCCAACATTCACAGACTGTGGGTTGGTTTTCCCTTATATTACACTCTTTAAATCTGTTTCTTGCTAGAATAGTTTTTTTTTAAATATAGACGAAGTCAGAGAACTTGATAAAATACCACTGTCTTCAGAAGGTGAAATTGTTAGTGGCAAAATATTTTCAAACGAAGTCATGGAACAATAAAATATTTTTAAAAAACATAACGCTGAAGCACAAAAACATTCAACAGTGAATAACAATAATGTTGAACAAGTTCTGCGTGATGACCCAGGAATATTTCAACGTCCTCTTCCAAAAAATCTTCCCTTGCCCAACAAAAATGTTGGTAGGAATGACATTTTTCCAGTTCGAGACGAAAATGTATTGCAAAGCAATTTGTTTCAAAAATAATTTTTTATTCACAATTGTTAGAACGATCTCAGTCTCTGCAGAATCAATATAATGTAGTGGATTTATCTTGCACTAAACTTGATAAAAGTCAATCGCAAAGACCACATTATGTTTCTGAAGAACGATACACAGAATTCCCGTTATGTGGGGCACCATGCCCAACGCTAGCTGGTAACATTTTTA
The DNA here is from genome assembly GCA_011634705.1 of Andricus grossulariae. Classification (NCBI taxonomy): domain Eukaryota; kingdom Metazoa; phylum Arthropoda; class Insecta; order Hymenoptera; family Cynipidae; genus Andricus; species Andricus grossulariae. The sequence goes on from JAABKJ010017545.1 coordinate 5,739,094, forward strand.
AGATTTACAAATCTAAAATCTTGTATTGTGACTTCTTTATTTTAAGATAACTTTAATTACTTAAGCAAAAAAGTGTTATGTGAACAACAACTACAAAAATAAAACAGATGAAGTAGAAAGCTCTGCCAACCAACAACTGCATTTGATGCTTGGTAATGAAACAGTTGTTTTGAATGAATTTTTCAAGATTAGTACGTTAGTGTTTGATTGTATTTTCACTGATATCATTTTTTTAGATCCAGACTCCCACAATCAAGATGTTGACGAAATACAGTGCCATCGCGAACAGTATGAATGTATTCCAGCCAATCAAAATCAACATTCAATACTGATTGGTGAACATTTTATTTTTACAATTTCCAAACCTTCTATTGTGTTAAATGTAATTTTACGAAGCATAATTTTTTTACATACAGAATCTCACGCCGATAGCAATGACGAAATGGATCTTGATGACAGAAATGATGCATACACTGAAAATTCACTAAAGATCCAACAATGTAGCGAGTCATGACGTTGATTTTGAAAATGCAGCACAAAGCATGGAAAAATCAATTCCTTATGAAGGTTAATATTTACTACATGAAGCCAACTATTGTACTGAAATATAATGATTGCAATTTTCGTCAAGAATTTTTGTTCATGGAAACAGTATACTTTAAAAAATATATCTTTTCTATTCCAAGTTTGGTTACTCCGTTGTTAATTTGTCAATCATAAAAACTTTAACTTGACTTTTCAGTCACAGAAAACGAAATTAAGACAGCCGAGTTATTTGTAGCTGCTTTAAAATATAAGTACGAGTCTCAAGGCTAAATTTATAATTCTGTGACATCGACGAAAGGTCAAAAATCAAAAATGAAAACTCCTGAACAAATTCGAGAAGAGCGTGACTCTGAGGTACTCATTAAAAATTGTCCCAGTAGATTCAAGTAATTAATGTAACACAAGTACCATAATAATTACTTTTTTCCCCTGATTAAAAGAAAGCAATACACTCTAGGACCAAGAAAAGTGTGTATACCAGTAATTATGACATGCAATCGACATATTTTTACAGTATTTGACATGTTACTAATCAAAAGTAACGCGTTACCGTCAAAGTTACAGAAGAAATGTAAAGCGCTACCTTGACGTTACGTTAAAAAAATGTTAATACATCATTTTGAATTCTCAAAAGGTTTAGACAGTTTGATTTTTGAATTTAAAATGTTTTAAAAGTTAATAATATTTTAACTGACTTAGAATAATATGAAGGTTCCCTTTAAAAATTCATAAACTCCTTTCAATTAACAATATTATTATTTATAAGCCACAAGCTTTGCAAAGAATTTCTATTTCTTTTATTAAATCTAGTTTTATATGCCATCATTCAAATTAGGTATTTTCCATATTTTTCATCAAATTCGTAGAAACCTCTTGAAATACGTTAAGTTGCTTTTAATTCCTTGAATCATTCAAATTCTAGATTTCTAAGGATTTCGCGTAATTTCACAGATTTCCAGGGATTTTATAAATTTTGTTATAGAAATTTAATGAAGGGACTTAATTAAGTCATTCAATTAAGTTTATTGAAATTTATATTAACGGAATTTCACATGATTCCTGCTTATTTTACTAGATTTTTACGATTTATAAAGATTGTAACGGATTTCAAAGAATTTGAAAGAATCTGAAAAGAAACTTTATAAAATAAAATATTTATTTTATTTTAACGATTTTCAAAAGATTTTACAAGATTTTAGAGGATTTCTCATTTTCTTCACATTTTAAAACATTTGCACTAATTTTTAGGGATTATAGCGGTTTTCAAGAGATTTACTACTTATTTCAATGGAATTTTACGATTTCCAACGATTTTAAAGGATTTGCATTCATTTATAGAAAAACTTTATGGAATACACAATTTTTTTATTTTAAGGCTGTTTAAATAATTTTACAGGATTTAAAAAGATTTATTCAGACTTTCAAACAACAAGTAACGCGTTACTGTCAAACACTGTATCTTGACAATTCGGAGACTACATCAGTTTTTTTTTTAAGGTTGAATTGTGGGAGGGGTATAATTTTTGCGTGGAAAGCTCTGAACTCGCCTTTATAGAATACTGTATAATTTAAGTAAATACTTTTTTTTTACAAAATCAAAAACGCAATATATATTGCTACTTCAAATAACTGTGGTATGATTTTTCCAAATATTATACATACTTGAGCCATTCATGATTTAATCATAAAATTCATACCAAATTCAATTGTGGAACATAAATTTTAGTAAAATACATTTTCAAAAACTTAAATCATCAGAAAAAACTATTCATTAAATGTATTCCTCGAAATTGCATGATGTACTATTTTTCGCAAATTTTTTGTTTATTTTACAAATTTTTTTCTAAAGGTGCTTTCTTTCAACTTTCGTTCAATCAACTGCATATGCAGTTGAAAATTTTTTATTGCAATTTTTACAAATTATACATTATCAATTCACATGATTTTCATGATTTTCATATATTGTGGGTTAAATTAAATTCTTCGAAATTGCATCGTTCGGTAAATTTCGTGGAAATCAGGGAAGTTCAATCTTACTGCCTCATCATCTTTTTACTGCTCCAAATTGTGAGAAGAACAGTATTTTCAAAGATGCTATATGGTTACGAAATAGCGGACGTTTTGAAATATTCGAGATATCTTCGATACGAAATCGCAGAATTTTGGATACATTCAAGACGTCAGTCGTTTCGAGCAAAAACACGGTCAAGACGTTTTTAAGACGAAATTGTGTTGCTTGGGTAGAATATGAAAGTTACAAAAATGGATAGGTTTATCGAGATTCAAATAATCTTCTATTTATACAAAATAAACTTGAAAAAAGTAATAAGTGTTTTTAATTTGTAGGCTGGATTGGTGACATCACGAAAAATGATGAAAAACCAGTTGGGGAAAACGAAATTATTAAATGCGTTAACGGTGCGGCAGGTAATAAAAGAAAATATCTTCCAGTATTGAAAACTGCTGGAAAAAGCTTCCCCAGCTCAAAAAATTCCAGTCAGAGTCAGTCAGTGTCGAGTCAAGCCAGCACATCTGCAATTAATGTAGGTAATTATACTATGAACGCAAAATATCGTTTGAATAAAAATTTAATTTTCCGATAGGCTTTCAGGATTAATACCATAACGGCGGCATGAGCCACATTGGTCTCGATAAAACTTTTTTTAGAAGAGACATACCAGGCTTTTGACGAGGATCCCGCTTCGTACAACGTGCTGGAACCAATTTTTAAGTTGTGAGGTATTTTGTACTCGAACATTTTTTAACTCATAAGAATGTTAATTAATTAAAAAAATTTTGTATGAGAACTTTTTTTTACTAATCATCCTTGTCAATAAAAATGTAAAAAACGAGCGTGGAGAGCGATCGAGTAGAAATTGAGAAGAGAGTGAATGGAGAATGAACAGAAAGTGAAGACAATGAAAGCTTACGCTCGCCTCACCTTCGAAATTTGCGAATTGGGAAATCCTCGCAAGTTTCGAGAGTGAGGCGGGAGTGAAATCTGCATTGCCAGACTTGACAGAACTTTCGTTTCATTTTCTTTTCGATTTCGTCTCGTTTTCGGCTCAGTCTCGAAAATAGAAATTCAAACGAAATTGAAAACTTCGACTCGGGGTGTCATAAGAATTATATGAATAAAAGCTGTCCTCGAAATATATGGTATTTTATTATTAGTCATTGCAAAATCCCCAAAAGGTTATGAGCACAGACTACTTCCAATGCGCGAGTATTGAAGACTTGAAGTGATTTTTAAGTGAAAAACTGTGTTGTGTTTGAAAGAGACAATTAAATAAAAGGCCGAAGATAACGGAAGAGAAGAGAAGACAAGAATCGAGAATAGCAGAAAAAGGCAAGATGGAAACTGATGGTTGCAATAGCCCTACCCAGGGTCAACGTAAGTAAATTTTTGAGATGTGTGAACAAAATTTTTGAGATGTGCTTTGTACGTACATAATGTTATAAAATCCCGGCTATTCAGCTTTCTTCGATGTTGTTTGATTTTATTTGTTTTCGTAAAGAAATATGAATAAATAAATGTTTGGTCCAAGCATACATACACAATTGCTCGCTTCAGTCTGGCCATACCTGCAGTTCGGTCAACCAGGCTTGAAACAAAGCCCCAGGTATATACTTAAAGTCAAGCCTATTGATAAATTATTTTGATTTAACAGATACGAGTACAATGGACGCGGAAGGGTGGAGTGCTTTGACAGAGTGGATCGAGAAACAAGAAAAAAGGGGCCCTTGGGTGATTATACAAGGAGCGAATAGTCCTCTGGAAGAATTTGGAAACTGGACTCAAGAAGACGAGGAAAGGTTGCTAATAGAGAAGGGTTATAAGAGCGAAGATGAAAATAGAGGTGAGGATAGTAGAGAAAAAGAGATGAGTAAATGTGCATCAAGTCAAAAAGAACAGGTTCAAGGAGGTAAATCTCTGCCTTCTGTTGTAGCCGTAGAAACGGTTAATTGTAATTATGTTAAATAGGGTTCACAAACTAGAATGAGCAGAAAATGTCTTGATTTCAATGTGGATATCAAAAGTAATAAATTAGAAAAGGTAAAAATAATATCCTCTAATATTACAGATCAGGAAATGAAACCATAGGAAATTATGAACATGATCAAGAAGTTCTGCCTGACTTCAACAAACATGTTGAAGCAGTACCAAGAAGTACTGAGGTGTGCGCAGGTTTCTCTCTCCAATATGGAAAATTTCAAAAAACTATTAATGTTGAGTTTAAAAACAAAGAGAAGCGTTCGCTAAGGAAGCGAAAATTATAGAGGAGAAAAGTACTGCTCTCGAAAAGAAGTTGACTGAGATGAGGGCCGAGCATGATTCGGTACTGAAAAATTTTCATGAGATGAGTCAAAAAGAGCTTGAAACTGCACATGGGGACAAAAATGATGAGTTGAATAAAGGAGTGTCGAGATTCGTAAAAGGTGAGATAGATAAATTGAAATAAGGTGAGGAAGAGCGTGAAAACAACAATTCACACAGTTTGGCAAATAATATAAAAGAAACGCTTAAATTAGAAGTTATAAGCAAAGATCCAGGCATGAGACGAGATTGCAGATTAACAGCAAATACAAAATTCGAACAGTTTTATGATTATTTTACTTCAGAATTGAGGACTTGTGAATTACTTTATATAATTGATCCTGACAGCGCGAAAAATAAAAATTCAGATCCAGGTACTGTTGAAAAACATAAATATAAGGTTAGAGATATCTTGATAAATCACCTTGATCAAAACTATCATTCAAAAATAATCCATATAAAAGATACGGTTGAGCTTTTGAATAAACTTAAATAATTAAAAAGGTGTGAGAGCAATCTTACATCTACAACAATAAGAAAACAGCTATATTATATGCAATATTAGCCTAATAAAGAAGAAGCTTCTGAATTCTTTGACAAGTTTGAAGATGTCATTAGAAGTTATGAAAATTTATCAGGAGTCATAACACTATCTGAAGGAGAGAAAAGAGACGCGTTTTTTAATGCCATCATGGCTACTGTTCCCGAGATGCAGCCAATCGAGTTTATGACTAAAAATTCCACTGGTCAATGTCTCTGGTACGACCAATTAAAGCTTTTCTTACTACAGCCGGAAGCCTGTAACAAAAATCAAACTGCAACGTCTGAAACAAGAGCTTTCATCCAAGCTCAGGGACGGGATGCGATAGACAAATGTTATGAATGTGATGACAATGGCCATATTGCCATCGACTGCCGATTTCGCGGTCCTGGCTTGAATAAATTTTATGAGTGTGGTCAAATAACCCACCATAAAACTGCTGAGTGCCCAGTGAAAAAATTGAGGCAACCAAAGTTTGAACCAGGCAGAGGCATAGGCCTTGGCTTTACCAGAGGGTATCACAGGTATGATAACTCTAGATAACATACGACAGGCGATAAAAACAATGATGGTAATAAAGGACGAAGCTGGAAAGGAAAGAATGATGAGAGAGATGGAGATGTGAAAAGAATCAACAATTATAGAGGGAGAGGCTAAGTTCTGGCTGATTCAGGTGCGACCGAACACCCTACTAACTGCAAGGTAATATTTAAATCATTTGATGGGACAGAGGGTAGGATTAGATGTGCCAATAAAGATTCGTCAGCAGACTCAAAAACGGAGGAAGCGGGCACAATCGAAGTTATGTTAGACGAGAATAGATCGGTTAAAATTGAAAACATTATATATGCAAAGGCACTGTCAGACAATTTAGTATCGTTGAGAAAGTTTGCCGAAATAGGACTCGGTATTTACTTAGACAATAAATTAATTGACATTTTCGATCATGTTTCAAATGAATCTTTTATTACTGTGGTTTATAAGAAACCTTATTGGATAATAAAATTCGAGATAGGTAAGAACAAAAATAAAGATGAGAGCAATTCTAACAGAGTAAGTAGAAAGATTGTAGTTAACTTAACTAAAGATCAGCCTAATGCTAATGATATAAAAATATATCAAACAAAAAGCATAACTGCAAGAGAGTCAGTTAAGAGTGTTGATGTGTCAAAATTTGATAAACAAATACGAGATGAGGTTAAAGATAACAATATAAATGAGAGTGAGACCGACATAAAGAAACCGCGTTTAGATGAAAATAGTGCGCCAACAGATAAAGATGAGAATTTGAAAGATAAAGTTTGAAATTTGAAAGATAAAGTTAAGAATGAGAAGAAATTAGTCTATGAACATTTAAATTTTAATACGTCACTTTGGGACAGGACATTTCATAATATAGACGAGTTACCAATAATAGAACTGTCAGATAAAGAGTCTCCATTCGAAGCCAAATGTAAAATATTAGTTAAAAATAACAAAGCCTTGCTCTGGCATGTGAGGTTAGGCCATGTTTCGATTGCTTACCTTAAAGGCATGCAAAAGGTGTTTCCTGAAAATAAGGAATTGAAAGACATGATTTTTGATGAGTCAGTACTAGATTGAGATGTCTGCATGACAGCAAAATTTAATAAAATGCCATTTAATTCGGTGCGCGGACGAGCAACGGAACGACTGCAAATTATCCGTTCGAATACTATGGTACCATTATTCCACTATCTTATCCCAAAGGGTGTAAATATATTGCCGTATTCATTGATGACTTCGCGCGGTTAGCAATGGCATATCCTATGAAGACAAAAAGTGAAAGAGGCCACTGTTTTGAGGCATTTGTGAGAAGCGCTGGAAATTTATTAGGTAGAGATGCGAAAGTATGTTATCTGCGTACAGATCAAGGTAGAAAATATACCGGTGGCTATACTATTGAAGTTTTAAAGAGTCTAGATGCAGGACAGCAGCTTGCGAGTCCCGACACACCTGAGCACAATGGTGTTGCTGAGCAGTTCAATCAGACTATACAGAAGAAGGTGAGAGCGTATATGTATGATGCGATAATACCTGAAAACATGTGGGGCCTCGGTTTAAGCGCTGCTGTTCACGCTTATAATAGAACACCTCATAAATCTTATGATATGAGAACGCCGATACAAAGATTTGCTCCCGATCATAATCACGACAAATCCTGGTCAAAGTCAAGGATGGAAAAAACAGTTATCATATACTAGAAAACTAATGTTAAAAAGTGATGAAGACGATATAATTACTATTGTTATTGTAATTGTTATGTCAAAATTTACTCAACATTTTCAATAAATATTAGGTTCATAACTATTTATCAGTTTTTTTTATTTAGATTTTTTAAGATAACATTTCTTAAATAGATGACCACTGTAATATTCATAAAATTATTCTAAAATTACCAGAAAATATGAATTTTCAACTAATAATTTGAATTTCCAACAAAATATTTAAAGTTTGAGTATCAAAAACAATGTTTAACAACAAAAAAAAAAAATTTCAACTGAAGTTATGAATTTTTAACAAAAAAATGAAATTTTTATGAAGTAGTTCGACTTTCAACTAAAATTTTTAACCTAAAAAGAGGAATTGTAAACAAAAATATAATAATTAATATTTAAAAATAAATTGTTTCAATCAAAAATAACAAATAAACTGCATTTAACCTACAGAAATGAATTTTCAATAAAGTGATTGAATTCTCTACTAAAACAGATTAATTTTCAATTGCAATTATTAGTTGCATTTTTAAATAAAGAAATTTATGTTTGCAAAAACATGTTGAATAAATATTAGGTTATTAAATATTTTGAGGAGATATATGTCTCTAAAAGTATCAGTTATGTAATATTTACACCTATTGTCATGCCTGAGAGCCTGTCTCGAGGCGTTCGCAATGTTGCAAACAATCCACCAGCATTGTGGTTGTCATGCCTGAAGGCCTGTCTCGAGGCGTTTGCAATGTTGAAAACAATCACACAGTCAGTGAGTAAGTTTGTCATGCCTAACAGACTGTCTCAAGGCACTCGCAATGTTGCAAACAATCTATCAGCAGTATGGTTGTCATGCCCAAGAGCCTGTCTCGAGACGTTTGCAGTGTTAAGAACAATCACACAGTCAGCGAGTTCGCTTGTCATGCCTGAGAGCCTGTGTCAAGGCGTTCGCAATGTTGCAAACAATCCGTCCACAGTATGGTTGTCATGCCGGAGAGCCTGTCTCGAGGCATTTGCAATGTTGCAAACAATACATCATCAATATGTCTGTCATGCCCGAGAGCCTGTCTCGAGACGTTTGCAATGTTGAGAACAATCACACAGTCACCTGTTTCGAGGCGTTCGCAATGTTGAGAACAATCACACAGTCAGTGAGTTAGTTTGTCATACCTGAGAGCCTGTCTCGAGGCGCTTGCAATGTTTCAAACAATTCATCATCAATATGTCTGTCATGCCTGAGAGCCTGTCTCGAGGCGTTCGCAATGTTGCAAACAATCCACCAGCATTGTGGTTTTCATGCCTGAGAGCCTGTCTCGAAACGAATAAATAAAAACCCTCAAAGACCCGAATACTTTTAAATTTTTTGAATCCATTTTCAGAACAAACTAAAACTTTTCACTTTCGTGATATTTTCTCGTACGACAAGCTATTATTTATTCTCGGCCTTATAAACAATGTATATTCTACCAATCTACGCCTCCATAAATACCATAGATTTCAAGTTATTGAAAATGCTAACCAAGATAATTATACTGTTTACGGTAAAAGTAAACTTAGAATAAAAGGTTATCACTAATAATTTCAAAATTGTGGCTCGCAGGGGAGCGTAGATTTATAAAAAATATATTGTTTATACGCATGTAAATAAGTAGTGCGCCGTCTTACAGGAAAATATCATGAAAGTGGAAAGTTTAATTTTTTGCCATAGATTATTAAAAACATTTTTTGAGTGTACATTTTCTTAATTAAGATGCTCTATATGTGCAGATGAAAATTCAGGTCGAAACGTCGTATTTCAAATATTATATCCTACTGATAAGAACCAAATGGTACCATGTGGTGATAAATTCCTGTGTTACGTGTTAAAAGACGGTAAGTCCTTTTAATTTATTACACAATTAGTAGAGTGAGTAGACGTCCTGATTTATCATTTTTATTTTCTTAATTTATATTGTTTATCCATTCTTGATTGGAAGTTATATGGTTCAAAATTAATTTTTTTAAATTGAAGAATTATCACTATAGTTGTAAATAATTTTTTCTTTTGATGAAAAATGGTAAATTCATTTGAAAATTCATGTTTTGCGCTAGAATATGATTCTTCTAAGTAGACAATTTATTTGGTTGGTTAACAATGTCACTATTTTGTTGAAAACTAATTCCCAGTTGGCCCCTTGATGCCCTTCGTACTAAAGAAAGCAATGTTAGAGCAGATGGCTCTGGAATAGGAGGTTAAACATCAAGTTTCTTTCACATTGTGAAATAATGAACAACGCGCATAGTAATACACGTTTTTAAAAAAATAAGTCCTATAAGCAACTGCAGATTCATAAAGTCAACATTTCCTAAAAATTGCAACAATGAAGAAGGATATTAATATTAAAGTTTTAAAATTAGGGAATAATTTTTAAAAATCCTTAATTAAATCTTCAGTTTTACCGAACGGTATTCGAGCGGCACAAACCTCGTGACTTTTAATACTATTAGTAGGTACAAGGTGCTTGTAACATTTTACGCGGATATAGGATCATAAAAACATTAACATTTATTTTTACACTTTCTTTTAGTAGAATGCTTAGCGTTAAGGATTATAGATTGTACGTTCTACTTTAAAATGCCGCGTTATTTGGCGGCGGGATTTTACAAGAGTTTCTCCAATTTCATTTTTGATACGTGGGCTTACCGGTACAAAGGCCTCACCACTGAATGTTGATGATACTATTTTGTCTTGGGTTGTAACGGACACAAATTTATAACGTCCTACGGATAATATAATTAGATTATTAGCAGGAAAACTTTATCCTCGAAATTCGAATATTCGGCGAGGATCCGACATGGGAATAAGTTGTATAAATTTAAGTTCTCCAAATCCATATCCAATTCAGTCAGAAGAAGGAAGCCTGGTAGGTGGATCAATGTATCTGGCAGGAGGAGACCTGGAATGGATGCGAAGAAGTCGTTCGACACGGGAAAGAAACCTCAAAGATGAACGTCTTTTAGAAGAACAAGAAGGTCCGCCACGAGGTGCACCAGGAACATAATCGCCGTAAGGTAAATTGTCTAACTGTGAACTCAAAACTGCAAGAAAAAGTAGAAGATTCCATTTGTTTACATTCTTATCATATTTTTTTTTCAAAGTTCGTTGGTACGTCATGAATTCATTGTGAAAAAATTAAGGCGCCATGCCGAGTACCAAAGTGTCGAATATCGAAAAACCAATATTCGACGCGTGCTGTCGTCGAATCGGTTCTTTCAATTCAATTGGCGCATCCATCGAATGTCGAAAAACCGACATTAGACTAGAGCTACCGCTAGACCGGTTTTTTTGATTCGATTAGACAATCAATACTACCATCGAATTGGTTTTTTTTAATCGACTGACCCGTGCGTCGGAAAATCCGAAATACTTTTAACCAAAGTTTTGCTCATTTTACTCTGTGGTATCTAATAAAACATATCAATACGGCCTAGACCTAAGAATAAATTACTTAACAAATTTATTTAAAAGCAAATAATTCTTATAGGAGAGAATTCATGTCTACGTACTTATCTATTTACAATTCGAAAAAATCGCTTTATTTTTTCTAAGTCATGGTTGAGACCCATTATAAAATATATATATTTCCCAGGGGAAAAATCTGGTTAGCAAAATCCGCGAGATAACGACTACATTTATGAAATATAAACATCTCACAAGAACAACATTAGGCTTTTGTAATCGACGAGATAAAGACTGGATTATATGTTATATACTTCTGATAAAGAACCAGAATACTAATTAACTATAGTGCTAATCAAATTCTTCCTTAATACATTAATGAGGTTTTTTTCTACTTGGAAAGAATGAGGATCTTCTCTACTCTGATATTATCCTTGGCAGTTCTCTTCAACACTTTAGGTGCATATAATAATATATCTATAACTTTAAAAACATTCTTAAGCACGATCTTTTAGAAAAGATATTAAGGCCCGCTTTTCGCCATTTTAAATCCGGGATGTGGAAAAAATTTCGGCTTTACGCATTCTATTCAAAATTTCAAGTGGGTGATCTTTAACTTAATCTTTGTAACATAAAGAAGTTTTATATATGGCAACGATCTCCCCTCGCAATTAAGGTGCCAGATTAAAGAAGGAGACCCGCTACTCTCACAAAATAATTCTATGTCTCATTCGAACATCCAGCGCCTCAATTTTGCTACAATGTGTTCATGATATACCGAAATACTTTTAAAATTTTACAAGGATGTAAAAAAATGTAATCCTTTGTTTCTTCTTGCAGAGTTAAGTTCACAGTTTGAATGTTTACCTAATGGTGAACCAATTCCTAGTGTTCCTCGCGGCGGGCGTTCTCCTTCTGATGACAGCCAACATTCACCTGATAGACGCCTTCCACCTGCCGAGCCTTCTCGCCGTATCAGATCCAGGTCTCCTCTTGCCAGGTGTATTGTTCCACCTACCAGGCTCGATTCTTCTGACGGAATGGTATATGAACTTCAAGAACTTGAATTTATTCGGCTTATTCCTAGGACGAATGAACATCGACTATTCGAGCTTCGAAGATACACCTTTCCTGCTGATAAATCAATTAAATTACGCGCAGGACCAAATCAATTTGCGCCCATTCCAAACCAAGAACATATTGTATTATCAACCTTTGATGGTGACGTCTTTGCAATATTGGAGAGTAGTGATTCCCTTGCTGGACTATATGGTGGTTTCGGTAAAAGACGGCTTAAAATTAATATAGGAAGCGGCGAGATTACTCGATTGACCCGACAGGAAATCGATGAAGCTCCAGTAGGTGAACGCCGTCCAATCACAAGCAATTTTAGAATAGAACGCGTAAACTACAATCCTCTACAACATAGATCCAATTAAAACGAAATGTAAAACTAAAATTTAATATTGTTTGCGATGCAAAGACGGGTCAAGATGTTAAAAGTACGTTGTATTTACAAATTATAATAAAAAATTCATGTACAGTAGAATTCCGATAAGTTTCTCATTTCGGGGCTGCAGGGGCGGAAAATTCTACGAATTGCGGACTTATCGGATGCCCCCTCTAGTGGCACGATATTAGATACGTGCATGAGTAAGAATGATGCGCAAATCATAAGCAAAACAGCACATGTAGTGGGAGAACCCCAATTTGTGTGCGTGCCGTGCGCGTGATGACGTTTTAAGGGAAGTGTACACTTACCGGACGGCAACTTATCGGGCTTGTTCTGTATTATAGTTCTGAAGACTTCAATCTATCATCAATATCCTCACAACTCTTGATTTGTAGCAAATAAAAAAAGTTCCCTTTTATCATTTTGCATCTATAAAGAAAGATTTTTATATGAAATAAAGTATGAATATTCAGCTAACTATTGCAATAGAACAAATATCAACAAATTAGTGAATTAACTGTATGGAAAGATTCCATAGGCCTTAACTGAAAGAAAAACATAGAATTTCCTTTTCTGAAAACGTGTATTATTGATATCAATTGTATTTCACATTGAGCTACTACTCTTTGTATGAGTAAATAATACATGGATTAAACTATCATAAAATTTAACGTCAGCAGAGTTTTATTGTATAAGCAAACATTGCATAATTCTCTTCTACTCTTTCGAAATCTATCATCCTTAGACTTTAAAACGAGTACGAATTTTTTCGTCGTCCCAAAACTCGTGATTACCAGTGAGTACCAGTAGTCAATCCCTGTTTCCAACTTCGCCAATTTTTACGGGTAACTGGACGAATTTCCTGGAAGTTCATCAATATATAGGGAAATGAAGCCTGCATTCAAGCTTTTTAATAAATGTGTTTCTGTTGCTAAGGTACATTTTGAAACTGGACAGAATTACGTAAATTTTGAGTAATCATACAATAAATGTGTGCTGATGTTAACTTCTATAAAATTTTCATCTGTTTATGAATTAGCCATACAAAGATCTAAGTAGATGAAGGTAATATAAAATATTAATATTGATAAAATATATTTTAAAAAAACGAAGTCCCCTATGCGTTTCTTTCAGTTAAACCCTATGAAATTTATTCCTTGCTACTCAGGCGTGAGATTGTATAAAGGCCTTGGGCATTGCCTGTATAAAGGTACGGCTAGATTCAGTCGGGTGACGGACAACTTTGCGCGTAGCAACTTTGCACGTAGATGGCGGGACGGAATACTGTGCACGTCCATCTGTGCACGTCCAAGTCCACATCAGCCCATCTGTGCATATCAAAATTTCGACGTGTACAGTTGTCACTTAGACAACTGTGCACGTGCTCAGTTGGTAGTTGAGCAACTGTGCACGTCGAACTTTCAACGTGCACGTCGAACTTTCAACGTGCACAGATGGGCTCCTTTAGACTTGGACGTGCACAAACTTCACATTCCTCACTGTGCACGTGCACAGATGTCGCTTTCTCAACTTTCCACGTGCATAGATGTCACTTTCATAACTGTGCACGTGCACATTGTCACTTGTCGAACTGTGCACGTGCACAGATATCACTTGTCCAACTGTGCACGTGAACAGATTTCCTTCGCCCAACTGTACACGTGCACAGATGGAACTTGCTCAACTGTACACGTGCACAGATGTCACTAGTCCAATTTTGCACGTGCGCGGATGGATCTTGCCCAACTGTGTACTAACTGTGTATCCAAGGTATTCAGAGAATTCAAGGAATTCAAAGAATTCAGAGAATTCAAGGAATTCAGAGAATTCAAGGAATTCAGAGAATTCGAGGAATTCAAAGAATTCAAGGAATTCAGATAAATAAAAGAATTCAGATAATTCAAGGAATTTAGAGAATTCAGGAAATTCAGAGAGTTTAAGGAATTTAGAGGATTCAAAGAATTTAAAGAATTCAAGAAATTGACAGAATTCAAGGGATGCAGAGAATTTAAAGAATTTAAGTAATTTGGAGAATTGAAGGAATTCAAGGAATTCATAGATTTTAAGAAACTTTCAGAATTAAGGGTATTAAGAGAATTTGAGGAATTCAGAGAATGACAGGAATTCCAAGAATTCTATGAATACAAAGAATTCAGAAGCCTGAGAATTTATGGAATGGTTTTAATTCCTGAAATTCTCATAATAACTTGAATTTGCTGAATTGCTTGAATTCTCTAAATCCCTTGAATTCTCTGAATTCCTTAAATTCTCTGAATTGCTTTTAATCTCTGTATCCCTTGAATTCTCTGAATTCCTTGAATTTTCTGAATTCCTTGAATTTTCTGAATTCCTTGAATTTTCTGAATTCCTTGAATTTGATGAAAGCCTTGAATTTGCTGAATGCCTCGAATTCTCTGATTACCTTGAATTCCTTGAATTCTCTGCATTCGTTTAATTCTATAAATGTTTCGAATTACATGGATTCCTGGAATTCTACGTATTCGTGGAAATCGATGAATTCCTTGAATTATATGAAATCGTCGGATGCCCGTGCAGAAACGGTAACAGGGATACGGATGGGAGCCGACTGGATAGCGCCAGTTTGAACCGGTCGCTGGCCACGGATACTGGCCGGGATCCGTTAAAAACGTCACGGTAAACTGGTCGAATTCCGGCTTTCATACCGGACGGCAATTGCTTGGGTAACCCGGCCTCAGACAGGTTAAACAATGTTGCTTCAGGCGAGAAATTGGTAACTTGGAGTGCCTTTTAAGGCTCATCGTAAAGAATGCGGTGAACTTTAAATGTAAAATCAAGTTACCAAATTCTCGCGAGGAAATTAGAGAAGAGTTTCAACCACTGATTCTAGAATCTCCTGGCCTTTGTTTTATTTTGGAAACCACGTGATGATTTAAGATTAGGAAGAAAGAAACTAAAAAGCGAATACACAATACTATACTTTAATTAAAAATAATAATTATTCGCTCATCAAGTGTGGTTTTCAAACTGATTACTGAAATAAGGTTGATTGTAATAGCGGGTTTTATTTGTTAACTTCGAGGAGACGTAGGGTAGGGTCGGCTTAGTTCTTCGCGTTTTTGCGTCGGCCTCAGGCTCACGGGATTTTCAAAATTTTGCACACGTCCAAACTTTTACTCTCATTTTTATTCTTTAGAATTAGAAATTTTCTGGCTATAGTCTAAGAAAGTTTAGTATTTAACAATCGAACTTTAGGCTGCAAAATATTATCCAACTGGGAAATATCGATTTAAACCAATTTTAATAGATTTCTGAAACTTACCTTTGGAGGGATGCATACAGTTTTGATATTTGGAACCAATTATGAATTTTGGGCAAAAAGGTACTTAAAACTAGGCCAATTTATGTGAAATGATAAACAGAGACAATTGGTAAGGCTTTAGTTGTTTTTATGCAAGTTAAACTCTGGAATCCGTCGAACTTTAAACATTTTTTACCTATTTTTGACACATGCTTGACATAATGCCTCATTTTTGTACTTATAGATTTTTGTTTAAAACCCTATAAAAATTGCTTATAGGGGTTGAATTTAAAAAGCATTATGCAAATAATTTCCAAGAAAATCATGCCAGATGGAGTAAGATAATTTGATATTAAAGATCAATAGATTTTAAAATTAGAACAAAAAAATACGTGCTTACTTTTTGGTGCATTCGAACAAATCTGGGGGGGGGGGGTGAGACGAAGAAAAAATGTGTATATTTTTTTCACGGCATAAGAAAATACATAAAATAAATAAACGATTCTGTGAAGTCAAAGACACTAATCACCCCTTCTTTAGAAAAAGATCTCGGTTCATTTTCCAACGTTTTCTTATAGATTTTACAGAAAATATTATATTATTTGAGACCGTTGTACATGATTTACAGCAGTTTCATTATTATAGCGAGAAAATACCAGTGAATTTAATATGAATGAACGTTTTTTCCACTTACTTACAATTTTTTCTTTTGGTGGAAAATTGGTTTTTTTATTGAAAATAATTTTTTTTTCACCTAAAAAGTCAACTAAATTTTGTTTTGAAATTTTTTTTATAGACATTTGATTTTTTCGGGAGAGAATTCATTCCTTTCGTTCAAAATTTTAATACTTCTACGAAAATTTAAGTTATTGGCTCAAAAACTTATTTCCCTATCTGGAAATTTTACTAATCTATTTTTGTTGAAAATTTATCTTTTTTAGTTATAAATTTATCCATTTTGTTGAAAATTTGTCTTTTTTTGGTAGAAAATTAACCTGTTTAGTTAAACTTCAAGTATTTTATTTAATTTCTTTGGTTAAAAAATAGTTTTTTCTTAATAAAAATTAATTTTTTAAACTAACAATTTAACTCAATTTCTTGTCAAGATTCTTTTTTATACAAATTCAATCTTTTTGGCAAAAAATTAATTTGTTTAGTTGAAAATTCATTTTATTTGCTTAAAAACTTATTTCTCTAACTAAAACTTAAACTATTCTATACTTTGTTGAAAATGTATGGTTTTTAGTTGAAAATTTATCTTTTTTTCATAGAAAACCAACCTTTTTGGTTGAAGATGCAACTATTGGGTTGAAAGTTTCATTAAAAATAAACAATTTTGATGGAAAATTCATGTATTTTCTTCAAAATTATTCTTTTTTGTTAGAAAATTAAACTTTTGGGTTAAAATTTTCATTTCTTTGGTTGAAAATTATTTTTTAAATCAAAAATTAATTTTTTTGAATAAAAATTTTAAAATTAATTTTTTTAACTAAAAATTTAAATGTATTCAATTTTTCGTCAAATTTATTTTCATCGTCATTACATCTTTTCGGTTGAAAATTCATTCGTTTGGTTGAAAATTTATTTGTTCAAAAACTTACTTCTCTAACTGAAAATTAAACTATTCTATTCTTTCTTTAAAAGATATGTTTTTAGTTGAAAATTTGTCTTTTTTTATAGAAAATTCATCTTTTTGGATGAAAATTCACCTAATCATTGGAATTTTATTTGTTCAAGCTGAAAATTCACTTATTTTGTTGAGAAAATTTTCTCTTCTATGAGAAATTCAATTATTTATGTAGAAAATTCATATTTTTTTGTTATAAATTCAACTTTGTTTTCAAACATTAGTCTTCATGACCTGAAAACTCAACAATTTTCAGAATTCTTTTAATTGAGTCTTAATAATTTTACCTCAATTTATTGAAAGAAATCTATTTTTTATTTAAAATTTTTGAAAGAAGAATGTAATTAATATAAGATATGTTAGAAAAACATTACATTTTTGATTGTTTATTTTCCGAATTGAAAAATATAATAATCTAAATAGATTGGTTCATAATCAACCATAAAAAATTAATTATTTATTTTAGTATAAAAAGAACTTTGGAATGTAAATATTCTCAATTCAACGTCTGGGAAACAACAAATTGAAATTTATAAGGAAACCTCATTTTTTTCTACTTTTTCAAGACCAATTAAATGAACAAATGGATAATAAAATATGAATCAATGAAAATGAATAAATTTAAAAAATGGCCTGGAAGAAGTCGAATAAATAAGGTTTTCCCTAATAAATTTCATTTTATTTATATTTTTATATTACTTAACATTAAAAAATCTCAACATACTATTTTTAAATATCCTGAAAATTTCATTGATCAGCACGGATAAGGAAGATTTAGAGAGTAATTAGAAAAATATTTGTATGGAATTAAAGAAACCGTTTATTCAAGATAATTTTGTTATTTAACCCAGAATTTCTGTGACTCAAAGAACATTCATTTGCATGAACAAAACTTTTCTTTGATAGAGAGTCCGTGAACATTTTACTTTTTATTTTACAACATTTCCTTTGTATGAACAAATATAAAAATTTGCTTCTCATGTAAAGACCGCTATTTTAGTTGCGCCATTTTTAACTATATAATTTTGGCAAAATATTTAGTATAAGTGACTCAGAAAACGTATTGTAACAGTTGTTTATGATGTTTCTATGATTTTTTTTTGGTAAAATGATCTCATGTTTCGGGTCCGCCGTTTTGAGTTTGATACTTTCATAAACAAATCCGTAATCAGCGATCGAAACACCTTCGATAACAAATTTTTATATAAATTCCATTATTTTCTTCGGTGAAATGAGCCACCATTTTTCTTCTGCCGTGTTAAATTTGGAATATTTATATGATATCCATAATTAGCTAATCCAAAAAACTCTTGTAACAGATTTTTATACAAAGTTGATAGTTTTTTAGTGAAAATGTCCACTATTTCACATGCGCCATTCTTAATTATGTATTTTTGATACAAAATTCGTAATTCAGCTATCAAAAAACCTTTGATTTCATATTTTTGAAGAATTCCTCTTTCACCCATATTTTCAAGAAACTTCCTCTTTTTCTTGTTTTTTGATTTCAATGTGAACTGAGTTATTAGAACTTTTTGATTCAAAAGTCTACTCTCATATTTTTAGTTCAGAGTTCATCTGGTTTGGTTAAAAGGTTTAATAATTGGGTAAAATTTAATTGTTTTGTTGAAAATTTCTTCTTTCTTTCAGTTGAAAATTTATGTTTCCAGCTGAAGTTTCAACTTATCCATTTTCGGCTGAAAATTGATCGTTTTTACCTGAAAATTGAACTAATAATATTTTCATGGGGAATTAATCTTTTTCGATTGAATATTCAACTACTTGGTTGAAAATATGAACTTCTTTTAAACAATAATATTATTGGTTGAAAATTAAACTGTTTTTTCATTGTTAAAAATTAATTTTTTTACCTAAAAATGTAACTAATGCATTCTTTTAGCAGCATTTTTTATCACTTTTTGTGGACCTCGAATTTTTGTTCAAAAATAATTATCATTGTTCGAAAATACCAATTTTCGAATGTAAAACACCAACATAACCTAAACAATTGTTAAAAAATTATCGATCTTCTTTGAAATCTAATGATTAAAAAAAAAAAATTTCAATTTCCGACGAAAAACACTTACTTTTTTCAAAATCGTTCAAGCTTGTAAATTTGATTATTTTACATAAAAATGACTGTATTCAAATCTAATTATTTTTGTGTGCAAATACAAATTGTAACCTAGAATTGTTGATAACTCATGAACCTTTAAAATCTACTAATTTCGGTTTAAAAATATTCATTACCTGTAGAAAAAGCTGACAAAAACTAAAAAACGTAAACCGTTAAAACATTGCTTTTCATTTAAATCTAAGAACTTTTTATTAAAAATACATATTTCCCGTCTAAAATGCTCAAAGAACCTAAATTATTGAAAATTCAGAATCTTGATGATTTTTTTTCTAATTTCTAAATTCCGGTGAAAAGAAAACTGAAATAACCTAAAAAATTCAGAAATTTCAAGTCATGTTGTAAACTGTATGCATTTGTATTCGAATTTTATTCGAAAAGACTCCCTTTTAGTAAAAATCACTACCATGAAACTTGCATAATATTTCCAATAACTTCTTAGATCATTTTTTTAACGAGATTATTTGAAGATTTCATTCTGAATTCTGAGATATAAAACAACTTCAAGTTATAAAAAGCCAATTAGGTACACAAAAGCAATCATTGTGAAATTTTCAAGACATATCGATTTTCATAGAGGATTTTTTTGCACTATTGGAAAGTTCAAAGTGAGAATCAATATCTTAAACTGAAAATCTTGAACTGAAATGAAAAAATAAAGCATGATAAAAGATTTTTGATTTAATTATTCTTTCCGCTAATACAATAGTCTTTTTTATATAATATTATATATTTATACTTATTTCTTCCATTTTATATGCAAAACAAATTTATATAAATTAGTAACAGTTCTTAAGAGGAGGATGAAAAGAAAGAAAAGGAAATCGTTGTTGCGCTGCATCGGCAATCCTTTCTTGAAAATATGACATACTTTCTTCGTAGGAGCTATTATTTTTCTCTGACGATTTATTCCATACTTATCATTTTCTAGGATTTACTTTCTTTGAAATTGCGAAGATTTTGACATGCAACATTATTTATTAGTTTCAGAATGTTTTTCTTATTTCAATACAAAATAATGAAATATCAGAACCATTCGCTTTACGAGATTTTACCGATTTTATCATTTCTTGTCAAATTTATTATATAATTAGAGGATAATTGTGGTGAAAACATATTTTATAATTAGGAAAATTTGCATTTAGTGAATTAAGGAATATTTTTGATGAGTTTCATAGTAGAAAAATGAATTTCAGGGTTGAGTTTTACTTTTAATCACAACTTCCTAATAAATTTCTTCCTAAAGGGTATTAATACCCCTCTTAAAAATTTCACGAATCAACCTATTGTATATACATATACTGTTTTACTCAAGAAAAATTGTTTTTTCCTATTTGCCTTGAATTTCAGAACATTAATAAAATCGGAAATTTATAAAAGATATTTATCAAATTGCTAATTTTATTATTTCATACGTAAAAATTAGTATATGATCAAAAGCAAAATATTAATTTACAGATCACGATTATCCCGTAAATGAATTTTAGCATATTGAATAATTCAATTTAGTTCAGATTATTAGCCACAATTAAATGTGGAAATGTACATTAATCTGTTGGATTATATGTTACTTTTTGGTTTCAAATTGCGATTCATTTGGAATAAATACATCTATCGAATATGTTGATGTGTCAAATTTTGAAATGATTAGATATTGAAACTGAAAATTGTTAGGAATTTATTTTATGAAGTGAAACCAATACCAGCTGTATATATGAAGCAATCTACTGGATATGAAGGTACATAAAGTTTGTAGTAATTAACGCTTGCACTTAAGGCATAAAATTGAAATTGGCCTTTGCATCGACGATTTTGCCAGATGCTTATTATCATGAATCACAAAAATTATGTTGAAATATCGAGATTTTAAATAATTCTAATTAACAAATCAAGATGGATAGGATTTATCTACAAAAGTAATATAATAAAAATGAAAAACTTGTGCTTTTTGACTTAAAAATTGAAAATTCAACTTACAACTAAAATGACCAGGGTTTGCTTTCAGGATGAATAAAGTAAAAAAATTATTCATATTTTAAATGTATATAATTTTCTAATTGGCCGATAGAAAAAATATTTCCAGAATGAAATCTACTGACTTTCTTTAAAATTGTTGCTAGGTGAAGAACATTTTTATAATTTCAGGTTCTATTGATCAGTGAAAATGACAGTGAACGTTTTTTCTTTACAGTTATCCAATAATTTTCTTATATTTGAAGTTTCTATTATTTTAATTTCAAATTATAGTTTTGAATGCGCAATTCTGAAGAGGTTTAAATTTTCAGGACTTGGCACTACATTTGCTTAACTTCATATTTTTTTATTTGCAAATGTTTGTATTAAAATTTGAAATTTTTTAAATTCTAAATCAGGAACTTTACTAATTTGTTAATATTTAGTTTGTTATGTTCGTTTTGTAGACCAGATAAAACTGATTCAAAGTATAAAGTTCATAATACCTTTTGAAAATTATTACATTTTTAGGCGCATTCAATTTGAAATTAATCGGTTTAATCAGATACTATCTTCTTCAACGATTTATGACTCTTTTAATATGAATTAAAAAAATGTAGCCCCTGAAACTGAGATGAAGAGTTAAAAACTCTTCAAATCTGATGAAAATCCTTAAATTGCTACCCCTAGAATTATTGTAAAATTACTTCAAATATTTAAACTTTGTTTAATTCGAATAAAATCCTTTGAAAAACTAATAAAACTTCATGAAATCTCATGTTTCCTGCAATTCTGGAAAAATTATTGAAATAACTTAAAAGCTTTTAAAATCCCTTTAAATCATTGACATCCTTGGAAACCTGATTAAATTTGTTAAAATCCTTTTAATATTTTTTCAAATATTTTAAAATATTGGAAAACCATGCAGGTTCCACAAAATCTTTCCCAATCTTCCGAAATTCTAGGAAATTCTTCAAAACCACATAATTTTTGTTCAATTCCTTAAAATCATTAAAATCCATGGAAATTTCTTTAAATTTTTTCATGGTATTGAGAATTCCTTTAAATCATTGGAAATACCATAAAATATATCAAATCATTTGAAATATTTTCAAATACCTTGACATTTTTTTAAGCGCTTGGAAATTCTTATGTATCTGTTAAAATACCCTGAAATCTTTAAAATCCTAATAAAATTCCTTAAAATCTCTTCAAATTCTTAAAATATATTGAAAATATTAAAAAATATTGGCAAGCCCTCGAAATCCTTTAAAATTCCTCAATTTTCGCGAATGAACTCATCGAAATCCATAATAATATTGTAAAGTCCAATGAAATTTTATGATATCTGATGATATTTCTTAGAATTCTCTTAGAATTACTAAAATCCTCATGAACTTTATAAAATCCTTCAAAAATCCTGTGAAATATTTGTAAATCTAGGAAATCCGCTAGAATCCCTTGGAATCTATTTTGATACGCTAAAGTCTTACAAATGTTATAATTTCCTTTCAAATCTTTCAAAATATTAGAACATTCTTTCACACCACATATTAGCCGAAACGTTTAAAATTATCATTAAATCTTTGAAATCCCTTTACTCTTGTGAAATTCTGTTCAATTTATAAAAATATTATACAATTCTTAGAATTTTTAATATCTATTGAAATCCGTTAAAAATCACTTGAAATCATTCCATCACTCTATACATTTTTCTTTCTTGCCTAAAAATCACTTGAAATCTTTGAAATAATATTAAATCCCTCAATAAATTATTGTGCAATCTATTCTGTGCCTTAAAATCTTTTAAAATTCCTTGAAATGTTCAAAGGCTGTGAAAATGCCCTAAAATAACTAAAATCCTTGCAAATTCTATAAATTTCCTTGAAAGCTGTTGAAATCCGTTACAATCCTTTCAAGGAAAAAAATAGGGTAATAACGGCATTTTGAGCCAGTTTGCAAAACTTTTATCATGTGGTTTGTGAATGATAGTCCGCTCCTTAAAGACATTTTTCAGGAATAAATAATAATAAAATAAAAATTAAACAATAAATGAATGATATAATAAAGGAAACCTGAATTTGTATCAAGAAAAGAATCTAAGCTTTTTTAGGCGAGAAAAAAAACCTAAGTTCGAAAAAAGTCTTGCAAAATTTTGGATGAATCCATGAATTGAAAATTATTTTATTTCATATGTAGATACTTTCTAGAGGAGTTATAATTCTTTGAATGCTTTAATTTTGTAGTTAAGTATACAATATTCAAGTGAAACATTGTTTCATGGATGCAAGTTTAAATTGTTTAATTTTTGTAACATAGAAGAATTCTTAGTAACCGGCAAATAGCGCGTAAATCATAATTGCTGGTATAAAATAATATCAAATGTGTAAAATTATTTACACAGCAAATTGAATAATTTATAGCTCATATTAAGAAATATATTTTATTTCATATGGAGAAGTTCGTCTAGTATTTCCCTGTAAAAAAGTAGCTGTAAAGAACAAGAAAGTATCTGCTGAAGCCTCGGTAACTTAATTCCAAAGCTCCACACATATGTAGTGACGTTCTCGGTTCAAATCCGGACTTAGGCAATATTTTTCTTGTTGCTCAAAAATTTTTTGTCAAAAATTCTCGTTTTGACGTCGAAATTTGTATTAATTATAAATAAGAGCTCTCTATAGGCGCATACCATTTTCCGACACCACCACCTTTAGGTTACTTCTTTGTAGTGATGCACAACAAGACTAAAATTTATTGATTATCGAATATTATCGCTCGAAATTCAAAAAGTATTGCAAACTAGTTTGTCAAACTTCTTTTGTTTGTAAAAGAAAATTTTGAAATAAATATTGGTCCTGAAAAGAATTATGAAATATAGTATATATACTACATTTCATGATTATAGAATTTCAGAATATATATAAATATATCATTTAAAAATATTTGATAATTTTGGGAATTTTTATATTTCTAGAATATATTTTTGCTTAGAATTTTAGTTATTGATTATAATTTATTTATTACGTTTTAAAATAATATTTTAGTATTATTAATTATTTTTTTTAATAAACCATATTTATTCATTGAAAATACAATAATAAAATATTTTGATCAAAGAAACCTTTTTTTGGAAGGTCAATGTATTTTTTTTATTATTGTTCGAATTTAAAATAACAGTAAAATACATTTTTTTTAATGCAAAAAGAATACGAAAACAAGATTTTTGTTAGAAGAGCAATAATCGAAGAAAAACCTACTATGTACATTTTCAAAAAAAACTTACATTGAAAATTTTTTTCAATTAATGTTATTTTAAATTTGAATAATAATTTTGGAAACTAAATGAAACATTGTTGAAAAATCCTGCAATCAGAATATTTCATTGGCGTATGTTTAATAAATAATATTCATTGAAAAACAATTTTTTTTATCGTTCCAATTTGCAAATTTTGCAGGGTCAGTTTGACAGTGTCGAATATTTTATAATTCAGAAATTTTCTGTCTCAAATTTTATTATTCGAAAATTGTCAAATTCGTTCATATTATAAACTTTCAAGAATGTTATTATTGAGGAATTTTCAAATTAGGTAATATTAGAATTTTTTTTTAATTTTATAATTAGGGAAATTTCCAATTCGGGATTTTTGTATTTCAGAAATTTTATCTTTTCGAGAATTTTACAAGTCGAGTATTTTATTTTTCGAAATTTTTCAGTCGTCATAATGAAATTTCATACAGAAAATTTCAGAATTACAAGATATCCAATTCTGCAAAATATCGACATACTTGTATTTTCAACTTTCATTCAGATAAAATATTTGATAATATTACATTTCGAGGTAACCTAATTAGTCTGGTTTATGAAATAATTTATTTGAATTAATTAAAATCAATGGCACATTTGCATAATTTTCTTAAAAGAGTAATTTATATGAAATTTCTGATCCTGTGGATACCTATTTTTATTTGATTGAAGAATACATATTCAGAAAATATATAATTAAAATGAAACATTTTTGGATTTTCAAATATTTCGAAACTTTACGAAATGACGTTTACGATTTTATCGTATTTTACACATGCAAGCTAGACGTCAAAGTAATATATGGTAGAAATACGACATTCAAGATTATCGCTTGTTTTCGCTTGATTCTTGATTTTATTGACTGAAATGTCAAGGCGGAATTGATTTCTCGGCTTGATGTTCGATACAAATGATTGAAATTGACTTTTTGCTGTCTTGTATCGCTTGAATGCATTACTACTTCTTTGGATCCGCACGTGCTTTTTATAAGTAAACTAATAATTATTTCACAATGAGAAGCACTTTTCTGGTTCAAGTCCTCGGTACTTATGCAGATTGCGAATCGTCCCAGAACTCCTTTTATTTGGGCAAACCGTGGACAAACGTGAATAACGTATCGAAGTTCCGTCCGACTAATTTATGGCGTTGGGATTAGGGGAGTAAAATAGCGAGGGAGACCAGAAAATGGCAATTGTGCAGTGCGGATAACTATAGCGTCCTCAAACCGCTCTGTCCTCGTGTCTCCTTCTCATTCCACCCCAACTTTATCCCCCACCCCCTTCCTCCCCCGCAGGTTCGAACGCTTAAGAGGGTAGCGTCTCTCGTTTGGCCAGGGTGAAATATCACTACTAAGAGAAAGAAACGGTCAACTCCCTCGAGGTTGACAAAAACGCGGGCAATAAAACTCCTGGTTCGTACCTCCTCTTGGTCCTGAACGGACGAGACGACTCGTTCGAACGATTACCCTCTCTAGAAAGTATCTACGTGCATAGCCTTTGTTGAAAGAGACTGCATCCCAATGCATTTTTCAGAAGAGTCTTGAATTTTTAACAAAAAAGTTTATTTTTAACCAAAGAAGATGAATTATCAACCAAGAAAGATGATCTTTTGACGAGAAAAGATGCATTTTCAATCCAAAAGAACGAATTTCCGATAGAACAGTTGAATTTTCAAGAATTTAAAATTTTTTTATTTCTTACGATTGGAGACTGATTGTTTCTACTGTTGGTTCTCCCACTTACAATTTATATAGGTATATTTCAAATATTCTAAAACCCGCTTCTATCAACACTAGTTTAATTGTTAAAAATAGTTGGGTACTTGAAGATATTTTAAAAAACATTAATGTATCAAAAAGTCATTAAATAGTTTCTTCAGATTTACTGTCCATCTTTGATTGGGATCTGAAATCATGACGTCATGGAGGCAACAACGGGGTCACTTTACCTCTAATACATGTGATGCGAAGGGTTTTTAATTTATTTTGAAATTATTTAGAAGCACTGGGAGTCAATGTCTGCAAAAATGGTTAGAGTAGACATCTTAAGAAAGGATAAAAAAATTGTGCTTTTTGGACATGTTATAAATTTGGAACAAATATCAATTATAAATTGACGGAATCGTCATCCAGTGCATTGTTTTCGTAAAAAATTGTTTGTTTTCCATTATTCAAGAAGATGGTTGAGCATGGCTAGGTAGTCGTACTTTAGAAACAGAATTTTAAATATATTATAAAGGAATATGAATTACGGTTTCATTTTATTATTCGGGAATTTTTTCATTCACTAATATTATAAACTGTAAAGGAATTTTATAATTCGGGAATTTTCCAATTAGGAAATTTTATTATTAGGAAATTTTATTATTCGGAAATTTTATTATTTGGGAATTTCGTTATTCGAGAATTTTTCCATTCTGTAATATTATAAACTGTTCACGAATTTTATTATTCAGGAATTTTCCAATTAGGGAATTTTATTATTCGGAAATGTTATTATTCGAGAATTTTCCAATTAGGGAATTTTATTATTCGGAAATTTTATTATTCGGAAATTTCGTTATTCGAGGATTTTTCCATTCAGTAATATTATAAATTGTTCAGGAATGTTATTATTCGGAAATTTTATTATTCGGAAATTTTATTATTCGGGAATTTCCCATTTAGGGAATTTTATTATTCGGAAATTTTGTTATTCGAGAATTTTACCATTCGGTAATATTATAAACTGTTCAGGAATTTTATAATTCGGGAATTTTCCAATTAGGGAATTCTATTATTCGGAAATTTCGTTATTCAGAAATTTTATTATTCGGGAATTTTCCAATTAGGGAATTTTATTATTCGGAAATGTTATCATTGGGAAATTTTATTATTCGGGAATGTTGTTATTCGACGATTTTCCAACTCGAAAATTTTACAATGTCAGGAATTTTATTTTTCGGAATTTTCCACTCGTCCCAATTATAAAATATCCGAACTATAAAATTCCTGAATTATATAATTCCCGAATTTAAGCAATTGAAATTTTTTCTATAAATATCATTTATTTATGGAAAATACAATCATCAAATGTTTTAATTAAAAAATTATTTTTAATGTTTAAAGTTTCTAAAATTATTGATTGAATCTAAAATAACAATAATTGAAGAAGAAAAAACATATTTATGGCTAATTTGTTTCAATTATTGTTATTTTAAATTCGAAAAGTAATTTTTTAAAAACCTTTAAACATAAAAAAATTGTTTTATACAAATATTTCAAATTGATTTTTTTTAAACAATTCTTTCAACTGTTTTAATTCGGGAATTTTATATTACGTGAATTTTCTAGTTCAAATATTTTATAATTCGACAATTTTCTGTCGGGAATTTTATTATTCAGGAATTTCAAAATTCGGTAATGTTATAAACTGTTCGGGAATTTTGTTATTCAAGCATTTTTCAGTCTTCCCATTTTTAAACAAAATTTTTCATTCGGAAATATTTTTTACTCACATATTGATATTTCAAATTGAAACGATAATCTTTAAAAACTTTACACACTAAAAAAATCTCTTTTATAAAAATATTGGATTATTTTATTAATAATAATCAAATGATTTTTTTTTTTTGTTAATTGTTTAAATTCGGGAGTTTCATAGTTCGGATATTTTATAATTCCAAAATTTTCTGTCTTATTCAAAAATATACACAATTTTAAAAGGTTTAATTTAAAGGATATTATACAATTTAAATTATAATAATCAACTTAAAAAAATTAGGGACGCAGTAATTAATAAACATTTGATAATTTTATGAGTGAAATTACTTTTGATTCAATATCAAGAATTAATTCAATATGAAGATGTAAATTTAGTAACTAAATTTAAATAAATATTTAAAAATGTAAAACACTTATTTTTACAATCTATTTATAAAACTTGAATTCCTACCGCCGAAATTATAAACATTCATAATTGCTATCAATTGCCATCCATATTTGCGCAACTAAAATTGATATTCAAAATTTTTAAATTATAATTAAAACGTCACGTTTTGATATAACACCAATCTCAAAATAAAGTAATAAAAATTAGTAAATATCAGTAACGGTTTAAAAATCATTTTCAAACAATTAAAATCGTAATAAAAAAATCGAGTAGACTGAACTAAATTTGTCCCCTTAAAATTCTCGACTCTCTCACTTCTCTTTCGAAGAATAGAAAGCTTGACCCTATTTCTTTTTCAAAGCTCTTCTTCATTGATAATAAGTGATAAGAACCATCGACTCTAACACTCATTATCTATTAACACTAATTAATTTTCCATTACCCCGACGGAAAATTGCAATAAATCTTGAAAATAAACAATATCCTACCGTGTTTATTATGATTGAAAAATATTGCTTATTATTTGAAGAAGCCAGAGATAAAATGAATTAAATGATTGAAACTTACGTGTTGAATGAAATTCGTTCACCATGACCTGCTGCCTGAACAATAGTTATAAACGCGAGAAGGGAAAATAGGGCGGTCCACATAACTTTGAAAAAATCTCCAGACATTGAAGGAGCCGAAAAAAAAGGTCAAGAAAGAATGGAACTCGAAATGAAAAATTTTCCGACTGACATTCGTCAAACGTTTCAACGATCCTGCCTTTCTGGCCTCTCCGTTCCCCTATTGATTACGCTGCCGAGCTTGCGCGCGAATCCCGCGGTAGGATATGGGCTTCCCCTTCCTGTTCCACTGCACCCTAACCATCATTCACAGCTGATCGAGAATAACAACAACCGTTGCCCCACTCAGACAATTTTATACAACAATTAATTTTACAGTAAGTAAATAATCATTTTTTAATAATACAGGCTTTACAGATCGGTCCCTATATCCCCTATTGTACCCTATATTCGGGTGGTTCAAATTGTTTCTGTTTTCTTCAAAATTGTCATGCCTATCGCCCGGAAATTAGTTCCAATCTACACAAAAATAAATGATTTATTTTCTAATGAACAAAATTTGAAAGATTTCAGAAAAATTGAAATGATTTCACAGATTTTCAAAGATTTTAATGATTTTAGAAAGATTTCACAAAAATATCAAAGGTTTCGAGATATCTTGGGTTTAAAAAGATACGATTATTGTGTTTCATTGCGAAAATTATACAACAATTAATTTTACAGTAAGTAAATAATCATTTTTTAATAATACAGGCTTTACAGACCCGTCCTTATATCCCCTACACGTGGAAAATTTGTTCATTAAAATTTACCCAATTATTTCGGTAAATGGAGGAAATTACTGCATCCAAATAAAGTTTACAATTATTTGAGGATTTAATACAAAACAGAACTATAAATAATACAAAACAGTTATGTAAAATCGCAAGTCCAAAAGTGAAAATTCTGATATGTAATAATTGATATAAGGGTTGTATATTGTATTATTTTCATACCAGTATATTATATAATAACGCAAACATTTCCAGTTAAAGTAATTAATTTTCAATCAAGAAAAAGGGAATTTTCAACGATTTAGTTAAATTCTTATACAAACTGATGAATCTTTAACAGAAAAAAATTAATTCTCAACAAAAAGCGTTATTGTTATGTTACAAAAAGTTGATATTTTCACCAAAACTATTTCACTTTTCAATAAAAAACTGTTGGCTTGTGCCAAAAAATACAAATTTTCAACAGAAGATTTGGATTTTTATGTAAGAAGGATTCTTCCAATCAATAAAAAAAATTCTCATCCAAAATGTTGGGTTTTCAGATCATGAAGACTACTGTTTGAAAACAAAGTTGAATTTATGACAAAAAAATATGAAATTTCTACCTAAATAATTGAATTTCTCATAAAAGAGAAAATTTTTTTAACAATATAAGTGAATTTTCAACTGAAAAAGATCAATTTTCTAGCCAAAAATGAAGTAGCTACATTTTTCGTCGAAAACATTATTTTTACAAAAAAAACAACATATTTTTCCCAAAATTTGTTCAATTTTTAACAATAGAAATCAGCTTTCAACGAAAATAATGCATCTTCAAACAAAAACAAAAATTTCACCACTTAGATGAATTTTCAACCAAAAAGATGAATTTTCTATCAAAAATAGACAAATTTTCAACTAAAAACATACATTTCAAAGAAAGAATGGAATAGCTTCATTTTCAGTTAGAGAAGTAAGTTTTTGAACAAATAAAATGAATTTTTAACCAAACGAATGAATTCTCAACCGAAAAGATGTAATGGCTATAAAAAAATTTGACGAAAAATGTAATATATTTAAATTTTTAGTCAAAAAAATTAATTTTAGAATTTTTATTTAAAAAAATTAATTTTTGATTTAAAAAAAAATTGTTCACTAAAGAAATGAAAACTTCAACCAAAAAGATTAATTTTCTACCAAAAAAGAATAATTTTTAAGAAAATACATGAATTTTTCAGAAAAATTTTGTATTTTTAATGGAATTTTCAACCCAAATAGTTGCATTTCCAACCAAAAAGGTTGATTTTCTATAAAAAAAGATAAATTTTCAACTAAATGGATGAATTATTAACTAAAAACTATAATTTTTTAACAAATTATAGAATAGTTTAATTTTTAGTTAGAGAAATAAGTAAATAAGTCATAAGTAATAAATATTATTATTTAAGAAAAAGGCTCTCAGTAACTACTTTAAGACGAAATTTACATTTAGTATGATCCACATAGAAAATTTGAAGAATATTTCAAATATCTGTTTTATTTCAGAAAAAATATATTCACAAAAAGGAAAGAGATTGTTAAAAAATGATACTCTCTATTGTTTATTTATTATTTGTTCATAACTAAAAAGCCAAAATAAAATAAAAAATTTCAGAAAAATCCGCGACTTTCTAGAAATTATCTAAGAGATAGTTATTATCTAAAATAGTTATTGACAATAATCAATTGTTTAAACAATTATGTTAGTTAAATTGCATGAAATTTACCTCACTGAGTGAAAAGTTGACTTAAAGTGGAAAATTTCTGAAAAAGCCACCACTATCTAGCATTGCTATAGGATAAGTTACTTATAAACAATAATAATTTGTTTAAACCATTATTTTTGTTAAATTTTATTAATTTTTACATCGCTTTAAGTGAAAACTGAACAAAAAGTTGAATATTTGAAAAAACTACAACTTTCTAGCATTATCTCTAGCATTATTGAAAGGTAATATTATTTTTTTATAAATGGTTTAAATAATTATTTTTGTTAACTTCAATTAATTATTATCGCATTCTAAATGGAAAATTGATAAAAAGTTGAAAATATAGGAAAAGGCCGTAACTATTTAGCATTACTACAGGAGAAGGTAGTTATAAACATTAATAATTTTTTCAACAATTACATGTTTGTTAAAGTTTATTAATTTTGACATCGCTTTTAGTGAAAACTGGAGACAAAGTTGTATATTTAAAAAAAAACCGCAACTTTCTAGCATTATTCAAAGATAATATTATTGAAAATAATAATGAATTATTTAAACATTTATGTTTCTCAAATAGAATTAATTATTACGTCACTCTTAGTGAAAAATTGACAAAAAATGGAAAATTTCAGAAAAAACCGCAACTATCTAGCATTGCTATAGGATAAGTTACTTATGAACGATAATAATTTGTTTAAACAATTATTTTTGTTGAATTTCAATCATTTTTACATCGCTCTAAAATGTGAACAAAAAGTTGAATATTTGAAAAAACTATAACTTTCTAGCATTATCTCTGGCATTATTCAAAGGTAATATAATTTTTTTTTAAATTGTTTAAATAATTATGTTTGACAACTTGAATTAATTATTATCTTATTCTAAATGGAAAATTGATAAAAAGTTGAAAATTTGAGAAAAGACCGTAACTATTTAGCATTACTACAGGAGAAGGTAGTTATAAACATTAATAATTTTTTAAACAATTACATGTTTGTTAAAGTTTATTAATTTTGACATCGCTCTTAGTGAAAAGTGGAGACAAAGTTGTATATTTCAGGAAAAAACCGCAACTTTCTAGCATTATTTAAAGATAATATTATTGAAAATAATATTAAATTATTTAAACATTTATGTTTGTTAACTAGAAGTAATTATTACGTCACTCCATATGAAAAGTTGACAAAAAGTGGAAAATTTCAGAAAAAGCCGCCACTATCTAGTATTAATATAGGAGAAAATATTTATAAACTATGATAATTTGTTTAAAAAATTATTGTTATCAAATTAGATTAATTCTTACCTCACTCTGATTAAAAAGTGGACAAAAAGTTGTAAATTGTAGAAAAAACTGCAACTTTATAGCATTATTCCAAGAGAATATTGTTATAAATGATAATAAATTGTTTAAACAATTATGATTGTTCACTTGAGTTAATTATTACACCAATCTAATTGAAAAGGGGACTAAAAGTGGAAAGTTTTAGAAAAAGCCACAACTATCTAGCATCACTATGGGGGAAGATAGTTATAAACAATAATCAATTGTTTAAACAATTATATTTGTTAACTTGAATTAATTATTACCTCATTCGAAGTGAAAAGTTGTAAAAAATTGAGGTTTTTTCTGAAATTTTCAACTATTTTTTCTACTTTTCACTTGAAGCGAGTTAATAATTAATTCAATTTGGAAAAAAGAATTATTTAAACAAATTATGATTGTTTATGAGTATCTTCTTCTTTATTAATGCCAGATATTTCCGGATTTTCCAGAAATTTTTAACTTTTTACCCACTTTTTACTTACTGAGGTAATAATTATTGCAAGTTTTAAGAAATAATTGTTTAAACAATTTATTGATTTATTCAATACTATAATCTTTGAATAATGCTAGAAAGTTGCTTCTTTCGGAAATAGTCAACTTTTCGTCCACTCAAATTTTTTAAACAATTTATTACTCTTCATGGCAATTTTCTCTTAGAATATAATTGAAAAATCGGGGTTTTTTCTGTATTTTTCAACTTATTTTCAACATTAAATTAGAGTAAGTTTATAATCAGTTAAATTTGACAGAAATAATTGTTTAAATAATGTATTATTATTCGTAATAATACAAAGCCAAAGCAAAATTAAAAATGTCAGAAAAATCGCAAATATCTAGCATTACTGTAGGAGAAGATAGTTATAAACAATAATAATTTGTTTATACAATTATGTTTGTTAACTTACATTCATTATTATCTCACTAAGTGAAAAGTGGGCAAGAAGTTAAAAATTTCAGAAAAAACCGCAACGATCTGGCATTAATATAGATGAAGATAGTTATAAACAATAATAATTTATTTGCAAAATTATTTTTGTCAACTTTAATTAATTATTACTTTACTCTAATTGAAAAGTGGACAGAAATTGGAAAATTTAACGAAAAAACCGCAACTATGCAGTATTTATATAGAAGAAGATAGCTATAAACAATAATAATTTGTTTAAATAATAATTTTTGCTGAACTGAATTGAATAATAGTTACTTTTTAAATAATAAATAATCTATGGACATAAGGAACATTAGAAACACAAATTTCAGTTTAGATAATAAAGTTAAATTTTCAACCAGAGATGAATTTTCAACTCAAAAGATAAATCTCTAACTGGAATAGTTAAATTTACAGTAAAATAAATTTATTATCAACTGAAAAACAACGATTTTTTCACAAAATATTAAAATTTTCAAGCAAAAAGATCTTCAACTTAAATCGTGCATCTCCAACCGAAAAAAAAGGAATTTTTTAACAAAGTAGTTCAACAACCAATCAAGTATTTAAATTTTCAACTAAAAATATAAATTTTCAGTTGAAATAAGCAATTTTCATAAAACGAAAACAATAATTTTCAACCAAATAATGAATTTTGAAGAAAGAAGATTAATTTTCTAAAAAAAAAAATCATTTCTATAAAAATGACAACAACTAAAATGACAAATTTACAATAAAAAAATGGAATAGTTAAATTTTACGTTAAAAAAATTAATTGCCACTTAGAAAAACGAACTTTCAACAAAATAGTTAAATTCCTCACTAAAATAATTAAATATTCAACGAAAAAGATAAATTTTAAATTAAATTTAGAAGTGGATTAATCTTCTACCAGAAAAAAAATTGTAACCAAATAAATACATACATTTTCAACCCAATATTGGAATTTTCAATTAAAAAAATTAATTAAGAATAAAAAATGAAATAGGTAAATCTTGAGTTAAACAAATTAATTTTCATCCATAAAAAAATTAATTTTCAACAAAAATGGTTAATTCATCACCAAAATAGTTCAATTTTCAACCAAAAATATGAATTTTCAAGCAACAATATTAAGTTTCACCCAAAGAACGAAATTAAAAAAAATACATGAATTTCGAACAAAAAATAAAAAAAATAAAAAAAAAAATTAATTAATTTTCAAGAAAATAATTAAATTCCTCACTAAAATAACTAAATTTTTCAACCAAAAAGATAAATTTTCAATTGAGAAGATTAATATTTTACCATAAGACACGATTTTTTAACAAAATACGTGATTTTTCAACCAAATATTTGATTTTTCAACAAAAAAAAAAGGTTAACCAAAAACGGAAGAGTTACATTTTTAATTTCGAAAATTAATTTTTCACCATAAAAGAAACGAATTTTCAACAAAATAGTTAAATTCCTCACAAAAATAATTAAATTTTCAAGCAAAAAAAATAAATAAATTTTCAACTAAAATTATGCATCAACAAAAAAAAAGTTTAAAAAAAGTTTTAACAAAAAAAAATATGTTTTCAACCAAAGGATGAATTTTCAACCAAGAAGAATAATTTTCTACCAAAGAAGACGAATAATTATTCAGAAAAGGTTAATTTTTATCCAAACAGTTGAATTTTTAAATAAAAATTACAAATTTACCATAAAAATCTGGAATAGTTAAATTTTAATTTGGAAAAATTAATTTTAACTCAGACAAAACGAATTTTCAATAAAATAGATAAATTCCTCACCAAAATTGTAAAATTTTCAAACAAGAAGATAAATTTTCAAGTGTGAGGATTAATCTTCTACCAAAAGACATGAATTTTTAAGAAAATACATATATTTTTGATCAAATAGTTGAATTTAGAATTTAAAAATATAAATAAGCAATACAAAATTTAATAGATACATTTTTAGTTTAAAAAAATTAATTTTCAACTATAAAAAAGTGAATTTTCGACAAAAAAAGTTTAATTCTTCGCCAATTTAGTTCAATTTTCAACCAAAAATATGAATTCTCAAGCAACATGATTAAGTTTTACCGAAAAAACGAAATTTGGGAAGAATACACGAATTTTCATCTAAGAAAACCAAATTTTCACAAAAAATAGAATTGGTTGTTAAATTTTCAGTTAAAAAATTAATATTCACCCAAAAATGGAATAGTTACATTTCCAACTTAAAAAGATTGCTCCACTCTCAGAATTTTATAGAAAAATTACTTTTATAGTGACTAAATAATAACAATGCTAATAAAAAAAAAATATTTGTTGAAATAATAAATAATTTATAGACATAAGGAACATTTAGAATCACAAACTTCAGTTTAGATAATAATGTTTAGTTCCGTCAACTGGAAATCGAAAACTAAACTGCTTTAATTCAATAATCAATGTGTAATAATCAAAATTTAATAATAATTTAAGTTTAAATTCAACACGAA
Source organism: Andricus grossulariae (assembly GCA_011634705.1). Taxonomy (NCBI): domain Eukaryota; kingdom Metazoa; phylum Arthropoda; class Insecta; order Hymenoptera; family Cynipidae; genus Andricus; species Andricus grossulariae. Next base: position 5,775,577 of record JAABKJ010017545.1, read on the forward strand.
AATTCATCTTTTTAACAATTTCTTTGAATTTTTCTTTTTTTCTTGATTGACAATTTTTGTTTTGGTTGCAAAATCAAATATTTAACGAAAATTCATCTTTTTAACAATTTCTTTGAATTTTTCTTTTTTTCTTGATTGACAATTTTTGTTTTGGTTGCAAAGTCAAATATTTAACGAAAATTCGTCTTTTTAACTTGAAAATTTAACAATTTCTTTGAATTTTTCTTTTCTTCTTGAACGGCAATTTTTGTTTTGGTTGCAAAATCAAATATTTAACGAAAATTCATCCTTTTGACTTGAAAATTCAACAATTTCGTTGAAATTTCTTTTCTCAGGAAAAAAAGGAAAAGGGGAAAAGTGATCCCTGTATTGGGAATGTAAAATACCAACCTGCTGAGCTTCGCACCAATCGTTTCCTTCGTTTCCTGTCTCTCATTGTCAGACTGGATCTGAAGGATATTCCTGTTGATGAGTTCCTGACGGTCTGGCCTCAGGGCAAGTTTCAACGAGAGTGACTCCTTTCGTGCGATCTTCGCTGCCAAGCGACCTGCGACAAAAAAATCATCAATCACTTGTTATCTCAATGTGATAAAGTACCAAGTTTTACCCTCAAAAATTGTCGAACAGCTGCTGCTTCTCTGCAGAACAGGCTGTTGATCGAACGATCTAATTGTCGCACATGCAATCGACATCGTCGATGCCGTCCAAATCGAAAACATTCTATCTTCATCATTCTATTACAATTTTCAATTAGAATTGAATAATTCGCCAACAAACAAAAAAAAATTAATTTTTAACCAAAGAAAAAGAAATTTCAACAAAATAGTTAGATTTTTGACCAAAAATATTAATTTTCCACGAAGAAGATACAATTTTCAATTAGAATTGAATAATTCGTCAGTAAACGAAAAAAAAATTAATTTTTAATCAAATAGTTACATTTTTAGGGAAAAAAATGAATTTCCAACCAAGAGGATTAATTTTCTATCTTTACAAACGAATTTTTAATTCAAAAAATTAATTTTTAACCAAAAATATTAATTTTCCACCAAGAAGATACAATTTTCAATTATAATTGAATAATTCGTCACTCAACAAAAAAAAATTAATTTTTAACCAAATAGTTGAAGTTTTAGAAAAAAAGTTGAATTTCCAACCAAGAGGATTAATTTTCTACCTTTAGAGACGAATTTTTAGTTCAAAAAATTAATTTTTAACCAAAGAAAAAGAAATTTCAACGAAATAGTTACAATTTTAAACAAAAATATTAATTTTCCACCAAGAAGATACAATTTTCAATTAGAATTAAATAATTCGTAAGTCAAAAAAAAAATTAATTTTAAACAAATAGTTGCATTTTCAGTCAAAAATATTAATATTCCACCCAGAAGATCAATGTTCTACCAAAAAAGACGAATTTTTAACCAAAGAAAATGAAATCTCAACAAAATAGTTACATTTTTAATCAAAAATATTAATTTTTAACCAAATAGTTGAATTTTCAGCCAAAAAGATGAATTTCCAACCAAGAGGATTAATTTTCTACATTTACAGACGAATTTTTATTTCAAAAAATTAATTTTTAACCAAAGAAAAAGAAATGTCAACAAAATAGTTAAATTTTCAACCAAAGAAATGAATTTAAAACCAAAACATGAATTTTCAACTAAAAAAGATAAATTTAAAACGAACAAAAAAACTAAATTTCAACAAAATAGTTCAATTATTTAACTAAAATGATGAAACTACAACTGAAATAGTTACATTTTCAGTTAAAAAGTCAATTTTTAACCAAAAAGCTACGTTTTTTCAACAAAAATGTTAAATTTTCGACTAAATGAGATGAATTTTGAATGAAAAATGTAATAGACGATATTTCAACTAAAGCAGATTTTCATTTTAAATAAAAAACAGTTGAATTCAACCAAAAAAGACGAATTTTCAACAAAATAGTTTAATTCCGAACCAAAAAGACGAATTTTTTAACAAAAAAGTTGAATTTTCTACCAAAAAGGATTACTTTTCTACTTTTTGGATTAAAAATTCAACAATTTGGTGGATTTTTTTTTCTTGATTCAAAAAACATTTTTTTTTTTGTAAATTCGTCTATTTGGTTTTAGATTTTATCTTTTTGGTAGAAATTTAATCTATTTTTAATATAAATTCCATTTTTTGATTGAAAATAAACTTTTTTGTGGAAAGATATTATTTTCGGGTTGAAAATTCAACTGTTTTGTAGAAAATTCGTCATTTGGGTTGAAAATTCAACAATTCGATTGCATTTTTTTGTCTTTCTTAACAAATAATTTTTTTTGTTTAAAAATCAACTATTAGATAAAAATGTACTTTTTTGTTGAAAATTATTATTTTCGGGTTAAAAATTCAACTGTTTTTGTAGAAAATTCGTCTTTTTGGGTTGAAAATTCAACAATTTCTTTGAATTATTCTTTCTTTCTTGATTGACCATTTTTTTTGGTCGCAAATGCAATCGAAATCGTCGATGCCGTCCAAATCGACAACATTCTATCTTCACCATTCTATTAAAATTTTCAATTAGAATTGAACAATTCGTCAGTCAAAAAAAAAATTAATTTTTAACCAAATTGTTGCATTTTCAGCCAAAAAGATGATTTTCCAGCCGAAAGGATTAATTTTCTACCTTTACAGACGAATTTTTAGTTCAAAAAATTAATTTTTAACCAAAGAAAAATAAATTTCAACAAAATAGTTACATTTTTAACCAAAAATATTAATTTTTCACCAAGAAGATAAAATTTTCAATTAGAATTGAATAATTTGTCAGTCAAAAAAAAAATCCATTTTTAACCAAATATTTGAATTTTCAGTCAAAAAGATGAATTTCCAACCAAGAGGATTAATTTTCTACCCTTACATACGAGTTTTTCCAAAAAATACATGAATTTTCAATTAAAGAAAGACATTTTTTTCAATCACAAATGGAATAGTTCAATTTTTAGTCCAAAAAATTCATTTTTAACCAAAGAAACAGAAATTTCAACAAAATAGTTACATTCTTAGCCAAAAATATTAATTCTCCACCAAGAAGATTAATGTTCTACCAAAAAAGATACAATTTCAAGGAAAAATTCGAATTTTTAAACAAACTTTTAAAAAGCATCTTTTTCGGTTAAAAAATGATACTTTTTAGTTGAAAATTCAACTACTTTGTTGAAAGTTCGTCATTTTTGGTAAAAAATTAATCTTCCGATTGGAAGTTCATGTTTTTTGTTGAAAATTTAAATAGTTTGTTAAAGAGTTGTCTTTTTGAATCAAAAATTCAATTACTTTGGGTAGACAATTCAACTGTTTGGTTGAAAGTTAATTTTTGTTGTTGAAAATTCATGTATTTTGTTGAAAATTCGTCTTTTTCGGTAGAAAATGATTCTTTTTGGTTAAAAATAAATGTTTTCGGTTGAAAATTTAACTATTTGATCGAAAATTAATCTATTTTGTTCAAAATTACACCATTTTTTTAAACTGTATCCTTTTTGGTAGAAAAGTCAACTTTTTTGTTAAAAAATTCGTCTTTTTGGTTCGGAATTACACTATTTTCTTGAAAATTCATCTTTTTTGGTAAAAAACTAATCTTCCAATTGAAAATTCATATTTGTGGTAGACAAATCAACTGTTTGGTTGAAAGTTAATTTTTGTTGTTGAAAATTCATGTATTTTGTTGAAAATTCGTCTTTTTCGATAAAAAATGATTCTTATTGGTTGAAAATAAATGTTTTCGGTTGAAAATTTAACTATTTTATCGAAAATTGATCTATTTTGTTGAAAATTAAACTATGTTTTTAAACTGTATCCTTTTTGGTAGAAAAGTCAATTTTTTTGTTAAAAAATTCGTCTTTTTGGTTCGCAATTAAACTATTTTGTTGAAAATTTATCTTTTTCGGTAAAAAAATATTCTTTTTGGTAAAAAATAAATGTTTTCGGTTGAAAATTCAACTATTTGATCGAAAATTAATCTATTTTGTTCAAAATTAAACAATTTTTTTAACTGTATCCTATTTGGTTGAAAAGTCAACTTTTTTGTTAAAAAATTCGTCTTTTTGGTTCGGAATTACACTATTTTGTTGAAAATTCATCTTTTTTGGTGCAAAATAATCTTCCAATTGAAAATTCGTATTTGTGGTAGAAAACTCATCTGTTTAGTTGAAAATTAATTTTTGTTGTTGAAAATTCATGTCTTTTGTGGAAAATTCATGTATTTTGTTGAAAATTCGTCTTTTTCGGTAAAAAATTATTCTTTTTGGTTAAAAATAAATGTTTTCGGTTGAAAATTCAACTATTTGATCAAAAATTGATCTATTTTGTTCAAAATTAAACAATTTTTTTTAACTGTATCCTTTTTGGTAGAAAAGTCCACTTTTTTGTTAAAAAATTCGTCTTTTTGTTTCGGAATTAAACTATTTTGTTGAAAATTCGTCTTTTTTGGTTGAATTCAACTGTTTTTTATTTAAAATGAAAATTTGTTCTAGTTGAAATATCGACTATTACATTTTTCGTTCAAAATTCATCTAACTTGGTCGAAAATGTAACTTTTTTGTTGAAAAAACGTTGCTTTTTGGTTAAAAATTTACTTTTTAACTGAACAGTTAACTATTCCAGTTGTAGATTCACCATTTTAGTTGAAAATTGAACTATTTTGTTGAAATTTAGTTTTTTTATAGGTTTTAAATTTATCTTTTTTAGTTGAAAATTCATCTTTTGGTTTTAAGTTAATTTCTTTGGTTGAAAATTTAACTATTTTGTTGACATTTCTTTTGCTTTGGTTAAAAATTAATTGTTTTAAATAAAAATTTAACTATTCCTCTTTTGGTTGAAAGCTAATTTTGGTTGGTCTTTTTTGTTGAAAATTCGTCTTTTTGGTATAGAATTTATTGTTTTAGTTGAAAAGTCATCTTTTTGGTAGAAAATTAATTTTTTTTGGTTGAAAATTTAACTAATTGTTGAAATTATTTTAAATTATTAACTAACTTTTTCAACTAATAATTTAACTATTCTATTTTTGATGGAAAATTCATGTTCTTTATTGAAAATTCTTCTTTTTTTTGTTAAAAATTCATTTCTTTGGTTGAAAATTGGTCTATTTTGTTGAAATTTCTTTTTCTTTAGTTAAAGATTCAATATTTTAAATAAAAATTTAACTCTTCTATTTTTGTTTAAATATGTATCTTTATTGGTTGAAAATTTAACTATTTGTTTCAAAATTCGCGAATTTGGTAGAAATGTCATCTTTTTTGGTAAAAAATTTATTTCTTTGTTTGAAAATTTAACTACATTGTTGAAAGTTTGTTTTTTGTTTTTGCTTGAAAATTAATTCTTTTTAAATATAAATTTAACAATTCCATTTTTCATTAAAAATTCATGTATTTTATTTAAAATCTTTCTTTTTCTAAGTTAAAAATTCATCTTTTTGGTTGTAAAATCATTTCTTTGGTTGAAAATTTACCTATTTTGATGAATTTTTTTTTCTTTATTTAAAAATGATGTTTTTTTATTAAAAGTGGAACTATTCCACTTTTGGAAAAATTGATTATTGACACAAAAAAATAAATTTCAACAAATTAGTTAAATTTTCCACCAAAGAAATTAATTTTCTACCAAAAAAGATGAATTTTCAACAAAAAACACGAATTTTTAAACAAATAGTCAAAATTTCAAGCCAAAAAGAAAAAAATTTTGTAGACAGTTGGAAATTACACGTTTTGTTGAGAATTCATCTATTTTGGTTAAAAAAAAAACGAAATAATACATGAATTTTCAACTAAAAACATAAATTTTTGTCAATCACAAATGGAACAATTCAGTTTTTATTTAAAAAGATAAATTAAAAAAAATTGTTAAAAGTAGTAAAATTTTCAAACAAAGAAATAAATTGTCTATCAAAAAGATTATTTTTTAACAGAACCAACGAATTTTCTACCAAAAAATACGAATTTTCAAAAAAGTTAAATTTTTAGTTGATAAAACTAATTTCTTGCCAAAGAAAAAGTAATTTCAACGAAATAGCTAAATTTTCAACAAAAAATATTATTTTCCAACAAGAAGATTAATGTTATACCATAAAAGATGAATTTTCAAGAAAAAAGTTAAACTTTTAATTCAATAGTTAAAGTTTCAAGGTTGAAAATTCCATTATTTTGTTGAAAATTCGTCTTTTTGATAGAAAATAAATGAAAATTAATTCTTTTTGGTTGAATTCAACTGTTTTTGATTTTTAATTAAAAAATTTTTTTGGCTGAAATATCAACTATTACATGTTTTCTTGAGAATTAATCTTTTTTGGTTGAAAATAAAAGTAAAATACACAAAAATATATGAATTTTTAAACAAATAGTTTCATTTTCAAATAAAAAGAACAAATTTTCAAACAAAAGTGGAATAGTTCAATGTTTAGTTAAAAAATTAATTTTGAAGATAAAAATATGTTTTCAACCAAGTAGTTAAGTTTTCGAAAAATTAAATGAATTTTCTACCAAAAAATGATTTTTCAAACAAACCAATGAGTTTTCTACCAAAAAAGACGAATTTTCAAGAAAATACACACGAATTTTGAAACAAATTTTCAAATTTTCAAATAAAAAAGACAAATTTTCAGTAAAAAGTGGAATAATTAAATTTTCAGTTTAAAAAAACTCATTTTTAACCAAAGAAAGAGAAATGTCGACAAAATAGTTCAATTTTCAACCAAACAAATTAATTTTCTACCAACAAAATAATTTTTCAAACACATCAATTAATTTTTTACAAAAAAAAACGAATTTTTAACAAAATACATAAATTTTTAAATAAACAGTTACATTTTCAACTAATGAAGATAAATATTTAACCAATAGTAGAATACTTCAATTTTTATTTTAAAGAATTAATTTTGAAGAAAATTTTTTTTCAACGATGTAGTTAAATTTTCCACCAAACAAATTAATTTTTTACCAAAAAATTTTTTTTTATCAAACGAATGCATTTTCTAGCAAAAAAGACGAATTTTGAAACAAATTGTTAAATTTTCAACTAAAGAAAAAGAAGCTTCAACAAAATAGTTACATTTTCAAACAAATAAATGAGTTAACAACCAAAAATCTGAATTTTTAACCAAGAAAAAGACAAATTTTGAATGAAATACTTGAATTTTTATCAACAAAAAATGTATTAGTTCATATTTGAATAGAAAAAGACCTTTTTTCAAACCAAAAACAGTTCACTTCAACCAAAAAAGGTGAATTTTTAACAAAATTCATGCATTTTCAAATAAAAAATGTCATTTTTTAACTAAAAACGGTTACAGGCCTCGAAAAAAGTCAAAAAAAAAAGTCGCACCACATTTTTAAAGATAATTTAAACAACGAAGGTATATAAAAATTCCCAGACAATTCCAGATTTTCCAGTTAAGCAGACACCCCGACTTACAATTTGAACAATTTCACAAAATCCTATTCCATCAGACTAGCATTTTTTAAAAAGAACTTCCAAGTCCATTTTTTGTCACCGAGAGGCAGATTAGTAAACAATTTATATATTTTGACCTCTACACATTTTGAATAAGGAATGAAATCGGTTTCAAAAAAGATCGGAAGTTGGAAAAGGCTTGGTGTAATTTTTTGTAAATTATATGGATATTTTTTGAGTTAGAAAAGACTTGCCGTGATTTTATGTAAATTAAATGGACGGTTTTTGAGTTGCAACAGGCCTGGCGTCACTACTTGGGATGAGATGAACTTTTTTGAGTTGGAAAAGGCCTGGCGTCATTATTTGTTATGAAATGTACATTTTTTTGAGTTGGAAAAGGCTTGGCGTGATTTTTTATAAATTAAATGAATATATTTTGAGTTGGAAAAGGCCTGGCGTCACTATTTGGGATGAGCTGACCTTTTTTCAGTTGGAAAAGCCTTGGTGTCATTATTTGGGATGAGCTGAACTTTTTTGAGTTGGAAAAGGCCTGGCGTGATTTTTTATAAATTAAATGAATATATTTTGAGTTGGAAAAGGCCTGGCGTCACTACTTGGGATGAGCTGAACTTTTTTCAGTTGGAAAAGGCTTGGCGTCATTATTTGGGATGAGCTGAACTTTCTTGAGTTGGAAAAGGCCTGGCGTGATTTTTTATGAATTAAATGAATATCTTTTGAGTTGGAAAAGGCCTGGCGTCAGTATTTGGGATGAGCTGAACTTTTTTGAGTTGGAAAAGGCCTGGCGTCAATATTTGTTATGAAATGTACTTTTTTTGAGTAGGAAAAGGCTTGGCATGATTTTTTGTAAATAATATGAATATCTTTTGAGTTGAAAAAAGCTTGGCATCATTTGTTATAAATTTAATGGACGTTTTTTGAGTTGGAAAAGGCTTGGCGTCGTTATTTGGGATAAGATAGACTTTTTTGAGAGATCAGAACGGGATTTTTTGATTAGAGGATCTTCCCGGGACGGAATCTCTTGGAAATCTGCCTCTGAGTCAGAATACACGCCTTGGAGAATTGGAAAAAAAATAGCGCGTACTCGGAATAAAACAACGGTTGGGAAGAGACTGAGCTTGCCAGATATCTTCGGGGATTAATATAAACTTCAAGGTGTTTTCGTGTTATGTGTGAGTCAGCGCATCACGAAACTTCGCATATATGTGTATAGAAATAAGACTGAGAATATAATTAGTTTGGCGAAGGTTGATTTGAAATCTTGTGCAATCTGTCACAGTGAGAGTGAATCATCTTCGAAGAGGTATTCGATCGATGATCCAGGATAATGTTAGGAACGCAACGAGGAAGATAAACGTTCGTTGAACTGAGGCGAGTTTAGAACACTTGCAAGCGTGAGTAAACAGTGCAGAAGCATGAAGCGATTTAGAGTTACAATTTGAAGTGTTTTTTCAGTTTGGCAAGGCCTAATTTGACTTTTTTGTCATTGAAATGGGCGTTTTGTGAGTCGGAAAAGCCTTGGCGCCATTATTTGGGATGAGGTGAACTTTTTTTAGTTGGAAAAGGCTTGGCGTCATTATTTGGGATGAGATGAATTTTTTGAGTTGGAAAGGGCCTGACGTGATTATTTGGGGTGAGATAAACTTTTTTGAGTTGGAAAGGGCCTGACTTGATAGTTTTTGATGAAATGGACTTTTTTATTTGGAATAGGCTTGGCGTCATTATTTTGGATGAGATGAATTTTTTGAGTTGGAAAGGGCCTGACGTGATTATTTGGGATGAGATGAACTTTTTTGAGTGGGAAAGGGCCTGACTTGATAATTTTTGATGAAATCGACTTTTTTATTTGGAATAGGTTTGGCGTCATTATTTTGGATGAGATGAATTTTTTTGAGTTGGAAAGGGCCTGACGTGATTATTTGGGATGAGATGAACTTTTTTGAGTGGGAAAGGGCCTGACTTGCTTCAAATTCTTAATTTTTTCAACGACGGAGATTAATTTTCTACCGAAGCGGACGGATTTTCAACCAAAGAGATGAACTTTCAATTAAAATTATGAATCTTCAAATAAAAAAATTGAATTTTCAAGACAGTAGCTCAACTTTTAGGCAAGTAGTGGAATTTTCAACCAAAAAAGATTTTAATTTCAAGTCAAACAGTTAAATTCAACCAAACATTTTTTTTCTACAAAGCAGTTGAATTTTCAACCCGAAAATATGAATTTTCTAGCAAATCGTTAAATTTCCAAGCCAAAAAGATTAATTTTTTGCAAAACATGTTAATTTTCAACAACAAAAAAAGAATTTTCAACAAAATAGTTAAATTTTTAATCAAAGAGATGAATCTTCAACCAAGAAAGATTTTTCAGTCAAGAAAAAAAAAGGTTAAAATTGTTGAAGGTTTAAGCTAAAAATACACGAATTTTCAAACAAACAGTTGCATTTTTAACATAAAAGGAGGAAATTTCAAACAAAAAATATTAGTTTTCAACGAAAAATAATTAATTTTTAACTAAAAAAGACGAATTTCTAACCAAAAAGGATTGCTGTTTAAGAAAATTGTTGAATTATAAAAATTGACGTTTCAATAAAACAATAAGAATTTTAACAGAAAATATAAATTCTTAAGAAAAAATGTAATAGTTGATATTTCAACCATAAAAGACAAATTTTCAATCAAACAGTTAAATTTTCTGCCAAGTTGTTGAAGTTTCAAGCCAAAAAGACGCGAATTTTCTACGTAACAAGTTTTAAATTTTCGACCCGAAAATATGAATTTTCGACAAAAAAGTTAATTTTCTTCGAAATAGTTGACTCTTCTACCAAACTAGTTGGATTTTCAATCCAAAAAGACGAATTTTCAACCAAAAAGATGCCTTCTTAACAACTATGCTTAATTTTAAAATCATTTAACTTTTCAACAGAATAATCAATTTTTTTAACAAAAAAATATGATTCAATCAAATAATAAAATTGCTAATCAAAAAAGGTGAATTTTTCAACCATAAGTATAATAGTAGACTTTTCAACCAAGAACAATGAACTTTCAGCCAAAAATAGTTTGATTTTATGTTAGTTGTGGTTGTGGAACATAATTTTAGAAACCGAAAATAATATGCTAAAAAGTAACATATATGAGAATTCTGTAATAAAGCATAATAATTTGGTGTTGATTTTTAGATGGCTTGGTTTTACGTATTATATCTGACATTAAAAATTTTTCGAACGTTTGAGAACTTATAACTATTGAAAATACATTATACACAAATTTAGAGATATAATAAAACAAAAACAGAAAAAGTAGATTTTTCAGATAGAAATTTTTGTGTTTTTAAACGTTTTTTTGTCTAACATACTTGGAAAAATACTTTGAACAACTCACGGTTCTGTACTGAAAAAAATGCACTAAATAAAAAATTGATGAGAATAAGGAATCAAAATTTATCTGCAGATAAAAATCCGTTTAAAAAATTCAAACATGACATTTATGAATATTGTTATAATATATTTTTCAATCTTTGATCTTCTTGAATTTTTTCTAATGTATATTTTTATCAGTAGAAAGTGTAGAAGTGTTCAACAGATTTTTCAAAATAGCTAAAAAACAAATTTAAATACAAAAATGACTGGAAAACTTTCTAAAGAAAAGGCGCTATTGTTAGAGAGCACTTTCGTTCACTATTCGCGAGATACCCATATGATATAAAAAGTTTTTAATATAAAATGAAATCCCCTTTTTTACCTAACATTGAACTACTAAATATCTGTGATCCCTGTTATAGAAAAGAAAAAGATCGTTTGTTCTTAGACAAAATTGGTAGATTATTCTCAGCAATATTACCTGCTGTGGCGTGTAGAAAAAAAACTACGAGTTGGTTCAGCGATATCATTTGCGGTTATATCGAATGGCATGGAACGAACTGCTGATAGCGAATCAACAAAATTAAAACATTCAATACCAGATTTAAGTTTCACCGAACTTTTATCTGCAACTCGTTCGTCCTTTCATCCCTTATCACTATCTTTCACTATAAAAAGTTCTAAAGTTGAGAGAAAATTTTTGAGGAATTCGAGAAAAGTCTACAAGTTCGACATCTTGTAGGCGATAGTCAACACCTGCATACTTGAGCCCCAAAAGCTAGAATGTTAATCGATCTGTAGCTGATCGATCATTGACGACTCTGAAAACCTTGAATGATAATCACCAGGAAATTATGTAAGGCGCGTCTTCTCTGTTGGTGCGTAATTACCAGTTTAAAGTTTTAATTAGATGTTTGAAACATTCCTTTTCCTTTTATAATGATGATGGTCCCGTTGAGAGTAATTCAGGGTTTATTTGGGATACCATTAAGTGCAAAAAGAATGTGGTCTGTAAGGAGTACGAAGGTTGGTGAACCAAATAATCAAGTTCATAGATTGTCAGTGTACGATATGTTTCACAAGTAATTCACATATCACTGGGACGATGTCAAATTGATAAAACTGTCGAGATTGTTGATTATTATTATGATACACACATACGAGATAAATAAAATTGAGGCGTCAAAGACTCGTTCATCTTTGGCCAAGCAAGGTCAACTTGTGAATTTCCTATTGACAATTTTCTTAATATTTCGTTATGCGATTCAAGTGTGAAATAATAAGTAAAAAGTATTATTACTGGTACATTTGGATTATATGGAATTTAATTGCAATAACTTATTTCTATATTCATAAATCAAATTATGAAGTAGTCAAGTGGATGCTAACAATGGACTTAATAATGCGCATTTTTAATTGTATAAAGTATATTAACCGTTTTAGTGACGATTTGATTGACCCATTTAATATTGGTATTGTGATTTAAGGAAAACTTAGTGCGAATAAATTTCTGAACTATTTCTTAACGTTTCATACAGTAATTGCACAATATTTTTTACATTTGCCGTTATATAATTGCCAATTAAATGTTAAAAAGCTGGGATTTTAGCTTTCACCATGAAAAGATCACTGCTTTCCTTCGACTCTCTGACACCATGCTCATATTATACTTTCCAGCGGTCCCGGCAGACCTTAAGAACGTCCAGGTTAAATTTAATAACCCTTGAGACTTTGTGATCATTAAAAAAGATCAGTTACCTCGGTCCGACATAATGCTCTTATTCTTAGCAATAAATTTCAAATTCTTACTGAATTTTTCTTTATAGTTATCTCCTGTAGAGTTCTGGTTACAAATAGCATCTTAAAGAAAATATCACTTCTACAAATGTAATTTTGGAAGATTAACTTGACAATATTAGTATTTTTTATAGAAGTAATTTTATACATGGCAAAAATTCTTGTTTGCGATTTAAGTGACTGTCTATGACTCTTGGATAAAGAGTTTCATGTGACTAGTTTTATAAAACTCCAGTGACTTTTTATGAAATAGTGTTTATTTTTCTCCTACTATTTAATTAAAGTCACTGAAAGTCTTTAAGAATATGTCTGAAATTTGATAATTTCAAACAAATATTTTTTTTCCGTGTACATAGGTAAGGGTATAATGTGATTGGTTCTCGGATTGGGTTCAAGCAAGGTCGCTGAAGGTCAGGGAAAACCTAGGCATGAGGGAAAAGTCCTGGAATTTTTAGGGTTAGGGGAAGTCAGGCAAAAATAAGGTATGTTGGAAAAAAATCTTGCAAAAGTCAGGGTATTTCTGTAAGAGGCACTTTAAATAAATGTCAAGTTTTCAGTTTCCAGTTGAAGATTCATCATTTTTGTTAAAAATTCATCTCTTTGGTTAACAATTTATCTTTTTTAATTGAAGATTCAACTGCTTGGGTAACAGTTGAACTACTTTGTTAAATTATTATTTTGATTCAAAGTTCATCTCATTGGTTGAAAATTTAACTATTTTGTTGAAAACTTTTTTTTTGTTTAAAATTATTATTTTTTAACTGAATATGTAACTTTTTCATTGTTTGTCAATAAATTTATCTTTCTGAGTTGAAAATTCGTCTTTCTTGATAGAAAACTAATTTTCTTCATTAGACATTTTCTTTTTTTATTGATAAAAATCCAACTGTTTGATTGAAACTGAACTATTTTGTTGAAAAATCATGTTTTCGGACTGAAAATTCCACTGTTTTACAGGAAATTCGGTATTTTTGTTGTAAATTCAACTATTTGGTTGAAAATTTATGTATTTTGTTAAAATTTCTTCTCTTTTGGTATTCGATTAGGCTTCTTTGTTGAAAATTTGACGGTTTGGTTTTTAAATTCATCTCTTTTGCTATAAATTTCATCCTTTTTTTTGAGGAAATGTCAACTGTTGAATTTTTTGTTGAGAATTCTTCGTTGTAGATTGAAAATTCAACTTCTTGGTTTGGAAATTCAACTGTTTTCTCCGAAATTCGTATTTTTGGCTGGAAAATTTAACTACTAGGTTGAAAATTCTTTTTTTTTCTTTATGTTTAATCTTTTTTATTAAAAGTTCGATCATTTGGATGAAAATTCATCGTTTTAGGTTGAAAATTCTACTATTTGGTTGAAAGTTCAACTATTTTGTTGAAAATTCGTCTTTTCGGGTTTGAAAGTCAACTACTTTCTAAAACATTCGAATTTTTAGCTTAAAAATTCAACTAATTGATTAAAAATGCAACTGTACTTGTTTGAAGTTTCATATTTTTTGTTCGAGAATTGGACCATTTGATTTAAAATTCATCTTTGTAGGTTGGAAAATCAGCAATTTGGTTAAAAGTTGAACTATTAATGGTTGAGGAGATTGATGAATTGGTCAGGGAAAAATCACGACATTTTTGAAAATTAACTTTTGCGGCCACCCTGGTTCAGACGTCTGAGGAATTTTTATTATTTCTCTTTGCACTAAGGTCTTAAAAAAACTACTTGAAATGAAAAAAGTCATTTTTTGCCCAAAAAGAAAGGAAACATAAAAATTCGTCAGACTAGACGTCTGAAACTTCAACCCAATATAATACGAAAAAGAGTAATAAAATTTGAAGTGAAAGAGGCTGCTCGGGAAGAAACAGCTATTCTGTGAGGTCTTAAAGCTTCGCGAGAGAAATAATGGGTTTGGGAGAATGGGGCCTATCATGGATTCTTGTAATATATGCGTGGGTGGGAGAATGAGGATAGTAAAAGGAAAGAAAAAAGAAAAAAAAAGGAAAGGAGGGAAAAATAAAAGAGAGAAGAGTGCAGATGATCGAGTGCGAAACGATGAGAGTTGGGTAAGTAGGGCAAAAGGGCTGGTGAGATCAATAAATCCCCCCTATCCGTTTGCCTCCCTGGCGCCGAGTCGCGAGGCCTATACAATCTTCCTCTTTTTTCTCTGAGAGCTGAGCCTGCCTCTCTGTGAGACGAGGTTCTTTGCAAGAGGTTTTGGATTAATAATTCAGACTTGCCTTCAGACGGCGGGGCAAAGAGGATCGTTTAGAGAGAAAAAATCAAATTTGATGTAATAAATTAAACCCGGATTTCTGATGTTAATATCGGGGATCACAGTTTGTCCCATTTTTTACCTGATCCCTTTAGTTTTAAAAATCCCCTAAAATACCTAAAATCAAGAATTTGGGTTTTTAAAACATCTCGATTAGTTTTTAAAGAATCATAAACCGAAATTTAAGATATTACAAAAGAAGACCCTTTTTGAAACGAGATTTTTCACGAAAATAGGGGAATAAATTCTTTTAAATAAAACTAATGTGGGAATTAATGTTAAATTCAAAGTTAAAATGCTTCAAATTTCTAACATTTAGAGAAAAAATATTGCATTTTCAACAAAATGGATGAATTTGTAACTAAACAGTTGAATTTCCAAGCAAAAAAAAAAACGAATTTTTAACAAAATAGTTAAATTTTCAACTTAAATTATGAATCTTCAACCAAAAAAAGATTTTTTAAGGAAATTAATTCTACTTTCAACCAATTAGTTGAAGTTTCAACCAAAAAAGATGAATTCTTGTTGAAAAATGTAATAGTTGACATTTAAACTAAAAAGGATGACTTTTTAACAAAATTGTCTAATATTTAACACAATAAGTGAATTTTTAACCAAGTAATAACATTTCTAAGAAAGATTAAACAAATTTTCTACAAAAAATTTGTAGTTTCTACCAAGGTAGTTGAATTTTCAACACAAACAGACGGGGTTTCAACTAAATAATAGTTGAATTTTCTGCCAAAAACGACCAATTCTCAACCAAATAGATTAAATTTCCAGGTAGGAAATATAAATTGATATTTAATCCAAAAATGGTTTTGATTTTCAATCAAAAATAGTTGAATTCATAAAAAGACGATTTAAAAAAAAAAATAGTCGGCTCTTCAACCAAAAAAAAATTTTTAATCAAAAAAGAAAAAAAATTCAAGCCAATTGTTGAATTTGCTACCAAAATGGTTTAATTTTCAATAAAAGAGATGAATTTTCAAATAATATGAGTGTTCAATAAAAAAATTACTTTTTAACAAAGTAATTTAACTTGTAACCAAATACAGTCAAACTCGGATTCAACGTTCCCGAATTTACGGATTCCGAGAATTGACGCCGCGCCGCGGGTAGGCTTGCCAGGTGCTGCGCGGGGTGTGTTGACCGCTTCCGAGAATTAACGCCGCACCGCGGGTAGGCTTGTCAGGAACTGCGCGGTGTGTGCGGGGTTCACGAAGGCGTGACAAAACGTAGCTAAATGCGGTTTAGTTAGAGTAGGTCAGGTCCACGGACAGCCCCAAAATCGACGTTAATTTCGAGTTTGACTGTAGTTGCATTTTCAACCAAAAGAGACGAAAAATGTAATAGTTGATATTTCAAACCGAAAAATTATAATTTTTATTAAAAACAGCTTAATTAATCCAAATGGACGAATTTTCAATAAAATATTTGAATCCTTAACCAAAAAAGATTAATTTTTAACCAAAGGAAGAAATGAAATTTCTTCCAAAAGAGATGAATTTTGAAACAAAAAAAGATGATTTTTCGACAAAATATAGTTGAATTTTCAACCAAAAACAATTTTTCAGTCAAGAATGATATAAAAATGTATAGCCAATTGTTGCATTTTCCAGCCAAAAAGACGAGTTTTCTACAAAATAATTAAATTTTCAACTTTTTTGTTTTCAGAATTTTTCAATTCTTTTTTATTAGTTGAATGTTTATAGTCGCATCAACTCTGCCAGGGTCATTATCGACTGTACTGTAGGGTTAATTATGAACTTTAGGGTATCTGTAGGGTATTATACCAAGGGACAGAAGCGCTAGCTTTCAGAAAGCACGTCCAGCCTCGCTTCCTTGCTTT
The DNA here is from genome assembly GCA_011634705.1 of Andricus grossulariae. Lineage (NCBI taxonomy): Eukaryota > Metazoa > Arthropoda > Insecta > Hymenoptera > Cynipidae > Andricus > Andricus grossulariae. The sequence continues at coordinate 5,792,276 of JAABKJ010017545.1, forward strand.
GGGAATCGAACCCGCGCCAGCGTGGCTGTCAAGGCTGCAGTATTGAAACATTGGACAATCACTATACCATCTGAGCCACGATGACTCCCTATAATTAAATTAATTGACTGATTTTTATGACGAAAAGTTAATTTTGGTTCTTTCGCTTGTATTGTCAGATAAGCTAAAAACAAGTAAAAAATTACAGAAACTTCTTGTAAACTAATAAATTTTTTTAGAAATATACTGTTCCGAATTTCTTGAATGCTTTGAAGTTTAACATTTCGAGTAAAATTAATCAACTTTTATGTAAAAAATCTTTATTAAATACTATTCACATGCGACTAATATGGCGCAATCAGAACTTAAATCAGCAAGTGATGTAAATATTTGTTCAAAATGTTTCCCCATCGATAATTATTTAATTTGATACTTCATTATGTTATTTTTCATATTGGTGAGTCATTCTGCACTGTTATCAAAAAAAAATTTCTTGACGTTTCAGCAGACATAACCCTCAAATTATTGTGAGACATTGTGAACTGCTAAAAGAACATTTCTTCTTGAAATTCCGGCAGACATAATCCCTCAAATATGTTAAAAATATTAAACGTAAATATATTTATCTTATTTTCATTAAATTTTGCTATTTTTTTCATAATTTGTTTTTCATTCAATAATTATGAATGGAAATCGAAACGCGCCACATTGCCAAACAAAGTAGGGAAACTTGACGCAGATGCACTTTTCGGAAAACATATTAATTAACTGTTTCAATTAACTTTAATTAAATTATCTCCATGCATAGAGCATAGGTAAGATATTGGCTGAAACAAAATATACTTTATTACAATATCGATAATTCTTTTTTATAATGTAATTATTTTTGTCAGATAGCAAATTTGTAAAGAAACGCACTTTTCAGAACCCTGTAACTTCTTCCTGGGACCTTCGAAAAATCAGAGGCTTGGCACATAATTAAATTCCAATATTATCTACTCAGCATGCAAATTTAGCAAAGGTGTTTGGTTTCGTTATAAAATAATTAGGTTTAAAATTTCATGATATGAAGGTTATTGTTTAATAAGTTACGATGTGAACTGAAGTTAGCAGGACAATTATCAATTGCGAATAAAAAATTAAAAAATGTGTAAATAAAATTATTCAAAATAATAATGATTTTGCTGACTTCAGTTTATATAATCACATATTTAAAAAAAAACCTTCATACCATGACATCTTAAACTTATTTATTTTTATATCACTTTCGCCAAATTTGCAAACTGGTTTTAAGTTTTTACATTTTACGCATAGTAGTTTTATCAGAAAAAATTTTTAAACTGTACAAATCACAAGTCTTCAAGTTCACTTCAAAAACCGTATTTGCCCATTATTTCCTTTTAAATTTCATTATAGACTGGTAAAATTAAATATTTAAAGATCACGTAATCATTGCGTCGTCCCCACGTTCAAATTAAACATATAATATATGTTTAATTTGTCTTTTTCAAGCCATTTGTAAATGTGTGAGAGAAACGCCATTTCATGCACCCGTGCACCTTTGAATATTATTTAAAATTATTAAGCAATAATTTATCCATTATACAGTGCTAAATCAACTCTAAATGAGCTACTATTTACTATATTTAAAAATCAGATTTTTTTCAATATCTCGACAACACGTTTCCGAAAAAATTCAGAGGTCTAACATATTTTAACATAATTTATTCAGCTTTTGTTTAAACACGAAATGGCCCTTTATTTAATTTTAAACTAAATAAAAAATGCTCGTTTGGTGAATTTTGACAACATGAAATTAAACCTACGAATTTAAATTATTTCGAGAATTTTAAGCGTGCAAAGCGAGTCCTTGGAAGTTCATCGAAATATCGAGTGTTGGATTGGGGGTTTCGCAGCTGCCAGACCGGTTGCTTCGTCGTCCGCCTCATTTCGCGGAACAACCCAACATTGGTCAAATCGAGCCGGATACTTCGCAGCCTATCTACCTGCGACACCAGTTGCCGCATCCTCACAGACGACACCTCGTGCTTCTGACGACGGCTACCCGAGCCCACGCAGCAGACGCGCTCGACATTGTGTCTCCGCCCAGTCATTCTATCAGGAGCGGCGGAGACCAGTCTCATCGATGACAACTATCAAGTTACCGTGGTTGAAGAAAAGATGACTAGGCTCTCAGTACAGAGTGAAAGTCGTGACGGCGCCCAGAAAAAGAAATCCCTCTTTGCGCGGCTCTCTAACAGTAGCTAAAGCTCCTTACTAGGGTTCTCGAATAATACAACATCATCTGAGGCAATTCCTCCTGTTCTGTCTACGGATAGGAGGAGCAAGAACTCCAAAGATACTCACTCGAGAAGGAAGTTAAAGCTGCCGAAGGCTTTGGAACCATAGGCCCTTACTTTTGCGCAGATGACTGAAAATGCTCTAGTGAAAGTTGCCGCATCAGGTTATCCTGAGGCCTGTCTAACTTTAAGAGAGCTGGACAGGCTGAGAGAGAAAATCTCCAAAGATATTGACGCATTTCCCAACGAGGGGTGCGCCCGTAGATTCTACGGCATCTTCATGAAGTTGGCGGCCATCGCAGTGCAGGCTACCGCTATCTAGTCGAGGGAATGTCTACTACAGATAAATTCACCGTTGAGGCTCAAGCAGGGCATAAGCTCATTATATGAAAATATTCTTGAAGTGTATACTGTGATAGACAGGGAACCAGAACTAAGGAGGCAGGCTGAATCCTGGCTTTCAATCTCCCCGAAATAGCAATTTGGGCTCTTAGGGTAATTCTAGGCCCTCTCCAGGGCACCTTAAGAGGCCTGGAAGTGTACAGAGACGCTACCAATTAGTCGACCAATAGCTGAGACGAGAATGTCAATGTTCCAAATAAACTTGCATCAGAGCAAAGGTAACTCGGCGGTTCGAGGAAGACGTAAGGCAGTGCCACAGACAGGCATTCACCTAATAAAAGAACCCTTGTTAGACGAGGATAGGATTAGTTATTGAGTAGGGTGAGGCTTCATATATAAGCGGCTACTCGAAAATTTTTTTAAGATTTTAAGGTGTGACTCAGGCGCGAAAACGGAGAAATACTCGCCGAGGTGATATAAACCTCTGGTATTTCTTCGCTTTTGCCCATGAGTCATAACTTCAAAACTGTCATGTCCCTGGAAAATAGCTTAGGAACCAAAAGCGCATCCTAGATAAGTCTTGACTATAATTCCGCACTGCCAGGAGAATATTATTTCATTGCTGTTGGGCTATGACCCAAAATCTAACCATATAGTTTGGGGGATCACAAACATCAACGGCAGAGAAAGAGATTAAATTAAAAATCCCTCGGGTACTTAGCTGAAAATCCTTGATCATGGTGATACTCCCACGTTCCAGAATCGAAGCAGGAGTGACGTTCTTGATTTAACTCTGTTTAGAAGCACTGAGGAGCAAGATAGGGGGCTGGAAAGTCTCTGACCAGGAGTCTCTCTTGGACCACACATATGGTTTTTTCAGTAAGTTCTCTGGACACTAGCGGCTCGAAGATTAGGAACGCTAAAAGCACACTTTAGGACACATACATAAAGAACTCCAATGTGGGCTCGTGGAATTCCCCGCAAGCTGCGCCTACGGTACCACAAATGAGAACAATCAGTACAAGGACAATTATATTTAAAAAAGAAGCAGATTGGTAGAAAACCACATGAAGAAACTAAGTAAGAATACTAGAGCGATGTACAACAGGGCAGACGGAACTAAACTGCCTTCAGACTGGGATATCTACAAGATTGCGCAAAATGAATACAAGAAAAACATTAGAACCTGCAACCAGGGAGATCAAATGGGCTTCTGTGGGGAAACTAAGGACATTTCGGAGACATCCAGGCTCAATAAGATCCTGGCAAAAAATCCGGAGGCTCACCTCCAGCTCAAAAGGCTCAAAGATAGAAGTCCACTTCTGAGGTTTTCAGCGAACTCAAGCCGACCGAGAGCAGAAATTCTACAGCCAGAAAACCGAGAAGGCCGACTGGCATTTCAACGAAAGGTTGTTGATATCAACAAGGTGAAATGTGCCATCGAGATACTTACAGATTACAGTCGAAGTGCAAGATTTTCCAAAATTTAATTACTTTTATTTCTCCTAGATGAAGCTTTGTATTCCTAGCAATTTTGAATATTTTTAAAATGAATTAATCAAAAGTTTCTTAGTTCATAAATGTCTGATACAACGTTCTAAGCAATTATCCGGATATCTGTGTCAACCTTATCAGTTAACACGATAACTTAAAGACGGTTGTGGATAAATTGATGAAATTTAGCGAGCTTATATTCACTCCTAATTTTTCAACACTGATACAAGAATTTTTCAAAGTATTTAATTTTAGATTTTTAATTTACTTTATAATATTTCAAAGCCCGGGATTTATGATAAAACCTTTCCTATTCATATAATTGAAAGTTTATGTAACGCTCGAGACGAATCGATTGACCTATAATATTTATACATTTTATTGAAGAATAAGGAAGCTGTGATTCGGAAAATCAAGGATCATACGGAAGGCTTTAGTCGTTATCGTAATTCAATGTAAGATGTCTATCAATATGAGAAGATCACTCAACCTAATTGGCTATTAGCCAATTTTAAATAGGATCTGTTCAAGAATGCATCCTGGGGAAATTCTATTTGTACAACTTCAAGAAAAAACTCTTGATACCTATTTCCTTCTTTTTAAAAATCTGAATCTAATTTTGAATTGAAAATCATTCGATCCTCAAATCAAGAAACTACTACTATGATGCTATTTGAGTAAATTGAGAAAGCATTTTTTTTGAAAACAAAACGGACGAAGGTTTCCTGTTTAGAAAATAATAGAGTTTTGATTTTGCTTGGAGTAATGAGAGTTTGCAAGCGAGTTTGAGCTTGCAGAAATTTGGCAAATCTCGTTGGTGAGATCAGTCAAACTCCAGGGAGGTTTTTGGCTTGAAGTTTTGGCTGAAAACCATCGGCATCTGGGGATTGTAGCTTGTTCGGAGGGTGGATCCGTCGAGGTAAACGGGGTGGCATCTGCCTGCCACTGTGAGTCGGGTTCCGCCTTTAGCGTGTCGCTGCGTCAGCACTACACCCCTGCATGCCAACCCTTTTAGCGATTTACTGCTAAATAATATCTAAACAGTTGCATTTGTGCGATTTGGTCGGATGCAGATTGGCACCACTGGGGCGGCGTGCACAACGCAATTAAAGTGACTCGATTTCGTCGCCCTCTTTCAGCCCCGCCACGTCCCAGTCTACTAGCAATTTTGTCAAGGGCTCAGTTTCCAACACGTACTACATCCACGTTTTACAATCTCCATTTTACCAAACAATCTGCAAAACATGGACAATTTTTTTTTTAATGCTCATTCCTTTTTTTCACATTTGAATTGAAATTCTAGTTGCACGTAGCAGGATGCAGGGTGGCCGCAGGTCAGGGAAAACCTGGACATCAGGGAAAAGTGAGGTATAAAAATAGATGGCAAAAGTCAGGGCAATACTGTAAGAAGCACTTTATGTCACTGTCAGTGTTCAGGGCTGCGACACATTCACGTTTAGTAACTTTTTAGGGAGTCGTAGTCCCTGGCAGAATCCCTTATAGTTTCGGTCGGATGTCCGTCCGTTGTACTTATTTCCAAGAAGGCAAAGAGAGAGGAAATCATGGGGAAGGAAATATTGGGAGGGGAAATTAGGGGAAATAAGATGAAATGAGGCTGGTGGAAGTACGGGAAGTGAGGACGAAATGTGCGTTAGGGGGGGGGTGATTTAGGGGAAGGGAGGGAATTAAGCGAAGGGAAAGTGAGCGGAGAAGAATAAAAAAGAAGATAGTTACCGAACTAGGCTATATCCGAAATTTTAACACAATGAAAAAAAGTACCGGAAAATATTTAGTAATGAAATAAAAATATTGCAAAAATAAATGTTAATCAGACTAGAAAAGTTCAGAAACTTCAAATTTCTGAAACTTTGAAGCTTCAAATTATAAAAAATAAATTTTAATTTACGTATGAAGGAACAGTTTCATGGAGACGGAGCTGACTGTATAGTTTCCTAAAATTAATGCAAATCGAGAAAAAAATCAAACGTTCCTTTTTTGAAAAAACTCACTTTTAAATTTTTTCGAAAAATGAGGCCATTTTTGTAATTTAAAAAAAAATTCAATTTTATTTGTTAAAAGAATTAAAAATGTATATATTACTACAAACTTCTATTTGTGAGAGCTTGTAGTGTTTGACGATTTCAGGATTTCTTTAAAGTTCCAAGGAATTTCAAGAGATTCAAAAAGTTGAAGAGATTACAAAACATTTCAAGGGATATCAAAAATTTTTAAAGGATTTGAAATATTTTAATGTATTCTGGAAGAATCTTAAGCATTTTAAAGTGATTAACATTTCTTAGGGCATGTCCAAGGATTTTAATCATAAATATTATAGGAATATTTATGAGGATTTAAAAAAAATTTGTCACTGATATTGAGAAATTTCGAACGATTTCAGAAATTTGTAGATAACTCAAGGTACGAATTTCCAAAGATTTGAAGGCATTGCAAAGGTTTTAGAATATTTTGGAAGATTTCAGGTAATTTTAAAAGATAGCAATAATTTAAAGTTTGTTCAGAGGATTTGAAAGGCCTGAGAGCAACTTTTATAAATTCCAAGGTTGTTTGAAGAGCTTAAAAAAGCTTGAAAGGATTTCATAGAATTTCATAAATTTCGTAACTTGCATGTATCAAAGAACTTAAATTTTGAAATCTTTAGAATCTATGATGTTTGAAATTCAATATATTCACAAATGTACATGCAAATTTCCTTACTTTTAACGGCTTCTCCTTTTAAATTTCATAATTAAAATTTTCTTTGTTCCGCGATTTCATAATTTTGAAGGCTTTGTCTCTGTACAATATTGCATTATACAACTTTGAATTGAAATTTCTAATAGTTGAATAAATTAATTCAAAGCATTACAAATTAAATAATTTTAGCATGACATTTTTTGAATTGTACCATTTTGAATCGCCCAATCTCGTAAGATTTTAAAATGAAAGCTATTATATTTGAAAAATTTCAAATGCAAAATTGTTTAAATTTGTTAAATCATTATAAATATTTTCTCATGCAGAATGAAAAGCGTTCAAATTAGAAAATTTTCCAGATATGAAAATTCGGCTTTCATTGGTTTTAATTTTAATCGCTTAGAATTGTTCTATTTAAAAAATTTAAGCTTTATTAATACTTTGAATTGCTCACTCTTGTATAATTTAAACATCAAATTCTTGAGATTTGCACAATTTTGAATGCAACATTGTTTAATTTTGATGGCTTCTACTATTAAATTGCACAACTTTTAACTTTTTTTATCTCGCGATTGTCCAATTTTAAAATCTTTGATTTTGTACAAAAATTCAAACGCTTGATTTCGAACTTATATCAATTTAAATTGTTGAATATCCAAATAGAATTGAAGCATCCAATTCACTATTGTTCTGCATTATCTTTATTTATTCATTTTGAATAGCAGCCAATTTTGAATAATTTCCAAATTAAAATAAAAAGATTTTGAATGAGAACAAGTTTTAGATTCTACAATTGAATATTTTTTGGTTTTAATTGAAATCTTCCATAGCCTCTTACAAATTTTCAAATCTGTTTCTGACCAAATTCTTCTTCATAAAAATTTTCAAATGCAGCCAAATAATAAAACACTTTTTTCTTTTTCTTTTTACTTTCAAATTGTGCAATTTAAATTTTGTTGACTTGCTTTTATTTGGAGAATGTTCACTCTTAAAACCTTCGATTCTGTACAATATTCACAAGCTTAATTTCAAAATTATCACAGGATCATAAAATCTAAACGATTGTAACACGGACCAGAATAGGTGGTTCTTGTATTTTCGGGATCGCTGAATTCGAATTGGTTGTCCGTTTGGTACCATCAGGTCACGGGCAAGTCAATCTAAGGTCAACCCTGCAAATTTTTTCTCTAGTCAAATAAGTCAGGTTACATATAGGTTTTCGGGGTCACTAAATTCAAATCCGTTGTCAAGGTGAGTCCAAGGTCAAACTCACAAAATTCATCGCTAATCAATTAAGTCAGGGTACATATATGCTTTCAGGGCTGCTGAATTCAAATCCGTTTTCCGTCGGTTTTGACCTTTAATTGACCTTGACACTGCGCTGATGCAAATAAACGGACGACGGATTTGAAATCAGCTACCCCGGAAACCTATAAGCACCCTGACTTAATTGGTCAGTATTGAATTTTGTAAGTTTGACCTTAAACTGATACTGACCCTGACACGATGGAACCAAACGGACCACGGATTTGAATTCAACGTCCCCGATAACCTATAAGCACCCTGACTTATTTAGCTAGCGATGAATTTCGTAGGTTTGACCTTAAATTGACCTTGAGTCTGACCTTATGGGGCCAAGCGGACAACGGATTTGAGTTCAGCGACCACGACAACCTATGGGTACTCTGACTTGATTGGTTAGCAATGAATTTTGTATATTTAACCTTGAACTGACCTTGATCACAGATTCCAATTCAGCAACCCCGAAGACCTATAGGTGCCCTGACTTATTTGGTAAGCGATGAATTCTGTATGTTTGACCTTGAATTGACCCTGACCTGATGGGATCAAACGGACAACGGATTTGAATTTAGCGACCCCGAAAACCTAAAGTTACGCTGACATATTGGGTTGGAGATGAATCTCGTAGGTTTGACCTTGAATTGACCTTGACCCTGACCTGATGAGACCAAACGGACAACGGATTTGAGTTCAGTGATCCTAAAAACCTGAAGGTACCCTTACTTAATTAGAAAGCGATGAATTTTGTAAGCTTGACCTTGAACTGACCTTGACTCTGATTTTGTGGTTCTGTGTTATTCAATTTTTAGTGAATTATTGTCCAGCTGAAATTAGGGCCTTCAGTTCACAATTGTTGAAGATTAGATTTGTTTATTTATTTTGAATAATTTTCGATTTAAAATAAAATACAATTTTTTAATTAAAATTAAAGTTAAAAGTTAAATTACTCTAACTTTTGCAATTTGAAACAAAGAGCGTTAAAATTAAAACAAGTTTCAGATACAAATAATTACCATTTTTTGGTTTTACTTCATAATTGTTCATAATTGTGAAATTTCAAAATTAAGGCCTTATTAATCCTTGAACGTCAATAAATGTAATGTACTCAACATCGGATAGGATGAAATTGAAATTTCGTGATTCAGCCAGTTTTTTATTAGAAGCGCTTCAATTTGTACAATTTTCAGTGAAAGCATTAGCTAAAAAATATTTAATTTACAAATCGAATTCTTCAATTTGTAATTCCAATTCGTAATGGGTAAATAATTCAATTTCAAACACTAAAAATTGAATAACTTCAAAATGACAATTTGTGAATACAAGAATTTCAATCGCTCAATCTAGTATAATTATAAAATAAAAATCTCAAGATTTGCACAATTTTCAATATAAGATTGTTTAATTTTGATGGCATCTACTTTTAAATTTTACAGATTTAACAGCTTTTTATTTGGAGATTCCAAATTTTGAGAAATGCAATTTTGCACAATATATTTTTGATTTCGAAATTATTCAATTTGAAATGTTTTTTTATCAACTTGTAATTAGCTCTAATGCTTTCACGATAATTCTTCATAATAAATTTTTTTTGTACACGATTGAAACCCGAAACATCTGCTTTAATTGTAATTAGCTCCTTAAAATCACAAATGTTTCACACAAAATTTGTTAATTCATTCAAAACAGTTTCCAACTACTGCTGTCAGAATGTGTAAAAGTGTTCTCCAAAAAACACAATGTTTTCGAGCTTGCATTAACAAAGTGCTTACTGATCGGGTTTCTCGGCTTCCGTTCCGAAATTGGGGTAACTCGCATTAGACTCTCACCCCACATTATGCGACTTTCTCCTCGAACGGCGCTCGTAAATCGCTAACTTTCAGCATCGTTCGTTAAACTTCGATCGTTTGGCGCATCACAAGAGAGAAGAACATTCTCTAAATTGTCTGTTTCGTTCATTATATCACCTCACATCGGCTCTCTCCAGAATTTATTACAACTATAACCGGAAGCCACGGTTAACCCAGAAGGTTGTGATGATCGCTCGAAACATACTTCAGGTACTACTTCAAGTAACATATGCCATTTTGGTGTACAATGAGTATAGTACATAATGGATTCAAGAGAATATTGCGAAACATTTTACACTCCTATTTTACTGTAAAGATCATCAGTTATTTCAATAATTCGTGTCTGAATTCAGCTTAATGAGCATCGTTAGTCGTTGCACTTGAGTGTTCCACACGTTGAACGCGGACGCTAAATATTTGCCTTGATTAACCATTCCATCCGGTGCCATGACGTACATGTAGCTTTTACCACATTTCCCAACCGATGGAACGTTATAACGTTACCTCAGTTTACATGCATGGTTGTTAGACACACTGTTTGTTCTTCATAATATGCAATCCTGTCTGGTTTCACTCTGATCAAATAAATCATCCTGCAGAGCAGTATTATTTTAGATTAGTTTATCTTTCGGAATTTTGTTTGGATTCAGAATCCTCTCAGTAATAGGTAATTACCAACATGTAATATGCTAAATCAATAAAATGCGCTTTTAAGCTATTCTCGAGAGAAACTGATTCCAAAACATCCATGAACTTTACATGGACCGCTCTGTGAGAGTCTTTCAACTCCCAATTAGATCAGGCGGCAGCGCTGCGAGATTGTAACCGGAAACTCTGGGCTCGATTCCTTCTGCCTACGGTTGTTGTCAATTACTTCTTTCCAAAAATAATTTTTACGTTAGTATTACTATTCATACTAATATGTGAGAAAAAACAGGTGGAACATGTGCTAAGAAATGAAGAAAAACTCGCCGTTTCAACCTATAAAGTGTCTCAACCTGTATGACACACCCATACTATTACGGAATTTTTTGTATCTTTCACACTGCCCGAGCTGGAACAGGAGTTTCTGTTGCGAAAAATCAGTAACAGTAGACATTTCATTACATTTATCAAATCAAGAAAAATTAATGATAATGGCAGTAACTTTGGAGCCCAGACTTTCCGGTTACAAACTCGGAGCGCTACCGCCTGATCTAACCCGGAGTTGAAAGACTCTCGCGTCGCCTTCAATTAATAAGAAGCGGATTTTTCAAAAGCGGTTTTTTCTTTTAAAAGTTGATGAAAAGCGCCCTTTATTACTTTAGCATATTGCAAATTTGGTAATGACCTATAACTGGTAGGAGTATGAATCCAAAAAAAAATTCCGGAGGATGTAGGTTCCCCTTGTTAGTATAATAACAGCCCATATACACTATTGAACAATAATATTCCATAATGAATATACAGGGATACAAAATCTAAGCCCTTGCAACACGGACCAGACTAGGTGGGTCTTATATTTTCGGGGTCGCTGAATCCAAATCCGCTGTTGGGATCGACAATAAACCATCCCAAAATGTGAACTCTTGAATTCCACTCCAAGGTAGATAAGTTGAAAGGGTGTAAAAAATAATCGGCGATAATAATCCAAACAGCATTCCGAAAATATTCAACAAGTTTTGAGGTACGACTAGAAGGATAGGAATATGTTGGGCGGGAAATTTCAAAGGATTTGAGTAACTCCAATGGACAAAAGGCGTCCCAAATGCTTCTTGAAGTTTCTCGTCAGGTCAGGATGGATGAGGATTCTTTAGGATAGTCGGATTACTCGGTAAATACATACATAAGGAAAAAAATAGGCAAAATCAATTCTTAATAATGAAGGTACTAAATTAATTAAGCCCAAGTCTTGGAAACCGTGCAGCTTGCGGATTCTAATCAGTCAAGTTAAATCTTTGAATTGAAATCTATTAAATCAAATATTGATGAATCATTGAACTACTGATCATTAATTGCTTGAGACTCGCAACAAAATTGCAACGTCACAATTTTCAGAGTTCCTACGTATATGTGCCATTAAACTAAAATAAAATGAAACTCTTTACTAACGTCAGTAGAGTCGAGACCATGCTAATCAATTGTTGTGAGTGGCTGGCGCCCCAGGCTTCAAACCAATTAGAGTTATATATATTTCTCTTGCTATTTCTGTGAAAGATGCTTACCCACTTCCCTACATGACCCACATGTTCATGAAATTAAACGACACTAAGTATATATTGGAACATTAATGCTCCTTTTTGTGAAAGAACAATCGGAATACCTTCTGCACTATATTCTTAAATCAATTGAATCAATATTATATATGTTGAACGCCAGACCTTACATGAGTCAGAAACAACAAAATGACGACAAATTAGGAAAATCTCGAAAGGTCTCGCAGATCTAAAAATAGAAATTTCCTATTATTTTCCCACTATCGCAAATCGATATTACGCAAACTAGGTATAGGGCGTAGTTCTGGAATTGAAAAAGTTTTTTTTTAATCCTTGTAGATCTAACGTTACTCTTTTCTTCACGTTCCACGTGCACGAGATTATAGGGTAAGGTTTGGGGCTACTATAATTGATTATGCAGAAGCATGTAAAGGTTCGACAATAATAATATTTTGGAACTAATGAGCGAATTAACTAATTTGAAGTGCGAAAATTACAGTAGGAGAAATTGTAATATTTGGGATTCAGTTCTGTAGAGAGACAACAAAAAAGACAATTTGTAGTATTTTGAAAAAAGGTACTAATGCCTAAATTTTTCCATACATTTCATATATCATCATTGATAATGCGATCCAACTTTTGATCTGAAGTCTCCAATATCAATTCTAAGTTATCTTTATTTTTTAATAATAATTATATATTTTATTTTATGTATATATGTTGCCATTTTTATTTATTCAAAGTAACAAGCATTGGTGAATTCATAAAAGTTTATTCAATTTAAAGATGAAATTTGAGAGTTTATTAGGAATCATTGAAAATAGCTTCATGTGTTTTTTTATTATCGTCTTAAAAATATTTAAAATAAACATGACTTAACGAAACATCATACCGATGTCAACAAAGTAGTAAACTTATTATTCGTAAATCTTTCCTGATGAAAAAGAGCATATAACTTTGAATAGAATAAAAAAAATTTCGAAGCTGCGTTCACTTTTTTCTGAAATTATAATTTGCTTACACTTTACTTGTTACAAATTAACTAATTTTTCTAAATTATCATTAGACAATATGTGGATTTCTAACCAAATAAAAACAGATAAACCTTTTCAGCATCCAATTTTTTATTAAACTGCATTTATTTAAAATTATGTAGTAACATTTCAAAGGCTTTTGTAGCATTTTCAAAATTTTCAAATCATTCTAAAATAGGCAGAGACTAGTGCTACGGAACTTTTTCTCAATTTAGCCCTGCGCGAGCAGAAAAAAGGCTAATTTTCATGGAAAAGTTTGCAATGATAGAGCGTTTATGAAAAATATTTGAAGAGATCTAAAGTGGTTTCGAAATATTATAAAGGGCTTTAAAGTATCTCAAATGATAAGAAGTGTTTTTTGTTTTTCTTAAGCGATTTGAAAATATTGCTAGGGATCCAAAAGTATTTTAATGTATTTGAAAATTTTTCGAATTATTAAACCATATCAATGTATCTCAAAAGACTTAAGAAAATTACATGTGATTTTGCGAAATTTCGAAGGGTTTCAGAACATTTCAAAAGAATTTGAATGATACAAAAATATCCGAGTACTTAAGGAGTTTTAGCAAAGCTTTTTCTGAGATAATTTTATAGAAAATATTGTATG
>JAABKJ010017545.1:5806169-5907751 GCA_011634705.1 Andricus grossulariae
TGATACAAAAATATCCGAGTACTTAAGGAGTTTTAGCAAAGCTTTTTCTGAGATAATTTTATAGAAAATATTGTATGAACAAATTGAATCGCACTATTTATAACATTTTCAATACTTTTACGTAGTTATACTTTTCTGTAAATTTTATATTCTACAATATAAATCCTGATAATTTTGCAGCATTATCTGAATTATTGAAAATCCACTCTAATTTAAAAATGTTCAAAATCATATTTCGACTTTTGACAGTTTGATTAAAATTTCATAGTAAGTGAGGAAACAAATTAGTTTTTAAAATTCTATAACCTTTTTACAACAGTATATAATTCTTTTATTCTACTAACATGATATCATCATGAGAATGTCTTGAATGATATTTTGAACAACATTTATCATAAGTCAATAAATTTATAATTTTTAAAAACAAATTTAGTGAACAAAAGTATTATTCAGGCATTCATCGACTGCGAATTACGTTTTTTTTTGCGGTACCAGTTCTATTAATTGTGAACTGTATGATAATTTCAACAATATTCATAATCAGTTGGATGAATTTTATAAGTTTTTAACAAGTTTAATAAGCGAATTGAAAAAAATCACTTTTTTCGATTCATACTGAAACAATGTATTTGTTTATTGAATGTATCCACCTGTGATAAATGTCAGTGAAATTATTATTCTGTTCCTAATCAAGAGAAATTAAATTAAAAATAACAAATTCTTTCAGCGACAAATACCCGAATAACGCATTTGTTTATTACATTTCAAAAAAGAATCATACAATTCAATGGATGATTATAAATATTGCTGAATAATATTGACAAGAATAATCTGGAGAAAATTTCTTTCCATCACAGTATTGTTTCCATCCAAATGGTTGACAATATTATTTTTAAAAAACGTAAAACTGTCCAAAATGATAGAAACTACAATTTTAACAAATAATTTGTTTCAGCCAAAGTTTTGTTCATTATATCATGACGAAACATCTCAAACTGATATGAAAAACAATAAGAAAATTGTGTGAACTTCGTTTGAAATTTTATACGTTCAAATTGTTTGAGATTTGTGGGCTGTACGTTATTTTAAACCAGAAAAGTAATTTTTTCCCACTGTACTGTAAGCTCAATTATATTTACTGAAGTGCGAAATTCCTTGAGAATAAATCAATTATTTTCCATCTTTTTATTATTTTCAAGTCCTCAGAAATCCTTTTAAATCTTTCGACATTTCGGAAATTTGGCGAATTTTCAAATCTTGAGAGATGAGCTCATAAAATTTTTCGTTATTAAATGACAATGTAATTTAATTTATTTTTTTTTTCAGTTTACAAATGATTCTTCGACAAATAAAGAAAACGAATATTTTATACTGATTCGCAAAAAAATAAAAAATATGTTTACTTCAAAGTTCGAAGGTATGGAAGGAAATAAGAAATCTGTTTCAGCTGAAAAAAATTTGCGAATGATAATTTGAATGCTTTGTTGTATTTTTATCATCGTATTAATGAGAAAATGATTCGTTCACATTAGAGAAATTCTTAGCTAGATAAAATTTCAAAAATATCATGCTAGTAGAATAAAATAATTAAATTATTTTGTAAAAAGGTTTTCAAATTTGAGAAAATAACTTGTTTTCACATTTACTATAAAATTTAAATTATACAGTCAAAAGTCGATATATGTTATGGAAAATTTTCAAACAAGAGTTTGTTTTTAAGACTTCAGATAATTCAGCAGAATTATCAAGATTTATATTGCAGGATATACCATTCACAGAAAAGAATGAGTACGTAGAAGTATTGAAAATGCTCGAAATAGTGCAATTGAATTTTTGTATACAATATTTTCCATAAAATTATCACAGAAATTAATTTGTTCACTTTCAATGTTATTTTTCACGGTTAAAACAAAACCTTCACGTCCTATCGTAAAATGTTATGGAACAAATTTCTAGATATAATTAAGGAAAATAGTTTCGTCAATTAACATTTAATTGTATCTTGTGTCTTTTTGTATACTCGGCCCTGGTCGGTGAGGTTTGACGTGCTTTGTACCGCTCCGTATTTATCAGTGTTCAATTGCATTACCTGGCAATCTTTGAACATGATTTACGTTTGGTGAACTGTGATTGGTGTCTCGGTTTGTGTTGGAGTACTCGCCGTGATGGCTGCCTGTTTCGTATACCGTGAATCGATAACTTGAGGGACGGACACCATTTTGTTGTGGTAAGTGTGAAGCTCTATGTCATTTGAACTGCCCAAACATGCCTGCTGAGATTGTTGAAGATATTAACAATGAGCAAAAATCTTGGTATTGTTTTAAATGCACATTAACCATAAAAAATAACTGGTCTCGGCGACGAAACTCATCAGAACCACCTCTTGGAGAAAACAATGCAGAAGCGTCTGAAGCTACTTTGGACGCTGCTCTTGAGACTGCGATTCTCATGTTGATGGCAAGAGGAAAAAAAGTGGGATTTAAAAAAATCTCTGCTGAGCTTGGTCTTCTCGAACCCAAGCAAATGGCCTTTGATCAATCTCACGATGGATCAATCACGGGAAGAAAAGAGGACATCAAACAAAGTTCCTCGCGCATAACTATGTTGGAGGAAACTACATCTACGAATGTCACTGACATTATCGATCTTCAAGGTTCTGTAAAATCCATGAAAAGTGAGAATCAGCTGTTCAAGACTCAAGCATTGTCCTTGATTTGAAAGTGCCACAGCGTGGAACAAGACTCTCTTGATAGGACTCTAGAAATCCAAGGCTTAACGGTTAAAGAATCGAAGGATTTACCAACCATCTTTTGCCAGATAGTAGCGATCTTGGAATTGCCGCTCGAAAAAGCGTGCATCACACATATTTTCAGAACTAGAGCTTCGGCTAACAAAGCTCCGCATGCTTGGCTTTCACGTATCGTGGTAGTCAAATTAAATCAGGAATCAGCATGTGCTAGCATAATCGAAAAATGCAAAAAGAGGCGACTCTCTACTAAATTTTTAGGATGGAGTAATGATCAGGCCCTTTTTATCAGAGATTCTCTCACAAAAACAGATCGGTTCATCTATAGCGTCGCCCTCAAACTTAGAAAGAAGAAGAAGATCAAGTACCTGTTGAGTGCAGGGGGAAGGGTCTTCTGTCGGAAAGTAGATGGTGCACCAAGAGTTTGTTTGGCTCACATCAATGACCTTGATATTTTTCGCTAAAATGAATTTGACAGGATACCGACGGAAAAGGATATCGCAGCTGGATCTTCACTTAGTATTCACGATTCTTTTTATGTATGGTTATGAGTTTTCCTCAATTGTTGTTCTGTTCAGTGAAGTGGATTTACAGATAGCATGTACGTTTGTACGTAGTATTGCTATTAGTTAAATTTTGAGTAGCATAATAACAGATCTGGTGTATGTAATATTTCTATACATTGCACGTTATTTTCCTAGAATCTTAAGCTTCGGGACTGGTTCAAATGCGATAATATACCACACATACATACATATTTACTACATAAAGCTTATCAGCTACTTGTCCAAACTTATCAAAACACTTACTTTTGGAAAAAATTTTCTTAAGATCATGATCAAATTTTTTGGTGAAATTAAACAAAGTGATATATGGTCATTTTTAATGCCTTTTTGTCGTAAGTGTCCTTCATAGTTCTATCTGCTTCAATTCTTCTGTAATCGCTAAGTCTATCCTGAGAAGTTTTTTGATCGGTTTCCTGCTTGAATCTGAAGTCCTTGCTTCTGTATTGAACTATAGTAAAATAATTATCACAGGGGACTTCAACACTAACTTAAATGCTACCAGTCATCACACTAAATACTGAACATCTATTGCACAAGCTTCAGGTTTATACTTCGTTCCACACAATACCACTCATCACACAAATCGATCAAGTATACGCATTTAACTTATGATAGTTGACGATCTAGGTAATTTAGGTAAGTTAGACAGGTTTGCGCCCCTACATGTTCCTCATAAATATAAGAAATCTACACCTTTGATGACTACTCATGAATTTTGCAAACTAAGGAACCTAGTGCGAAAAATTTGAGATCTCGCTAATAAATACAGTTTCAACGCTATAAAAAAAAAACAGAAATAAAATTGAAAATATATGGCACTTGTTTAAACGATTTTCTTATTCCACATAAGAACGAATCGGTTGTTAGTGATTTTTCTCCTAATTAACAACTTGAAGTCATTCTCCCTTTACCACCTTGTAATCACCCATTACCATCTCCTATTAATCCTCTAAGCTCAGCCTTCAACGATACTGATTTTTTTTTCTCAGACATAACACCTGAGTTTCTTCTGGAGAAGTTAATGAAAATCAATTCAAATGCCCTTGAATCTGATGAAGTTACCATCAAAATGATTTGACTTGTTCTTCCTACAATTTTCCCAATACTACTTCATATTCACAACTCTTCCCTGCAAGTAGGGATTTTCACGGATGCTTGGAAAGAAACGATTATTCGCCCAATACCTAAGAAGGCCAATCCAGTCTCCCCGACAGATTTCAGGCCGATTTCAGTTTTATGCGCAATAACGAAACCGTTGAAAAAGATAGTCCAGATGCAGCTTACAAAGTATCTCGATAATAATCAGTTGACTGATCCTTTGCAATCGGGCGTTATGTCAAAAGACAGTATATTAGCATATTTCCGAAAGGTGACCACTGACTTTAAGATCGCTATTGACAGGAGGAAAATCGCGATAGTGGTTTTATTTGATTTTTCAAAAGCGTTTAATTCAGTTAATCACGAACTTATTTCACGCAAACTTAGAACGGTTAGTCTATCCAGTACTGTAATTGCTTGGTTTGAATCATACTTAACAAATCGATCCATACAAGTAGTCAATAGCAAAGGCGAATGGTCTAAATGGGCTAGAATTGAGAATGACATCCCACAGGGCTCTATTTTAGCACTCCTTCTCTTTAATGTACACACTTCGGACTTTGGTGCTCAACTTAATTACTGCAAATATCACAAGCACGCAGATGATTTTGAATTGTATCTTCCGGATCCAATCGCCTCCCTTAAAAGTAGGCTAGAATTAGTCCAGGAGGACAACGAATTAGTGGTACAATGGGCAAAAAATATGGGCTGGCACTGAATTCGACTAAGACTGAAGCAATTATTATTATCGGCCTGACTCTCTCTCCGTCCATAGAAACTTTAAGGACCTTTCCTTCACTAAAAAGTGGATGTCCTTAAGATTGAATTTGTTGAAGTTGTAAGGGATTGGGACCATATGCTTAACCGCACTCTCTCCTGAAGTGAGCAAGTAATTGGCATTTCCATAAAGTTTTTCACGGTGTTGCGACAGTTTAAAAAAAAAACAAGAAATCCTTGTCCACGGCTAGAAGGATTCTTCTGGTAGAGAGTCTCATTCTTCCGCATTTCGATTACGGGAGTACATTATACGATGAAATCACGGAGGAACTTAATTCAAAACTCGAGCGAGCACTAAATGGATGTATTGGATTCATTAAGGGCTTGCCGAAATATGAACACATAACTCCATATCTCTTAAGGACTGGACTTCTAAATGTGACCAAGAGAAGACAATTTTTTATGTGTAACTTACTCTTCAATTTTTTACACAGTCAAACGCCACAGTATCTTTTAGATTTATTTGTCATCGGAGGTAGCAATCAATTCACTCAGTCTAGGCTTTGCAAGAGAAAAGCGGTTCTCAAAATTCCGATACACAGAACCTGTAAGCTGCAAAGATCCTTCATAGTTAGGGGAGTACGTCTGTGGAACAGGATACCTAGTACTATCAGAGATGCACCTTAAATCTTTCACTTTAGAAAACTATTTTTTGATTATTTGCTTAATTTAGACAATCCTACACTTGGAATCACTCATTGATAGTTCGTGAAAATGCTTTATGCGACGTATATGTAAGTGTATTCTTTAAACAGTACTTGCAATAGTAACCAATTTCCTTTTGCATTTTACAAATAACTTCATTGTATACAATATTATCTAACCATCACTGTAATCTTAATTCCACCAGAGTTTTTACATAGACATACGTTCTAGTGCATGTATCACTGGTCCCTTAGAGGACTCTTCAGCCCTGGGTACTTAATAAATAAATTATTTTTATGATTAATAATGTTATTTTTGATGATTCAAATAGAACATGTGCAACCAATAAAAAAATAATCATTAACGAATTTCTAGATCTTTTTTGGGTGAATAATTTTCTCTCACTTATTTTTTTCGTGATGAACAGATAGACAGTTGTTCCGAATATCATACGAATCCGTCAAAATAGTTTTCGATTTATGAGACATCAAAGTACGAGGGACTATAATATTGATCATTTTGCAGTTACTATCGCTTTGACTTCTTTTTTCTGGAATTACCATTGGGAATAATTTTCATTTTTTCAGCTCGACATTTGTCGCCATTATTATTATTCAGACGTCTAAGATAGATATTTCAACTTCGATATTTTTCACGTCATTCTGGAGAATTTTGAATAATTTGATGGTATTGAAAAGGATTTGTGATACTTTTCAAAGTGACAACGCTATTCAGTTATTTAAACAATTTCTAAAAAGAAATTCACAGTTTGCATGTTTTTCAATGAATAGGCTTAATTCCTGTTCGTGAAATGAAGCAAAAATGTCCATCTAAGGACTCTTTCCTATAATACATTGAATGCTAACAATAATGGTAAATTGTTTAAATGATTTTCAATAAAAAGTGTTGAAAAAATTAATGATTCTTATTCATATGTACAGTTTCTGTCAATTTCAAAAGTGTCATAATAAGATGTCATAAAATCTAATTTTTATTTGACTCTGCTAATAAAAGTTGAGCCCACATTGTAACGTTAGGTTTCGGAATTATACTAATTCCCTCATCAGAGTAAAACTGAAAATAAAGAAATTATTTTGAGAATTAATAAAACCTAAAAATAACTTTATAAAAAACCAAGGTTAAACGTTCACCATTACGAATGTTTATAATAAATTGCTTAAACAATCACTATTGTTAACACTGATGAACTATCGCTTCCCTCTAATTGAAAATTAGACAACAAATGGAAAATTTGTGAAAAAACCGCGTCTTTCTAACTCCATTCTATGAGAAATTGCTAATAACAATAATAAATTATTTAAACAATTCATGAAAATATATAATTTTCAGTATAAAGTAATATATTATGTATTAGAAACAATTCGCATTAAAGAAACCGCAAAAAAATCATAATTAGCGCCAAAAACTCACAAAACCCATTTTTTCACTTATGGGGTTTCTTTGGGACCCTATAAAACAGACTTATGGGGTTGATATTTGAAAAGTGATATTTCATTCGTATTCTATGGCTGATTCTGAAGAGAAATGTTGAGTTTCAACTTGATTGAGATAATATTGAGGATTCCGAATAAGATTTACAAAAACGTATTTTTTCCTTATGGGAAATACATGTTAAACTTCGTGGGGCTTGCGGTACTCCTAAATATAATTTTTTTTTCAAAACAAAAAAAATGGATTTATTTTTGGGTGGATTCGAACAAATTTTGGGCGGTGTCTCGATAAAAATTAAAAAAAAAAAAATTTCCAATGCATTTTTGGACCAACCTAATAAACAAGCCCGAAAAAAATAACAAATGTTTAATAAATCAATTATGCAATCAAGAATATTTCCTCTTCTGAAAAGACCTTAATTAATAGTAATTTAATCGTCACACTTAGAAGTATAATTAAATATTTCTGCCCAAGATAGCTCTAGACGCACGCGCGCAAACCGCATGTTCACGCCCCTGGATTTTTATTTTACAATACAAATTGTAAAACGTTCTAAAAATTTTTGAAACGAAATATTTAAAAATTCTTTGTATTTAACAAAAAATGGAAAAAATCAGAATAATATAAAAATTATTGCGTATTAGCGGAAACAATGTTTAGCATTTTAATTTTGAATTCCTTTTCATATTTTAGCATTTGAACTGCTACAGAAAAAAAATAATATATCTTTTTTCTTGTTATAGAAAATCGATAGCTTCGAGGCACTTATTTATTTTTTAAAGAAAAATTTTTATAATTCTAGAATTTGCAAATGTCTGCGAAACTTATAGCTTATCAAAAATATGTAGCTAACTGCTACATGCCCCATATAAATCGTCTATGACCAACTATTACATTTTATTTAGAAAATACGATTTTTTAAACATGTTTTAGAAAAAAAATTGTTCAAAGAAGTAAATTTTATTTAAACAATTGAAAATTGTTTAAAAGTCATGAGGGATGTTTTAATTGTCCCTATCAAGATTCCCTTTTAACGAATGACTCGACACTTTTGTTTTTAGTAAGATATTATCTTATTGTAAAAATATTGATATTATTAATAAAATAGGAATACAATACTAATTTAAGCTGCATATTTTCATAAAAATCCGCTTTTTCGTGTAAAAAATAATTTTTTGTCATGATTTATTAAGGAATAAATTATAAACTAATATGCATTGCCTTTAACAAATATATTTTTAAAATCAACTCATTTTTACCAATTGTCTTGACACTTTTGTTTTGAGAAATATGTTATAATATTTTAAAAATATTGCACGCAATTTTGAAATATATGGATTGAAATTGAAAATTTAAATTGTACTTTTTTTAATTTCTAAGAAGTAAAATATTATTATATATAGTTTGAAGTTATGTTTATAAAATCCAAAGAATTTTAAGAGATTTCGTTTCAAATATTTTTAGAACTCAATATTTTAAAATTTGTCATTATGCATTTTCAAATAGTTTGTTTTTGATATTGTAAAATAAACAGTTGCAATCGGAACGAAAAAATTGATTTTGTACCAAAAAAAAGACGAATTTTCACAAAATATGAACATTTTTACCCAAATATAAATTTTCTGCTAAATGTTTGAATTTTAGAACCCAAAGTACAAATTTTCCATAAAACAGTGGAATTTTCAACAAATCATTTGAATTTTTAAAGGAATATTTACATTTTTAGGTAAAAAAAAAATAATTTTTAAGAAAACAAGCAAACGAATTTCGTACTAAAATTATGAATAAACCAAAAAGCTGAGCTTTTAAGACAGATAGTTCAAGTTTCAACCAAGGACCTTAATTTTCAAACTAAAAAGATAAATTTTCAACAATAAATGTAATAGATGATATTTCAACAACAAAAAAAGATTATAATTAGAAATTTAAAACAGCTGGATTTATACAACAAAAACGAATTTTCAATAAAATAATTAAAGTTTCTATTAAATTGTTAAATTTTAGAACTGAAAATATGAGTTTTCTACAGAACAATTAAATTTTCAACTAGAAAATTAATTTAGTACCAAAAAATATTAGATTTTAACCAGAAGGCTGCAATTTTTACTATAAAAAGTGAAATTTCGACAGTAAGAGATGATATTTTAAACCAAAAAGATACATTTTCGACAAAATAGTTGAATTTTCAATTTAGAAAAATCGTCAGTCAAGAAAAATAAATTTCAATAAATTTGTTGAATTTTTAACAAAACAGTTGAATTTTCAACTGTCATGGAATTTTGTATAACAATGAAGTTTTCTTTATCTATAGATTACAACCCTTTGTAATTAATTATTAACAAACTAAGTGTCTGCTTTAAAAATTGTTAAAAAAAGTTCACATAATGCTAATAACATTTTATTTGCTTGAACAATTATTTTTTCAAACAAATAAAAAAGTCTTAAGAGTTGTTTAGATGCTAATTTTGATTAAATACTCAAAATTGGTGTGCAATGAATATATTTGTTTATAACAATTACAGAACTTTAAAAAATAATGTAATGGTTTGAAAAGTTGTAAGAAAAATTATTATTGATATTTCCGAGATCATGCTTTTCAAAGTTTAAAATTATTAAAAATGACTTGAATGTTTAAAAAATGGTTTCAAAAAAGGCATGTAAGGAAAAGTTATTATTTTAGTTCAAAATCAATCTCTTTCCTTGAAAATTAATATTTTTAACTAAAAACTTAACTATTCCAGTTGAGGATTAATTATTTTACTTAAAAATTAGTCAGTTTGGTTAAAAGTTGAACTATTTTGTTGAAAAACGATCCTTTTTAATTGAAAATTCAACTATTTACGTAGAATTTATACTACTTTGTTACAAATGTATTTTTTTGGTTCAAAGTTCACCTCTTTGGCCTGAAATTCCCACTTATTGTTTAAAAATGCAAATGTTTGGTTGAAAATTAATTGTTGTTGTAGAAAAATTAACTATTTGGATAAAAATTCCTCTTTCTTGATTAAAATTAACTTTTTTGTTAAAAATTCATTTTATTCGGGTTAAAGAGTGAACTTTTTTCTAAAAAAATCGACTTTTCAGCTTGAAAATTGAACTATTTGGTTGAAAATGCAAATGTTTGTTGCAAATTTAATTATGCTGTTGAAAATTCACGTATTTTGTTAAAAAGTCATATTTTCTGATTGAAAATTGAACCACTTGGTTAAAGTTTGTACCACTTTGTTAAAAATAAATTGTTGTCTAAGATTAATAATTTTAGTTGAAATTTCATCTCATTGTTTGAAAATTCGTTTATTGTTTGAAAAATTTTAATTGAAAATTCGTTTATTTAATCTATTTGGACTGAAAACTCATTTACTTGTTTGAAAATCCAAATGTTTTTGGTTCAAGTTTTTGGTTGGAAATTCAATCATTCTGTTGATAATTTAATTATTTTATTGAAAATTAAACTATTTTCTTTAAAAACCATCTATTTTTGTCGAAAATTCAACTGTTTTGTTGACAATTCGTCCTTTTGGATTGAAAATTCTTCTTTTTTTGTTGAAAATTCCACTGTCTTCTAAAAAATCTAATTGTTTGTTTGAAAATGCAACTGTTTCCGGTTGAAGTTTTTGGTAAAGAATTAAACTATTTTGTTGATAATTTAATTATTATATTGAAAATTTAACAATTTTGTTAAAAAGTCATCTGTTTTGTTGAAAATTCGTCCTTTTGGATTGAAAATTCATATTTTTTTGGTTGAAGTTTTTGGTTGAAGTTTTGGGTAAAGAGTTCAACTATATTCTTGACAATGTAATCATTTTGATGAAAACTTAATTATTTTGTTAAGAAGTAATCTTTTTTGGTCGTAAATTCAAATCTTTTGTTGAAAATTCATCTTTTATTGAAGAAAAGTACTCTCTTCTGGCTGTTATAAATAATTTATTTTTAAATTTTACTCTGCAATTATTCAATTCTGTTTAGAAAAGATTCAATGTTAAGAATGTGACAAGATTCAAGTGCTGGTCTTTGAATATTAATGGTCTGGGAAAACTTATTTTTCTTTCTTGACTGAAAAATCTTGATGGAAAATTCGTCTTTTTGCTATAAAATGAATATTTTCGGGTTAAAAACCAAACTGTTTATAGAAAATTCGTCTTCTAGGTGAAAATTGTTTTCCTTTTCGTTACAAGTTGAACTACTTTGTCAGAAAATTAATCTTCATGGCTAAAAGTTCGTCTTTTTATTTTAAAATTTACCTTTTGTGGTGGAACATTTTTCTTTTTTGCTTTAAATAAATAAATTTTAATTTAAAATTATTTCGCTTACAAAAGATTCTGTATTAAAAACGGGAAAATAAGGGAAAAGTGAGGGAATTTTGAGAATGCGGTTTTGCGACCACCCTGGAAATTAATCTCTTATTTGCAAGCTTTGAAAATTGAAACACTGCAACTGAATGCGTCATCGAGCATTTTTAATCTTGATTTCAGAATATTAAATTTTAAATTGCATTCATGAACATGTGTATAACTGTTTAAATCTTAGCACTACAATGCCGCCTTTGATTCGCGTTTAAGATTTATCATTAATTTGCAGATTCTTATCTTGCCTGATGAGCATTTCACTCATATTATGTGCAATGTAGAAGATTTCAAGAGCGACAGCTCAGATGTAACTAAAACTAAATTATCTGACTGACAATAAAAAGGTTGATAAGGTTTGTGATAAGAGGCTTAAAGTCAGTAACCCGTTTTCTGATATTCTACAGAAGAGTGACATCTTACCCATTATTCGATAATAGCATTTCCAATTTATATATATTTTAATTTGAGAAATGGGATGGTAATTTACATTGACCAGGGTGACTGTAGGTCAGGGAAAAACTGGAAATTAGAGAAAAGTCAGGGATTATGAAAAAAATCTGGCAAAAAGGGAATTTCTAGAAGATGGGCATTAAATAACTGATAGGAATAATAAATTTGAAATTGTTTCATTCCGCTTATAAAATATCCTACGTTAAAAATCTTACAACATTAAAATTATGCTCTTTGAATGTTAATGGTCAGGGAAAAGTTGGAGAATTTTGGAAATGAATTTTGCGGCCACCCTGACATAATATTCTTGATATTCGTGTTTTTTGGTTCAACCGTATTTTATTCAAAATTAAAATATTTGTTGGTTGAAGAATCTACTATTAGATTATTCCTTGAACCACTTCGTTAAAAAAAAATAATTTTTATTGAAGATCCATCATTTTAGTTGAAAATTCACCTCTTTCTTTGAAATTTTTTGTTGTTGAAAATTAATATTGAAACTAAAAATTTAACTATTCCAGTTGAAGATTCATAATTTTAGTTGAAATCTTAAATTCAACGACTTTGTTGAAAGCTCATTTATTGGCTAAAACTTAATTTTTTTAATTCGAAACTAATTTTTTTTTTTTTTCTTGAAAATTTATTTTTTTTAAATTGAAAATTCAACTACTTGGGTAAAAGTTGAACCACTTTGTTAAAAATTTATTTCTTTGGTTGATGATTTATCTCTTTGATTAAAAATTCATCTATTTTATTCAAATTATTTTTTTTTTAATATTTGTTTCAACAAAAAATGTAACTTTTCCATTTTTGATCGAAATTGATCTTTTTTAGTTGAAAATTAGTTAGGGAAAATGAAAAATCGGTCAGAGAAAAATGAAGGAATTTTGAAAATATAAGTTTTATGTTCACCCTAATATAATATTCTGATCAGAAATTTAATTTCCGTGTAAGTTTATTTCTTTTATTTTCAATTAATTTCCCCTGACGATTATGTTTTTAGTTTAAAATTGTATTATTCGGTTGCAAAATCTATAATTTGTTTAAAAAGTCATCCTCTTTGGTTAAAAATGCAACTATTTTGTCGATAATTCTTATTTTTGGTTTGAAAATTCAACTATTTGGGTAAAAAATAAACTTTTTTTTTGAAAATTCATTTTTTGGTGTAGAAAATTCAACTGAAATTGTTTTTGGTTGAAAATTCAACGTTTTTTTGAAAATGTGTTTTTTTTTGGTTAAAAAATGCATCTCTTCTGGTAGAACTACTTCTACGTGGTTGAAGGTTAAACCACTTTGTTAAAAAATAATTTTTTCATTGAAGATTCATCATTTTAGTCGAAAATTCATCTCTAGTTGAAAATTCGTTTTTTTGGGTTGGAAATGAATGTTTTTTTTTTACTGAAAGTGTAACTTTTCCATTTTTGGTTGAAAATTGAATTTTTTAGTTCAAAATTCATCTTTCTTGGTAGAATACTAATCTTCCTCGTTGAAATTTCCTCTTTTTCAATTAAAAATGCAACTGTTTTGTTGAAAATAAACTTTTTTGTTTGAAATTAATCTTTTCGGGTAGAAAATTCGTCTTTTAGCTTAAAAGTTCCACAATTTGGATGACATTTTTTTTATTTTTTGACTGAAAAATCTTTATTAGTTAAAAATTCTTCTGTTTGGTTAGAAAATTCAACTTCTGGGTTGAATTCGTTGTTAAAAATTCATCATTTTTTGGTTAAAGAATCATCATTTTCGTTGAGAAATAATTTTTTTGGTTGAAAATTAAACCATTTCCTTAAAAGTTCTTCTTTTTCGTTGAGAACTGGTCTTATTTGGTTAAAAGTTGAGCTATTTTGTTAAAAAATAATTTGTTTCGTATATTCATCACTTTAATTGAAACCTCATCTGTTGGGTTGAAAATTTGACTATTTTGTTGAAAATTCGTTTTTTGTTGTTGAAAATTAATTTTTTTCACTGAAAATTTAACTTTTCCTATTTTGGTTTAAAATGTATCGTTTTTATTGCAAAATTCAATTAGTTATGTGAAAATTCAACTATTTGTTCGGAAATTCATCTATTTGTTTGAAAATGAATGTATTTTGTTAAAAATTCGTCGATTTTAAAATTCAAGTGTCTTCGAAAGAATCAATTATTTGGTTCGAAATGCAAACTGCTTTTGTTAAAAGCTTAACAAGCTTAGTAGGCCTGGAATTTAGTTTAATAAATAATGCGCTTCTTCAAAAGAAAGTTGTTTGATCCTACTTTCTAACATCAAAAGCATCTGATGTCAAGTGTTGCAAAAGATTAATCCCAATCAATTTCAATTGGCTCAATTGCAAAGAATGCTATCCGAAATAAAATGAAAACTCTTGTTGTTTTGAAATTTCTCATCACACTAATGAATAAATCATCTAGAAAAATTCTGACATGATCCTATAAAGCCATAGGATCTGGAAAAAAAATTTTCCTTCGTCGAATCCATCGAAGTTTAACCTTTAAGAAAATCATGTAAACTTCACAAAAATTCACTATAACAACAAATTTGAACTGAAAATTGTAGCTTTTTGTAGGGTAAAAAACTTTAGAAATTGTCAGTTCTTTCAACAATTTAAACAATCTCGAATTCTGGAACCAAAAATATTTTAAATCAATTATAATTACTGTAGTGCTGTTCCGTTAAAAAAATTTCTTACCCTAATCACAGGGAAATTTATATTATTTATTATGCAATTAAAAGTTAACTGATTTTTTTTTAGAATAATAGACTTAGAATTTTTCTATATTGACCTATAAATGACTATGGGTCTAAAAATTACTTCTTTCTTCATTCAAAAAGTGTTTCTTTAGATTACACAGTTACTACTTCCACTTCTGGAATATTTGTAACATCCTATGGCCAACAGGAAATGTTTTAGAAAATTTTATTTCTGGGTAGGGATAAAATCCTATTTCCCTATGTTGGTTTATGAATTACTATCGCAGGCCTCGGACTCACCACACTATTAACACTATTTTACACTTTTTTTGAACAATTTCACTATTTTTCTACTATTTCGAAAACAATTACACTAAATACACTATTTTCAAATCAAAAAGACCGATTTTCAACCGAAAAATGAATTTTGAACAAAATATATAAGCTTTTAACCAAATAGTTAAATTTTTAACCAAGAAGATTAATTTTCTATAAAAAAGGAGAATTTTCAACAAAATACCTAAGATTTTAACTAAATAGCTGAATTTTCAACCCAGAAGATTAATATTCTAACCAAAAAGACCAATTTTTAACAAATTACATACATTTTCAACAAAGACTTTGAACTATGGATGCGATGTTGGTTCAAATTTTATCTGATTAATTTTTAGTTTGTATTTTTTCGTTTCCTAAATTTTTTAAACTTAATAGTTGAATTGCTGAATTAAAAAAGATCAACTTTTAACCAAAAGAAGAGTAGTAGAACTTTAATTAAGCAGAATTTATTTTCAATAAAAAAAAACTAATCTTCTACAAAAAAGTTTAATTTTGTACCAAATGCAGGGTTGAATGTTATATAAAATTGTTAAATTTTCAAGCCAAAATGACACATTTCCTATAAAACAGACGAATTTTCAACCCGAGAGTATGTATTTTCAACAAAAAAATTAATTGACAACCAATCAGTTGACTTCTCAACAAAATAGCTAAATTTTGAGTTTGAAAAAATTACTTTTTAATTTGAAAAAACGAATTTTCAACAAACAAAAAAATAAACTTTCAACCAAGGAGTTGAATTTTAAACCTCGAAAGATGAATTTTCAACGAAAACTATAATAATTGATATTTCAACAAAAAAAAAAAGGTTTCAATGAAAAATAAAAAACAGTTGAATTTAGTGAAAGAGACGAATTTTCAACAAAATAGTTAATTTTTAACAAACAAAAAAATTCTTTTTCTATCAAAGAAAACAAATTTTCTACCAAATACATAAATTTTGATCCAAATAGTTGAATTTTCAACCAAAAAGATTAATTTTCTACCAAAGAAACCGAGTTTTAAACAAATTAGATAAATTTTCAACTAAATAATTTGATAAATGGATTTCATGTTACTCCAAATTTTATTTTATTATTTTTTAGCTTATATTTTTTTCATTTTAAAATTTCTTAAACTAAGTAGTTAAATTTTCAAATAAAAATATCAGTTTTTAGCCAAAAATGGAGTAGTTAAATTTTCATTGAGGAGAATTAAATTTCAATAAAAAGACTAATTTTCTACAAAACAGTTTAATTTTGAACCAAATAGTTGAATTTTATTTCAAATTGTTGAATTTTCAAGCCAAAACGACTGCAAGTGTATATTATATAATTTTAAATAGTACCGCGCTTTTTTGGTACATGCGCAATTGAAAACATCGGATTTTCAACATAACCTTAAAGACTGTCATATTTCATGTGCACTATCTTCCTTTCAAGAATGATTAATATCTATAATTTTAGTTTCTTCATTAGATTTTTTCCAGTGCAATATTATTCAATGCGAATTACAAAGCACGCCATAACATAAACTTGTAAAATTTTCGTAGTGAGTCAAGGCTGAAGTGAAAAAAGGGCTCCATTGGAACCGTTTCAATCCATGCTTTGGGTTCATTTAGAAACCATTTACCATTTTGGGTTCCTTTTCAGCAAGAGAGTTTCCTTTTTGTTGCAGCTCCTTTGGAACCAAAAATTGGTTCTAATAGAAACCCTAGTTTTTTCTGTGTTTGTTACATAGGGTTAAAACTAATTAATGGTGCTTTGTTATATAAATGCAAAAGCAATTTATACAAACTGATTTATAGATTTGAGAGTAAAAAATATTTTCCTTTTTTTGCTAATACAAAGAAGAAAAAGCTTTATGTGGCCCATGTGAGTGACCCAAATCAGAATGTGAATTCGTCAGGGGTCGTAAGATCGCTGCTACGACTTTAAGCTTTAATGTCGTTAATCGCGTCCGAGGAAGTCGGCGTGATGCAATAAACTTGGGTAAATCCCTTAATAATGGATTTAGCTCGCTACGACATTTAGACGGTCATTCGTAATCAAAATGGCTCTGGAGTAACTCAGGAAACGTGGTTTTTAGACACAAGCGGTCATTTTCCTAGATATTTTATTACTCAACAAGGCCACAGTTTGGCCTGGAATAATCTGCACCTTCATTTATAGGTATTTCAAAATTACTTTTCGCTAAAAACAATATCAAGACTAAGAAATGGTAATTCAGGGGTAATAAAAGTTTGAAGACCAGGAAATAAGGAGCACTGCGTGTGACAGTTGACGCTCAGGGTAAAAATTGTCGACGAGGTTGAGTGAGGGTCAGAAACCGTAAGTAAAGTAAAGAAGGGAAAAAAAAGATTTCGCGGCTTCTTTTGGGATTTGGCACGGGTTGCGTAGAAAATGGACAAGAGGGAACAGGAGAAGAACGTGACTCGAAAGAGAAACGAAGAGTCGATGGAAGCAAGGTTGGCGATATATCACGAACCCCCAGAGCGATCGGCGTTGTTGTGAAATATTAATAAGCAAATTAGTCGAGACATAGTACCCCGCCAATACCAAATCGCCAGGATGGAAGTGGCGGTCGACCGTCTATTACAGTCGTATTTCACTTCCCACGCCTTAAAACGCCGCAAAGCGTAACCCGTTCCTCTGACTTTCTTTCTTAATTCATTTCCCTATTTTTCTTCCACTTTTGATCACACCAAAAGTTCTTCAGTGTCAAAGATAAGAAGCAAAGTAAAGTAACTTTCTGTGGATCACGCATGATTCGGACCCAATATAGTACATGTAGCATATGATCGACAACACACGCAAGTGCATTATAAAGTCCTCGTTTCAAAAAGGAGACTTGTCAAGGGATTTTTTGTCGCACTCTTGTAACAATGCATTGTCACGATGACCAAACATCTTGTTGTTGGAATTCTATCCTGGTAGAGTAGAGAACGTGGAGGATGAGAGTGAGGGACGCTGGCGCGAGAAGCAAGCATGAATGAAGTAAAAAAAGGAGCTGTGAATGGGGTCCGTGGCACGAGTCACCAGTCCAGACACTCTGGTAGGTGTAAGCAGCCAGGTACACTTTTCAACGAAGTCATTCGAGAGAAAACGACCTGCATAATGGCAGCCCACGCTGAAAAAGCAAAGCTGTTTGTAACGATGTTACAAGTTACGAACCCATCTCCAATTATTCGATTGTTTTCACGAAACCCCTAATGTACTTTATTTGACAATATATTAATAGTTATAATCTAGATTCTATACTTTACTTCTTTTAAGACATTTTACCTTTTTTCCACACAAGAAGAAAGTGATGTGTGCTTAAATAAATGTATATCTGCTAATTTTCTAGACAAGAAGAAACTAATTTCATTATTAAGAGTCTCTGGCTGAGGCTGGTAAAGGATCGTTGCTCTAATTTAAAACAAACGCCCAGAAAAACCTGTCACTCTTTCATGCACAATCATTCACGATTCCTCGGACACGCATGCTCTACATCATACAGATATATTTAATCTTAAACGAAGGCTGCGGATATTTTTAAAAATCTTTAGGCTTGAGCGACTAACTATAGATTAACGTAAAAACAGCTTTAAATGGGGTCATGGCTTTACGTAGAAACAAATTTCAATGGGACCATGCAAGTCAAATGTCTTGTTAGATAGTCTGATCCAGTCTTCAAAAATGATAGATAGACATTTGCGGGTTAATATCATCATCTGAGATTCTAAAAGGTGAATACAGGTTGTAGAAAGTAGAAGGTAAGTTAGGAAGATCTGATCTAGGAAGGAGGTTGATCATTATTCAGGAGTCGAGTCTAACAAAATAAAAGCAGAACGGAAGAAGGAAGCAATTTCAAATATTTCCCAAGTCGACGTTGGATAATTAATTCACCTCTGACAGTTCAGTAGCTTTTCGCTGACTCGGTTCGGAGATGGTGTGGATAGAATCCTGGAAAAGAGGTCGAAGCTGGGGAGGGATGAAGGGTTTGGCTGGTAGCTTGGCAAGTCAAGAATTCGACAATTACGTCACTGGTGTGTAACGGATGATCACAGGGCGCCCTGGCGTCGGCGGGTCTAGAATGTGCACACGTCATTCTGTTAAATGCTTTTCGCACGAGAACCGCCACACCAGCACTGCAACCGATATGTGCTACTATACCGGTTAAGAAACCGGAAAACACCCGATACGAGGCTTGAGAACAAATAGAAACTTCCTACCTGAGATTTTCTCCCGAAACAAAACTACATCTTATACTTTTTCTTCTGTGACGGTGGAGGGGGGCGTATTGGTATTATATGATAGTCAATATGAGTGAAAGAATACCCCGCGCATGAAAACGCTATCTTTGCGTAGCGTGGCTGCGAATGCTGCCGGGCATGATCATCATCATTACCATCCTCATCCTCATCGCGGGGGCACATCATTATTCTGGGATTCCGAATAATTGACGATGATTGGTTCGCCCCGGACGGGAAGAATTCAGGCCCGGGGATTTTTTATTCGATCACGAAACTTCCCCGAAACGGCAGCGCGCGAAAACTGGCGAGGTTTTATTTAATGGCGTAATGAGTACCTGTACGATAATTGACCAGTAGTCAAAGTAGTTCATATCCCTCAAAAAGATGAGCTATTAAAGCGGAATCCCTTATTTTCCTTTAATGAAGTTCCAATTGAATGCTTCCAGTTTCAATTTTAAAAAAGCTGACACTTAAGAGCATTCAACTCATAATCAGTTCCCTTGAACCAGAAACAATGAGCTGGGATGATTTTGGTATCCGCTGAGCATTAATTTGCGAAGAACATCAGATGATTTCCGGCAAGGATAGCCGATAGCGAAAGAAAGAAAGAAGTCCATAAATATCCAGCGACCGCTATAAAATAAAATCCCTGGCGATCGACAGACCGACGACCGTGCTTGATGGGGCGGATCTCCAGTCTCCAGTTCAGTCGTCGAAGTCATTGTGAGCGACGGATGTCTTTGACGGATCGCTTGTAAACCAGGGTCAAGACCAATTCTCGGAAGCGGAGAAAGCGAATTTGGTTCTCGTGATGGTGCCGCATATTCTATATCCACGGTGGCCCATGGACCACGGGATCACTGGCTGGGTGGACGCCTGCTGCTTTTATATTTAGACTTTAGAGGGCCTTAAACCGAGATTATGTCAGGATTATGGTGGCTCCTTAGTCCTTACTCGCTGTGCCCTTACCGTTTACGTGGCAATGGCAATGCCAATTCTCCCGAAACCCAGGAAAGGATTGCGTGTTTCAGGCAGATAATATGGAAGAAAGCACACCAAGCATCGAAGGGCATTCTCGTGCTACGCTCCCAGTTTTTGTGTCATTGTTTCCAGAAAAAGGCGTAAATCGCAGTTTAGAGACCCTCCAAGGGTACGTAATTAACGTTGGTAACACTGACTTGGTTCGACCAAGAACAACTCGCTTCGAGCTGTATCTACGATTGCGAAATCGGGCCATAATTATTTGATTTGAAGTTATTGAGGTTGGAATTGAGTTTCTGGCTGGGTCTGAGACAAAGAAGTCGAAAATCAATAATATATATATAGTTAAAAGCACCCGTTCCCAGCGAAATCGCGGTAATATATATATATATATATAATATATAATATACCATCCATGAAAAATATCATTATCTCGTGGAAACAATATATAAGTTCTACAATATAAAAACTTCAAGACATATTTGATAATATAAAACAGGTTTAGTATACATCGTCGATCAGTAAAACGTTTATAAATTTATGTTTCACTTACATGCCTAAGGGTGCAAACTGCAATCTACCTCGTCGCCGAGAGCCATCAGCTCTATTGAATTTTAAGAGTAGTTAAGACTCTTTGTATCAGAAATTATTTGAATTATGCAATACATCTGAATGATTTAAGTTCTAAAATGTTTCAGAATCGTTTTTGATCAAAGTCGTATAATATGTAAAAACTTAAATGTTGACAAGATTGTAGAGAATTAACAAGATTGTGTATGAATTAAGTAGAATGAATAGGTTTGTTTCAGAGACAAGATGGAAAGGAAGTATTCATGAGAGGCTAACATCAGTTCATTGATCGTAATAAATCCGTAAAAACTTCAACACCGATTCCACTTCTGGATGTGCTACGAGCTACCGTATTGTTGACGCGTGTTAGGGTTGTTAACGTGAAAATCTCCCGAGATCGTTTCGACTCACCGAATGCACCGCTAGGGATATTTTATGAGCGTGTTACGTCATAAGCCGTCCGCACCATAACTCATGGAGGTCTTAGCGTCTGTTTCTATTATGTCGCTGCTTAATTCTCTTAACTCTTTCTATTCCTGCCATTAATAAAATTAGGAAGAAACTTTGCGACCGATTATTTTCAGTTTTAAACATTATTTTTAACCTAAACCTAATGAAAGGAATGAGAGAAATGGCTTTTAAATAGCGACAAATAGCTGTGTTAGGTTTTAAACAGTCTCCTAAAAAGCGAGTCGAATCCATAAAGTTCGAAAAAGTTTTAAAGGGCTGAGTTATTTGGGAGAAAATTACCGGAGACGAAATTGCATTAGCGAGCACGTTGCTATCGTTGCCGCGAAATAGAGTCAACTTTATAAAGTAGTTGCAAATGCCGTGCCGTTGTGCAGTTACTCGGGTGAGATATATATGTATGGTACGTGCCTGCAACACAAAATACCGAATAATAAGAAAAAGTCTTCGCTTTCGGAGTGCACACAGCAAATCACGTCGTCTCTCCTTTGCTGTGAATAGGTAATGGAAATACTTTCCGGGCGTGAGCAATAACGCTGTCTCGCGTGTACCTATCTGCATGTTATTCTAGAGGTGGAAACCTCATTGGCGAAAAGTAAAATTGAAACAGACTTTTTCTAAATATTGTAAACCATTTATTCCACCCAAATCAAGGTTTCGTTTGATGATCTGTTAATTATTCGCTTTACTATACATATAGGAATTGCTTGTAATATATATTTATGTATGCAATATTTTTTTTGCTTTTCAATTTCCGCCTTTTGTTTATAGGAGCAGAAAACTTTTAGGCTGAGAACGAGGTGTAGTTAAACGAAGGAGAAAGATAAAGAGAAAAGGAGCAAGACTTCCTATACGGTCTTTCGGTCGCGAAATAACTGCAGCCTCGCATGATAACTGATGAGATGGCAGTCTGCCAAAGACACGAAGGGCTCTGGTTCAATTTTCCTCGAGTGATGTATAACACACGCCGATAAATGTTGTGACATGATGTCCGTGTTAACATATCAAATTAGAGGGTCCCTTCGCCCTCTTCTAATTTCATCCCAGACTTCTCATACTTCTTTTTCAAACCTATTCTCTCACCTCAAAATCACTTTTCTGTAATATGTAAATAAAATAAAAGAACAGGGTGGCTGGTCAAATCTAAGAAAAGGTGCCATATTATCGGCCGATTTTTTCCCGATTAGTTAAATTTCTAAATTTTTGTCTTCAAAATTGAACAATTTATCACTTTAATTATATTTAAAAAAAAACTATTCCCAAACTGGCGTATCTTAAGCGGCACTATTTTAAAGTCAAATGTTTAATATTTTACAATTTCACTTTTGAAAATTTATTTAGGTTTAATAATTTTAAAGTACAAGGGCTTCAAAATTCGATAGAATTTAAAAATAAATAATTCAAGCTTGTAGAATTTTAAAGTAGCTCAAAATAAGTTATTCAATTGTTACCTTTTTCCATATAAAATTATATGAAGGACGACAATCAGAAATTGTTCAATTTTATACATTTTCATCTACAGTCATTCGATGTTTATCATTCTGAATTAATAATTTGGCCAAGTATCAAATGCAATCGAAAATTATTAAAGGCTTTCAATCCAAACGTTCTAAAAAAATTTCAATATTGAACGCTTTAGACTTAAAACGACTGAAATGTTTATGCTTTAATTTTTTGTTTTTTTGTATAATTTTAAAGGATTCAATTACTAAACTATTAGAAACCATCATTTTCATTATTAAAGGATTTAAACTTAAAATTGTTCAACTTTTAAAAGGAAGAAAATACAGGTGTTGGGAAATAATATTTAATTATGAAGAATAACACTATTAATAATGATTCTTTAAGACTTCACCATCTACAATTTTTAAAAATAAATCTTGCATAATATCTCTGGTCATTCAAAATATATTAAATAATAATTTTGTATTAACAAATAATTATAGTAAACTAATTTACTTGTTTTTAATTTCTACCAGATAAAGTAGTAGAAAAGCTTTTCCTTCCAAAATGAAAAAGTTCAGCAGTCTTTTCTCTTTGAAGTAAATCATCATAATAACATTGTGATTCTTCAAAGTATAATCAAATATTTTGTTCTTAGACTTATCCTTTCGTCTCTTTACAATACCCCTTGGTTGCTAATTTGAAATGTCGAATTTTGAATATTTGAATTTGAACTGATTTTTGGAACTAAGGCTTTTAATTTTTTTGCAATTGCAACAATGGTTGAAAAATTCTAAAAAAGGAAAGATAAGAAGAAAAAGAAAAGATGAAAAAGAAAAGATAAGAAAAACAGAGCAAATCACTAACATGCTTGAAAGAAGCATTCAAAATTCTACACTTTTAAACTTTTAATGTTCGAGTTAAAAAATGTAATGTGTACTAAAACTAAAAAAATTTCAAATCCACGTAAAAAAATAAAACTGCCATTTCCGGGATTCTCGCTCCAGTAGCTATATCCTGAAAAGTTCTCTCTTTTTCTTGAAGTCACTGAAATTCTTAACCGTTTCGGTCAAGTAAAATGTTTCGTGTTCAAAAACAGTATATTAAAATTTGCAGTCTATCATTATAATGTGGAGTATCATGTCAGATGTTTGTTCTTTATATAGGCATTAAATTCGAGAATGATTAATAATCGAAAGAAGATCAGGGAGAAAAGGAGGGTAACAGGTTGTCGCCAGTCAAGATAGTAATCTTTTCATATAGCCACATATATAATGAATACCTGTAACTCGTTGAATTATTGCTGTTATATCACAATATCACATAATATCTAAAGGGATGAAATTGGTTGACAAGCTACAAATTATTCGCACCTGCCAATTTTCAGACAAATATATATGGTAAAAAGAAACTTGCGCCCTATTTTATTCTTGTAGATTGTTTCTTTTCTTAGAATTTTTATTGTACTAAACGGTAACAAGAAAAGTTACTTACTCGACGTTTGTTATTGAAAATGCAATTAGAGTCACTCATTATGCGTTTTATCAGGACGTATAAATTCTATGCTCTATTTAGTAATATCTAAATATATCGTACGCCTTGAAACGACAAATTATTGTCTTATCTTTCTTGAAATAACAAAGCCTTATCGTTTCACTAATAAAGTGCATTATGAAAAATAAGGAGAAAATAAAATTAATTGAAAACAGTGTCAAAATATTTCTGGCAATTTCCATCGGGTTTTAAAATCAATGAAATTTTACGGGGTATATAAATTTAATTGAGTCTTTTGAAAATCAAAATAAGCATCCTTTATTGTCGTTGTATTAACGTGTTTTTAGCATTACGTATACGTAATATCTTGTGTACGCTGACGGCACGCACGAGACCCATGTTCACAAGTGTGTAGCTAAAGTGCTTGCACCGGACACGTGTTTTCAGTTCTAGTGTTGCACAGATGCTACAAGGTGTATATATTTTTTGCTTTATGCACTTTTTCCGTTATTTAGTTACTATTACTAGCTAATATTAAAATAAAAATCGAAAAACGAAGATTAGGGTAGACCGGGGCCAAGCTGCAGTTTTTTATATATAAAAGTAGAAACAGCTTAGAATTGAATCATTTGACAGTTTGATTCGCTGGTATCTTATATATTGTAAAACCTTTATACATATACAGTAAGAAATAAAAGTTTTTTTTTCTGTAAATTAGAAGTAGTGATGATCAAATCATTACACATTTTTTCGTTTACAATTTATATTTTTTAAGATTTATGTTTATACAGTATATACTATTTCTCGAAAAAAAATCGATTTATTTCAAACAAAAAAAGTTTGGTCCAGTCGAAACTAACCGTATAAATGATACTAGTTAAGCGCACATAGTAACTATTTTTTCCAGTTAATCCGTCTGGAAAACACGATTCTTGAAATTTTAATTTCTTGGGATGATAAAAATGCCTGAGTGAAAGAAACAGGATAGAGTAAGAGAGAAACGGAGAGACATAAAGAGCGTGCGAGAAGTAGGAGAGAACCATATTTGCATATTAAACGGCTCGAGATTTATAACCATCGAGTTTAAAACAGTTCAGAGGTGCGAGCAAGCAATATAGTCAATAAATAAAAGCATGTAGTTGATCGAGTCTTCGCGCCGATCGCGATCGATTCGAATCGATCGAAGGCTTGTACGCCTTCCATTACATTATTACCAGCTATAAGAAGCTTTTTCTTATTTAAATTAAATCTTTGAATTAAACGTATTATTGGCTCTCCTAGGAACAAAATTCTAAGATTTACAAAAATATATTAGAAATACACTCTAAGAAAAAATCTATTAACAGTAAAATTACGTTCCTTTCAGAATGCGTCCTTTGAAATTAAGACGATTTCTTTGGTCCATCAATAGAATCGTTTCACTGTTCAAAGACTTATCCGTGAAATGCAAAACGGAAGTAGTTTTACTGATGAACGATTTCTTTTGACTTTGAAAAGAATTCCTTTAACTATTAAAGGACTACCAGAAGGTTCTGCAATATCACCAGAGTTCAAGGATGATATTCCCGCTGAGTTGATGAGTTGGTATCTACATGAGCTGCAAATTTGAGCTCCTTCTGGTAGTGCAGGGAATTTCAAACGCAAGTCGTGGACAACACCACGGAGTTTGAGATTATTTCCTTTATACCTCACTTTTTGAAAAAAAAACATTTATTTCAGTAGCATAAAATATTATTTAACTTAAAAAACTGGAACTGAAGCGTTGCACAAAGATCCTCGGCTTAAGCGCACTAGGGGAAATCTCGTTCCACCCGCTTTATAATGGCATCTTGTTTACGTATCGTTCTATTACTCGAAGACAAATAAATTTTACACTCTGAAAATTAGCGACTTTATAGGAAAAAATCTCAGCTTTCTTTTAAAACTATTTCAGAAAAAAAGTGTCGAAATTTGAAAAAAGTCCAATTTATTTTTGATTCAGAAAAATTGGAGTCAAATTTTGACTTTTTCAAAAATCGTTACGAGGACCACAAAGTTGGTGAAAAAATCTATCAAACACATATGTAGTGAAATTTTGTTTAAAGCAATAGGAAAAAAGTTACAAAAGTTTGAAAGAAAGGCTTTGCTGAAAAACCCAAAAATTGTACCCCCTCCACTTTAATAAATCATCATCAAAATGAATTAATTTTTGGTGCGCGTAGTACTATCTAATAGGAATACAATTCGGACAATTTTTAGCCCGATGGGACAACTTTCATTTTCGAGGTGAGTACACTTGAGAAATTATACCTCACATGTTTAATGCAGAAAAATACAAAATATATTGCACTTTTGCATTCTAGCTAAAACATGGTAAAGAAGCAGAAAATATAAATATCAGTTTGAAATCGATCATTGCTTTTCATGAGAGGAGTATTTCAAGATTCTTTGTCCATTGTACCATTTTCATGTGAGGAGCACTAGAAAATACATTGGGCGCAACTCATGCTAGCTGAAAACTGCCTGTACTGGAGGTGCTGGGTGTAATCTTGTATGCCGTTCTAGGTCAGCAGAATTTTTTTTTCATGAATATTACGTAAAATGTTGTGCTGATTACGAAAAAGTCGAGTGGTCACCCCACAAAATGGGGGGGAGGCGGGTCGAGATATTCGCCTTTTATTTTTTTTCTAATCAATGCAATAGTCTTCTTATCATTTTGGGTTTTTTGTAAGTTAAAATATAGTGTATCCTAGGAAACCAATTTACGAAGAGAAATTTCCTCTATCATTTTTTAATTCAGTCAATTGTTAATATAAAAAATTAAGAATTACGTTGAAAAGGAGAAAAAATAAAATTGTGCTGATTTTGATTGAAATATTGATTCTGCAGCAAAAAGTTTCAAACAAACATTAGACTACTCTCAGAGGAGAGTTTTTTTCCGAAACAACATTTTTTTATAATTGTCATCAATGTCGAAAAAACATCGATAAAAAAAAAAAAATTCAGAGTCAGAATAGAAAGCTGTTTTTCTTTGTTCTTCAACAGTTTTTAATTAAATCTTCTGGCAATTTGTAAATCAATAATGTGAAGCTTCGTTAAATGGTTTTTATTTTAATATTTCTATTACATTCACTTTGTTTATTAATAAAGTTTCTTTTTTTGGTTAAATTATAATGGATCATTCGGAGTTCTGCATGAGCCATCCATAAACCATGCCAAATTTTTTGTACGCCAAAGGCGTAAAGGCGTCGTTATTCCAAGGAGCTGGCAAGTTTACGCCTGTGGCGTAGAAAAACTTTGGGACGCTTTATGGAGACCCCATGCACAGGGAAAAAATAGTTTATTAAAAATCCAGTGACTTTGTGTCATAATCTTGAATATGAGAGAAAGTCAATAAAAATTCACAACCTTCAGTATTCAAGAAAATGATTAATCATCATCTGAAAAGCATGTAACGTTTTAACAGAATCTCAGAGACAGAGTTCGCAAAACTAAGCGACAGTCACTGAAAATCTAGTCCGCAGTGGCTTTATATACGCGTAAACAAGAAATCTGAATTCTAAGCGACAGTCACTGAAAATCTAGTACGCAAGGGCTTTGTATTCTCGGAGACAAGAAATCTGAATTCTAAGTGACAGTTTATGAAAATTCAAAACACGATTTCTCAACGAAAAAAAAACAACTATTTCTCAACTTATTGTTACGTAATCTTTATTTTTTATTCTTATTGAATACACAATTCGCAAATACGGTCGCTTACACATATAATCGCACGCTTAAACGCTTTAAAAAATCGCACTCGTTGAGGATTCGAACCCTACCTAACTACCTAAACTCGTGTATTCTACCGCGCTCCCTAACTCATTTCGCTATCGAAGCTATTGGATCTTGGTAACAAAATCTGATCCAAGTATTTTAAGTCAACGTCATACCAACTCGTACGGTGAGTCTCGATCAACCATTTTCAAACTAAAAGTTTTTGAACTCAATGTTTCTTCAAAGAAAAC
Organism: Andricus grossulariae; assembly: GCA_011634705.1. Taxonomy (NCBI): domain Eukaryota; kingdom Metazoa; phylum Arthropoda; class Insecta; order Hymenoptera; family Cynipidae; genus Andricus; species Andricus grossulariae. The sequence goes on from JAABKJ010017545.1 coordinate 5,834,427, forward strand.
ATATTTCTGATGATTAATGAGTAGTTCTAAAGAAAATCAAACATTTTCGAGAAACTTAATTAAAAAAATTTTATTTAGGAAGAATTTAAAATTTAATTGAAATTTAGAATTTTACTTATTTCCAAAAAGGCTCGAGATATTCTTTTTTCTTTAAATGTTTAAAAAATTTATAAACGTTGATGACAAAAAAAGATTTTTTTTTTCAAAAACCTCGATAAAACGCACAGTGTTCAATTTATCCTATTCCTTTATAATACTTTCTTATCCAGTTTTCAATGCGAAATGACAGTTCCTGAACAAAAATTTAAAATATGTGAAACAAATAATGAAATTTCACTTATTTCAGAATGTTTTTCTGCTATACAAAAACCTCCATAAAACGCACAGTTTTCAATTTATCCAATTATTTTCTTATACTTTTTTACTCATGTCAGTTTTATATGAGAATAACTTTTCCCAAAAAACAATTTAAAATATATAAAACTTATAATTAAATTTTACTTATTTCAGAAAGGGCTCAATACTTTACTTCAATGAAGATTTAAACCATTTCTACACAATAATTGAAAATTAGTAGCAAAAGTCCATCGTAAGTTTGAATATTACCTATTTTAAAAAGTGCTCGATACTTTATTTTTATTCTAAATATAAAATACTTCGATATCAGAATAACAAGAAATTCTTTAAAGAAAAGTCTAATGCAAGAAATTTCAAGTTGAAAGTGATTGACTCTCACGGTGGTTGGATGAAAAATATTTTTTCGCTTTCTCCTTGAATTCTCAATTTTTTTATTTTAAAAATGTGTAATTGCCAATTTTTTAATTATTTTTTTATAACATGTAGTACTTTCTTAATAAACTTTTAAAAAATGTTGGTTTTGACTTACTTTCCCTTAAATTTATATATAGTAAAAAAAGGTTTATATAAGTATACGGATGATTGCCAAAAGGTTAACCACCTTTAGTCTCAGGCACTTTCTATGGTTAATGTATTCTTTCTAAAAACATCTCGACTTCGTTTAGAAATTACAAATAAAAAACCACAAATTTAAAACTGAAAAATTGTTTTAAATGAAAAAGGATAGTAATCAAGAAGATAGTTTCATATTTTAGCTACGAAATTCTTGGAAATTAAAAAGACCAAGAATCTAACGACCAAGTTTGAATGTTGGAAGTTAAGGTGGAAATTAAATTTTGACTTAATTTGAATTTAATTTCTTAAAATTCAATATATCAGGGTAAAGGATTCCGAAAATTACTTCCAATTCTGTCCCGATTTGACAAGTAGTCTTTACAATTGAATAATATTCATAATTAGAAGAGCTTGGGCTCTAAAATTTTAATTCGATTCAAAGCCATTCTAAAGACTTTCAAAATGATCTGGTTGAATCTCGTATTATACAATATGATATGAAGTTTAATTTAGTGTGATTGAATAACTTTTTCTATTATAACTAAGAATTCAAAAATAATCTCGATTAGAAAATAAATCCCGTGTCATTTCCTGCTTAAAGAAAATTCCTGACCTAACAAATATCCTTCCAGAAAACAAAATCACAAGCAATAGCACTAGATAAACAACGCAAGAGAGACATAAAGGGCAAAACGCGCGGCGCTACGGAAAACGTTCACTGCGCATTTACAGTTTTTCAGTGACTGTTGTCGGAATTCTATAAGCCCGCATTCTCATTTCTTCGATTACTTATTTTCTAAATTCTTTTTCATAAATCACATAAAAAGCCGTTTATCATCAAATGAAATCTGATAGACTTTTCAATATAATTTACCAACCCGTTGCTTGAATCTCTTTTCTTAAAAATTATTTGACAGTCACTGAAACTCTAGAGAAATGTTTATTATTTATCAGAAAGGTTCGCTCGGTTTTTGAAATACTAATTCACGAAAATTCGAAGACTTTTTCCAGTGACTCTGTTTTTAAAAATGAATTGACTTTTCTTCTAATATTTAATAAAATTCCCTGAAATCTCAGCAGACTTTTCTTTCTATCCCTGAGTCATAAAAGAGTCACTTGAAATTTAAGTGATTATTTTTTTCCGTGCAGCTTCCGGAAAACTATACGGATAAAGTCCCGAAAAGTACTTGCCTCCGATTTATTTGAAACTTGGGTACTTATGTATTTTGACTCGCTGCTTACGAAAATGATAGTGAAAATACGCGCAAATTTGATTTTTAAGGTCAAAACCCCCAAAACCCTATACAATTGATCACGCGGATTGCTTTTGCGCCCCTACGAAACAACATTATTACTGTGACCAGTCACAGGGGTGCCTTCCCGCCCCACGTGATTTTGGAAAAGTGTTTGACCTACATTATTTCTGTGACCAATTGCTTGGGTGACTTACCGCCTTCCAGCCTTCACGATACGTTGGAAAGGGGTAAGGGTTTGACCAACATTATTTCTGTACTCAGTCACAGGTGTGTCATGTCACAGCCCTTCAAGTGACGTTTGAAAAGGAAAGGGGTTTGACCAACATAATTTCTGTGACTAGACATAAAGTTGCCTCCCCCCACCAGACACGAGACGTTGGAAAGGGGAAGGTATGTGACCCAAATTATTGCTTTGGCTAGTCCCAGGGGTGACTCCCCCCCCCCTTCTCGTGACGTTGGAAAAGGGTAGCGGTTTGACCAACATTATTTATGTGACTAGCCACATAGGTGCCTTCCGAGATCCGCTTGAGCTGCGATAGCGTACATACGTTTTTTGATAGAGCTCCTCAATATCTTTATTGTGATTTTATGGAATTGTACTGTAATACTGAGACTCTGAATTATTTCCGTATCGCAGTTTTTCCGGTCTATTTGTTAAGTGATTCGTGCTGTGGTGCATCTTATTTTCTGAGTGTCATTACCCCTTATTTTGCTCTTTTACCGCGTAACATGATGTGTTCTGTTGTGCTGCCTTACATTCATGACTGAGTGTCTACTTCTACACACTTGGACTTTCTCCTGTGAATCATCCCTAAATATAAGAAATTACAGGTGAAAGCATGCCGTTGCACGAATCTATTGATAAATTAACTAAAAGCATCGAGCTGCTCACATTTTCTCATGCTGAACTACGCAAGGAGGTCCAAGCCATAAATGATAACAGCAAAACTATTTCCTCGGAATTTATCAAAATACAGAAAAGACTTTCTACAATAGAGAATGATGTAGCGATCCTTCACCAACAAGATCGAGCAAAGAACATAATTCTCTACAATTTACCGGATGTCGAGGAACACAACAATGACGTCATCTCCTCAATCCTCAATTTATTTCAGAAGATCGACTTAAAAATTCCTGAAACCGCTCTCGCTGACGCTTTGAGACTTGGGAAGCAATGGAATGGACGTTCAGTGATCATCAAATTAATCTCTTCCCGATGGTTCAGATCCATCTTCAAAAAAATTCCCGAACCACGGGAGCTAAATTTATCAATCGCCAACGATTGGACCAGGAAAGAGAAAGAAGAGAGTGAGAGGTACTTCTTGATTAAGTACGAAAGCTCAAGGATTCCGGACATCAGGCACACATAAAGAATAACAAATTGTTGGTAAATGGCAACACTATTCATCCGGAAGAAGTTCATTATCTAATTCAGGAGAACGTGGCTGATAATGGCCAAAACTTTCTAAAGTATGCCAGAGAAACACCTCTCAACTATCTTCAAACTCCTAAGCTAAAAAGAGGCAGCCCCCTAAGAAATATTCCCCCAAAAAACTTGGTCAAAACCTTGTCAACAAACGACTTGAAATTTACTTCTGCGGGGACCCCCCAAACAGCCCTCAAACGAGACGAAATACACGCTTGCTGCAATTGATAACTGATGACTGCATGCCAAATAATTCAAGCCTAAGCAATCTGGCGAAAGCGGCAATGCAAAATGGTTCGAGGAATCAGATTGACCGTTCAAAGTATCAACGAGAATTCCACGAAGAAGATATGTCTCAGATTCCTGTCATCAACATAAACAATTCTGGTGCTCCAAGGCTTATCTTTTGGAACGTTGACGGACTTGCCAATCTCACCGATTTTAAGAACACCCTTAGCAATAGCGACATCCTGTGTATATGAGAGACGTGGTCAACAGCTGATACGGTAACACTTCCTTGTTTTCTCAATAACTTCCAAGCAGTTTGTTGCCCAGCGACCAAATGCGCTCTATATGGTAGAGCTCAAGGCGGGCTCCTCATTTGTTACAATAACAATTATCTTAAACTCTACATGATCGTACATAATGACAACTATATTTTTGTAAAAATCGTGTACGAATGTATTGTTTTTATACTGGGTTTAGTATACTTTCCGCCATCCAAGACCATATAATATTTCTTATCTCATTTAGACGAATCTCTTGCGCAGGTACATAAAGATAAACCTAGCATCCCAATTATTATAGGAGGCGATTTTAACTGCCATGCTGCTAATTTAAACCAACTAGACTCTGCGATTGTGTCTGACAAGGCTTTCTCTGCTAATTGAAGTTCTACAGATAATTTCATGAATGGTAAGGGCAAGTTATTAGTCGAATACATGGAAAAAAGATTTAGTCTTACTGAATGGCCGTTTTTCTAGCGACTTTCGAGCGCATTTGACTTTCGACGGGCCTACAGGCACTAGTGTAATCGATTTAGTATGGTCTTCTCGAGATGGGTTATAGTTACTGGCTGACCCCAAGGTCTTACCTATTATGACATTCTCAGATCACTACCGAGTCTCAGTCAGTCTAGAACACTATTCTTCCACCTCGTATCTCAAATCTCTTAGAAACAAAATTTCAAAAATCGATTTCGACGCTTCTAAATCAGCTGAATTCTATACTTTCATGATAAGTAGACCAGAGTGTTCCGTTGTAGATGATGATGTGAATATTTTAAATGCAAATTTAATATCTACTATAAAAAAAGGTTGCTCAGGACTTAGGAATGAAGCACATATCCAATGGTATGAAAAAAAACGTAAACCATGGTTCCATAGAGAATGTAAAGAGGCTAAAAATCGTGTTCCTGTTGCTCTAGAGGTATACAAAAGGGACACGTTATCCGAATGCACGCGCTCATTTTATCAAAGTCTAAAAAGAGAATATAAAAAGCTGTTAAAATTGAAAAAAATTGCGTTTCCAAACAAAACAGTAGAATCACTAGCAGATGCTCGTAGCCCGATTTCTGGAGCATTATCAACAGTTTTCTGCGGAAAACTCCTCATCGGAATAACATTAATATAAAAACCTGGTTTCTACATCTCAAGAAAATGTACCCCATTATTATAATGGATGTGCCTCAATTTCCAAACATTCCCAACCCATCTCTTGACTCTCAAATAACCGCGTTAGAAATCAAAAAGATCATAGCAAAATTTAAAGAATGAAAGGCCTCTGGCTCCGATCTCATCAATTACAGTTTTTATAAAAGGCTCCCTGAAAATTGGCTACAGTATCTCGAGATTTTATCAAATCGAATCATGACTACTGAAATAATGCCTAGCTTTCGGGGTCAACTAACAGTGTCCATGCTGTTCAAGAAAGGAGACATACATGATCCTTCTGACCCATAACACTGGTAAATTGCATAGTGAAAATTTTTACGCAGATACTTTGCAATCGGCTTACTAAATGGGTGACTGATGCGAATTTAATTCCAGAATCACAATCGCGGTTCAGAAAAGGGAGGAGTTGCCCATACAACTTGCTTACCCTTATTTCGTTAATACAAATTCGTCTCAGCTATCCCAATGGTTGAGTCTATGTTGCTTTCATAGACTTCAAAGGTGCATTTGACTCTGTTTGTCACGGAATGTTGTGGCAAAGACTGCATGAGCTGGACATAAGTACAAAGATGATTAACATTATCCGTAATTTCTATAAATCTGCATTTGTCTGCATTAGGGCCGGCAGTGACACGACATCTTCTGTCAAGGTCACTCGAGGCGTCATGCAGGGCGAGGTTCTTAGTTCCCATCAATTCATACTCTTTCTAAGTGACTTCAGCGATTTTCTCTTAAACCAAGAATGCAGGGGCCTTTCCATCAATAGCAAAACAGAAGTGCAAACGCTAGATTATGCAGATGATATTTTACTTCTCGCTGATACTCCAATAGAACTTAGTAAAAAATCAGTTCCTCCAGAACAAAGTGTTAAATCAATAAATTTGTATGCGCAAAGAATAAAGTTTAGTGTCAATCAAAATGTCATTACCGTATGCCATGTCGTAATAAATAGCGAGTAACCGTATATTGAATTCTAGAAGTGCTTTTCAATTTATGATGCCCATCTTTAAGTTCATTATTATATTCAAAATCAAGATTATACACTTTTCCTATAATATATACTCTGAGAGAGCTATGAATAATCAAGTTGACCAATATTATAAGCTGGATTAATTGAATTTGTTACAAATGACGTGTAATTATGAAATTGCATATTTTTATGGTTTTTCGCCATTCCCCAATGAAAAAAAAGAAGTTAAGACAGAAAATCCTGGGGGAGGCGATCACCGGTATTGCTATTAATTGTCATAGATTTGCACAAATTACAATAATTTTGCACAATTTTATGAATTTCCAAAATTTATAGAAATACTTTTGTTTGTTTGTTTTAAAACCGGCGTTTTCGAGTTTCCTCTAGAAACGGAAAAACCCAGAATTTTAAACATAGAATAAATGCGAAATTGATTTTTTATAAGAATATGTATTTTAAAGTGAAAATTTGAAACTTGTTTCAAAGTTCTTCAAGGGCCAACGATTTTGATTTTTTTTTCTAAATCAAAGGAAATTTATCGTAGTTCAAAAAATTATCATATACTTACGCAGTGACAACATTCCTTCTACTGGTAGCCCTGAGAAATGTTCGAAGTTTGGTGTCGGTGGTGTTGGTGGTGTAGGCGTAACTGTAAAATATAATACAGGTATTTTTATGCAAGAATTTATTAAAATAATTTTTCTTTTACAACGTCAATTTTCAAGCTTTTAGTAAGTAACACTATCTCTTTAATAAAATAGATTTATTTAGTGCAAAGTAGAATTAAAATTGTTAAATAATAGCGATGTTATAAGCAAAATCGCCTTTGCCCCACCGGTCAGCGCTGCCCCTCCTTACCTTATTTCAATATCCCTTATTCTTAACTTTTTATATCTTTCTAAATCATTTTCTTGAATATGTTTATTTAGATTCCGAAACATACTCAGCATGTTTTCACAAGTTTTAGAATTTTTTGAGCAACTAATTAATAATAATACATAGTATATTGAAATATTTTTGTGAAACATCCACCTTGAATATAAGGACTTCCATGCCTCTAAATAATGTGCAATAGGGTGGTTAAAAAATGAATTGGAAAAGTAGTTTTCTTGCTGGAGGGCACCCCCCCCCCATTAGATTCCAAATTTGAAAAAATAAATTTACAATAATTCGTTTTTTCGGTATTAGAAATGTTCTATGCAAAATGCATGAGAAAAAATGGCGTTTTGGTTTGTTTTTTGTGAATAACTTCTGTTATTTGGGAAAATTATAGGACTTCTAGAAGACTTTAAAAAAAAAATTCGATGTATAAATCATAGGGTTTTGCCACACCTAACGCAACCTCACAGTGCGGTGGCTAGAAAAGTACCCCTAAATACAAAAATGTCAGTTATGCAGGAAATCTACGCCTTTCAGCACTTTATTCTCTTTTTTCAGCCTAACATTATTATTGTTGGTCTAATGTAGTTTTAGTTAGTTTTAGGACGGACGAGAAGCCCATGGAGAGCTCCTCTGGTGCTGAAGCTATAAAGCCTATTGTGCCACTTCGTCTAGTGTAATAATTATCAATATTTAAAAGTAATTTTCAATTATTTAGACAATTTATATTTGTTTCAATAATTGTTTCGTCTCGAAAAGTCGGCTTTTTTCTCACAAAATCTTAATCATTGTTGCCTTTCGATAAACTTTATACGTTTTCGATACCTCAACTTTATTATTTAACAAACACCTATTTGTTTAAATTATCGTTTTTTTTTCTTCAAAAAGTCGGGGTTTCTTCTCACAGAATCCTAACCAAGGTTGCCTTCTAATACACTTTATACGTTTTCAATACCTTAGCTTTATTATTTAACAAACTCTTATTTGATGAAAAAAATTAAATTTGTTTCAACAATATTTTTCCAGGAAATTTGGGAATTTTCTCTCTTTTCTGCTATAAATATTACCACTAGTGATTGTGTTGAAAGCGTATTTTTTTTTTAATTCGTGAATTATCGAAACAGTTAATTACTATTTATCTCCTGTATTTTGCCAAATTGACCGGTTGGGTGCAATAGCGGTGTTCTTACATGTTTAGAAGACGCTGGTTTCTCATTTGTTCATCACGAAATTATGTATATGACAAATGAAAATAAGTGACTTCTAAAAACGCAAGAAGACCGTTATTGCACCCAACCGCTCAATTCTGAACAATTCAGTATTATAAAAAATAAAGTTTATGATTTCAACAATCACTAGTCGTAATATTCATAGCAGAACATTGTGAAAATTTCCAAATTTTCTGAAAAAGTATTATTGGAACAAATTTACTTTGTTTACACAAATAAGGGGTTGTTGAATAATAAAGCTGAGCTATCGAAAACGTATAAAATTTATAAAAAGGCAACTGTAATTTTGATTCTGTTAGAAAAGGTCGACTTTTTGCGAAAAAACCATTAGTTAAAGAAATGGGATAAAATATATTAAAAGGCAACCTTGATTATAATTATGTGAGAAAACCCCGACTTTTTAAGAAGAAACAATTACTTAAACAAATGGAAATAGTTTAAATAATTGAAAATTATTAAAAAATATTTATAATTATTCCACTAGACCAGCAATAATATTTTTTGATAGAAAAAACGAGAATAAAGTACTGAAAGGCGTAGATTTTGTGTAGAATTGACATTTTTGGATCTAGCGATACTTTTCGGAGCACGGGGGGGGGGGTGTTAGGAGTGACAAATACGTGTAATTAATACGTAGAATTCTTTGTTGAAAAGTCCTCTAAAAGTCATATAATAAAAAACAATTGTTTCAATTATTGACTTAGCATATATCGAAAGCACATAATTAGCACTACATTCCTGCGCAAAGCAGAATTTTATATGAGTGGCATTTTCCATTTTTTCCGCGTGGCTGTTGTAACTTCATGTGCAGCTAGCATACTACCCATCTTTGAAAAGACTTATAAGGCACAACCTTTTTTTTGGCCACCTAAATTAGCACTAAATTCTTGAATAGTACCCATGTCAATAATATGACAATGTGGTAATTCCAGCTTCACGGACATAATTATTTTTTTACGAAGATATTTAAAAAATAAAATTTATTCTCATGCATTTCGTATCATTGTTTTCCTTCAGCTATTGAAGGCATGTTGATTTGACGTCATATGTGAAAATGCCTGAGCGACCTTCTAATTTAAATTCGGAATTTAGCAATGCGCATACGCGGAATCATAACAGTTCATCATGAAATCAAAAGTTTCTGTCCTACTTTGCCTAATGTATGAAAATGTGTAGTATTTTAAAACTTTTAAAGGCGATAATGACGTATTTGGTGCAAATATAATAAAGAATAATGTAGAAGAACTCAAAGATTTAGATTTAGAGGCAGAGTGCAAGAGTGCTAATAATTTTATTTTATTTTTCTTAGAAATGCCCACTAAGTATTTTTTAAATGTTTATTAACAAATATAATGGTATATTAAAAAATATGGCCGGAAATGGACCAACTTCATAGGAAGGTTAATTATATTTTGCACATGCGCACCAAAAAGTAATTTAAATGAAAAAAGCCTATGTAGAATTTTGTACTCCATCTGATAGGTGACAGAGACACGATTAAATCAAGGGAGGAAAAATGTTAAGCTATCGAATACAATATAAATTATAATTATATATATATATATATAAATTATAAGTGTGTACAAAATAATTGGCCGATGTAGAGTATGTATTCTTGTGCAGAGTTTAATCCTATGGGGTTAATTTTAGCATTTAAAACATGAGATATGGAAAAAGTAGCATGTAAAATGTGGAAGTAAACGTCCAATTTTGTAAACATGTTTACAAAGTAAAATTAAAAAATTAAAAATTGAAGCCTATATTTTAAACCTACACGTTCTTAATTTTATTTGGTATAAATATGATTTGAAATCTGAGATAACAGGATGCAAATATTGACAGTACGGTTTTTTATTATTTTTTATTTGTAGGAATTCGCAAAAATATTTCAATGCAATTTTTCGGAATGAGAGTATTATTTACAGAAAATGACTTCTTTTTGTCGAAGTTGCTTGAGGCATAACGCGACGGTGAAAATCTGGTGGCATCCCTGATTCTCTCTATGCAATATGGGTGACTGTCGAATCGAGGGCCAAGTTGAACGAGTAAAGTGGGAATTGTGTTATTATTAATAAGTTAATAAAATTATCTCAGTCTCTTTTCCATTTCCCCTTATCCCTTTACGTGGATGATAAGCGATTGCGGTATCCCTGATTTTCTCAATACTGTTCTCACTTTACCTACATGGTAGAATGATAAATAAATGTTAAAAAAAACATATATTTTTTTAGATAATTCTAAAAGTTTCGGGACATATACACATTCTTTTAGGGCCTTTCATTTAATTTTCCAAATTTTCAACTCGCTATCTCATTTCGTGTGAACGTTAATTTTAGAGAAAAAATGTCGGTAAAGTAGAAATCAGTTAAGTGTTATATGGCTTTAACCTGATCTCTGACACCATTTTTTTACCAATGTATGATAAAACTCTTTTCTGAGAGAAATTCATTTTTTGTATGCAAATACAATTCAGTTGTTTGCTTTTCGTATCTTAAGTTTTTCGACCGATAAGCATATCGCTATTAGTATAGGCAGCGTCAGAGAGACGTAGACTATGTACGGATTAGTTCTGTGGAAAATCCTTTCTCCTCTTTTCAGCTAGTTAGAAAATAGCAGAGCTCCGAGTACGAGTGAATTTCTTCTGCTACAACCGCGAGTCTTTGTTATTTCAAACTCATTTTCAAAAATCGTTGTTGCGTGCAGGCTTATCCGGACGTTCGTTTTTTCTTCTCACTCGATTGAGTTTCTGTGAAAGCAAAAAGTGTACAATTCAATCTGTTTTACTACTGGCCATGTGGAGCTACACGTTGCATGTTTTTAATATGTGCATATATGAATACATTCAGGATAGAATACTTCTCTATCTGTCACGATGATGTGCATGACATTAAACACAGAAATCCAGTGTCTTGTCGATATTTCCTGAGTTAGTGTGCTACATGATCTTCAGTGAATTATTTTTTCGTGTAATTTTTTCTTCCAGGAGAAGGCTATGCTGTATTTTCGCGAAAGTTTTTTTTTTAAATAGGTTATTTATAATGTTATACAGAAAAATATGTCATTAATTCCATCCATTTTCTGACATATGTATTTTCTTCAGCTCTTTTTGGATTGGTTAAAAAAATGTTAAAGTAATAATTGTCTATATGGTTATGGACATTGATTTAGAATGAAATAGTTTGAACTGTTTTGATAATGCATTACTAAGGCAAAACAAATTTAAATCAGTTCTGTATTGAGATGCGCTGTACAGTGCACGTGGTTAAAAGAGCGAATCTTGCTTTCTCTGCAGTACCGGTTCGGTCTAACTTTTCTTTGCCTTTTCGACCTAAATTGAGATTCGAATGCCATAGCAATTAAAGATTGATAACTATAACACTGAAACTTGTTTAAAAAGTAATTTTCAGATTCAAAATGATTCAAATTTTCTGCACTTTGATATCTCTTTTATCTCACTTATGAAAGAATGATAGGTAGTGATTTAAACACAAATGTAACTAAGAATTATAGACTGTGGCTGTGGTACCTACCACTTGAAGCAAATTAAGTTGATACGTAAGTCATAACGAAACTATAATTTGTAAGATTATGAAGAAACAAAATGATATTAACTTTTTTTTGCATATTTTAGAAGCTGTTATCGATAATGAAATAATTATCTTTAGTCAGAATTTATTTAAAAGTTAGAAGTTTTGAAAATAATTTATTTAATTGATAATAGGATAATTATTAGTTCTATATACAAATAAAGTTTGCGTAACTTATATAAGAGCATGTCATGCTTTCAAGTAGTCCGGCTACTGGAAAAACTAGTCAAAACGATTTTGGTCGAACAATTTTGGGTGAAATCAAAAATTTCTCCAGTATATCAATTAATAGAATAAGTATTGCTTTTTAATGCTGTTCAATATTAATAAATTAATTTTCAAATAGTGCTAAAATGTAAACTTGAATGTTGGTTTGGTTCGATTCGAGTCGAGGTCAAGTACTATACCGTTCGCATCATACAAATCTCGGTTTTCGATATTTTTTATTAAAATTCATCTCAAATAGCCTGGTAGTAAGAACGAATGAGCAATAATACAAGTTCTTCATTATGTTTCCTATCTCCGAAACAGTTTTCCTCAAAATATTCCACGTGTTTTAAAGCAAAATTTAACGATTTTCGGAGCCCACGAAAGGCATTTCCATAAGATCACATGTTTTTAACACGACTTTAAAAGTGTGATAATTCTTCAAATTTTAGCCTGGAAAGGAGAGGGCGTATTTCTCAGCCGAAAAAAGTAATTTTATTCATTTGTCAACGTGACCGCGTTCCAATATCCGGACTACTTTAATGTACTTCACATTGTATCTTTAACAATTGAGCATATAACAGCTGCCTAATAGGCTGTTTGTCACTTGTTCGGATAGTTTTACGGAAAATTCCGTAATATTAGTCAGTGCTAGATAAATAATATTTCCTACTTTTGCTTTTAATTTTTTCCCTTCACTTTTTGGACAATACTTCGATGGCTTTTCTGAATTTTGGAGTCAATGGTTTGAAACCTTTGGAAAAACCGTCTTTCTAGTCCAAAAAAAATCAGGTAAAATGTCAGTCGGGGAGACCAAAAAACATTTGTGTTTTTGTCAAAAAATACAAATAATATGAAACAACTTTTTTCAATAACTGATTTTTTGCAACATTTCGGCTATTCCATGGAATTATAATCATTTGGATTTCTCTGAAGAAACCCTAGAATAATCAAAACATTTTTTTAAATAAACTTTTTTTCAAATAAATTTCAATAATTGTTGATTAATTTTAATATTCAACTGTTAATTAATTTGAAATTTTAAAAAAGTAAAAATTAAAAATTGCTCTAATTAAAATTAGAATGTTAAATAAATTTTGTTCTATTGATAAATTATAAATATTTAAAAACTATATAAAATTTTTTAATGAAATTTTTTCACGCTGGAAAACTGCGAATATTTTCGAGGTTATATTCGTAATCAGCACCACAAAATAGTTAGTATACGTGGTTTTAGCAGAATGATAATATAATTAGTTATGAACGTCATTTTTACAGATTTTAATTTTTTGGATATTTCTTGGGGGAAAATATTAAACTTTTTGAGACTACCCCGAATAATATTTTACTTCTGGCTTAGAAAGAAGATTTTCCAAAAGGTTTTGAACCATTTAACCCAAAATTCGGAAAAGTTATCGAAGTACCTAAAAAATTGCCACTTTTTCCTTCCTCAAAGAGAAAGCTTTGTAATGGTAACAATTTCGAAAAAAAAATTTAATTCATTTATTTGAACACTCCTCAATTTAAAAATGCCTAATACAAAGTTCTACGCAATTGTCTGGACGTAAGTGTGTGTGTGTGTGTGTGTGTGCGTGCGTTTTTGCAGATTTGCGCGTGTGTGCGGATGTACGCTTGGATGTGTGGGTGTCACACTTTTTTGTGAACACGGTAATTTGGAGACGGTTGCAGATAAATTGATGAAATTTGGAGGACTTATTTTCACCACTAATATCTTGAAACTGACAGAAGGATTTCTAAAAATATTTATCACATTTTTTTAGCACTATATTATTTTAAAATCCGGTTTTTTTAAGTTAAAATTTGTTCATTTACATAATTCAAAGTTGATGCAATAATATAAAAGATTCTTTGCCTTGAGACGAATCGATTAACCTATAATGTTGATACATTTTATTAGAGAGTAAAGATTTAGTTAAGTTGTTGTAATTTATATTATTTGAAAAATTGATTTTTGTAATGAAAATTTTCTCTCTCACATGATTTATAGTTAATGCAAGAATAAAAAAGATTATAAGATAATTTAAAGTCCATATAAGAATAGAAGAGACTTCTTAATTGGAGACGTTTTGATTGACCTATTTGTATTTTGTTATTTTGACTTCTTCTATGAGGAAGCAAACATATTTGCTAATTAATTATATTAAGGAAGCTAAGTGATCATCAAATGAGTACCATAAAATTATAAATTCAAACAAAATGGAAACACCGGAGATCGAATTCAAAGCTAGTTTATATTTACACACTTGATACAAACAACAACATATTTCAAAATTTTTAATTTGAGTCTTAGAATTAACAGTTTTAATCTAAAGGCTTTAAAGTCGAACAATGTTAAGTTAAAAACGTTTATGGACTATTTTGAATCCAACTTTCCAATTTGAAATTGGGGTAAAGTTCCAAAAAGAGAGTACCTTCGATTAATTAGAAACTCACTATATCAAAGTATTATGACGCGCTGATTCCGAATATGATAGTCAAAATACCCGCATATTTAATTTTCAAGATCAAAACCTTTTAAAAACGGGTTTTGAAAGGGTGTTTCGCTTTTATTTTGAAAAACATTGATCTGAACGACAGAAACTGTAAATAAAAGTCACAGAATATAAAAAAATACATTTTTTAAATGTAAATTACGATTTTTCTCTAAAATCATTATTTTACGAGAAAAATGAGATTATCCAAAAAGGAAGTGTACACGCAGCTAATGAAAAAGAGTTGGAAAAGGAGGGATGATTTGATGTAATTAACCCTCCCCCTCTTACCCTATCCACTTTTCCAGCTTTCCCTTACTAATTATGGGTATTATTTTAATGACTGTCTAAACTCTAAACATACGAATTTGGCAAGGGGAAGGGGGATCTGGAAAAGGGAAGGGGCCATGGCTTATGTCCGGACGTATAGACACTACCTATTTTATTTGGTACAAAATAGTTCCAACCTAGTGGCGCTGTCGTCCCTATACAACCGTATTGTGATTGGTAGTGAGTGTGGTTAGTGCGTGAAGTTACTATTCCATTCCCTACGAGACATTGGAAAGGAGTAGGGGTGTGACTCAAATTATTTCTGTGACCGGTCACAAGGTATCTTTCCGCCCCACACGAGAGATTGGCAGGAGACAGGGGGTGACTTAAATTATATTGGTGACCAGTTACTAGGGTCTTTCCCCCTATGAGGCATCGGAAAGGGGTACGGGTATGACTGAAATGATTTCTGTAATCAGTGATAGGGGTGTCTACCTGCCCTATACGAGATATTGGAAATGGTTAGGGCTGTGACCTACATTATTTCTGTAACCAATCACAGAGGTGTCTGGACTCCCCACGATACAATGTGAAGTAGCAGGGGTGTCACTTACATTATTTCTGTGATCAGTCACAGGGTTGTCTTCCCGCCGCATATGAGAAATTATAAAGGAGTATGGGTGTGACTTGAATTATTTCTGTGACCAGTCATTGGGAAGCCTCCCCCTCCCTGAGACATTGAAAAGTAGTGGGGTGTGATTTAAATTGACGTAAATTATTTCTGTGGCTATTCACAGGGTTAACTCCCCCCTATAAAACATAGGAAAGGGGTAGGGGTGTGACTTAAACTATTTCTGTGACCAGTCACAGGGATGCCTTACCCCCCTATGAGACATTGGAAAGTGGTAGGGGTGTGACTTACATTATTTCTGTGACCAGTCACGGGGTTGACACCCTTTCCACGAGACATTGGGTAGGGGTGGGACTTAAATTATTTCGGTGACCAGTCACTGGGGTGTCGCAAGTCCCATTTCAAGGAATTCTCCACTTACTCCCTTTTTTCTAACGTTTCCCTTCTTTCCTCGAAAAATAATGTTTTTTAAGAAAAAATGTTTATCGCACAAGGGGCGTACTTTTGAATGATCTACAACTTTTACTTGAAGCTTTTTAGTAAATTTTTATTATTTACTGAAAGAAAAAGGAAAAAACATGACATGTGTGTAGTTATATCAAGTTTTGACTTTAAAAATAGGTCGAGTATTGAGCTCCGGAAAATTTTGCCCGATTTAAATTTTGTAGTCCGGCACATTTTTGTGTCAATGAGGAACTTTCTGTTCCGATAATATTTTTTGCTACTTTGGAAAAATAGTAGAATATTTTACTATTTTATCATAAAATGAGGAATATTAAGTTATAAATACACACATGATTCAGCTAATTAAAGTTTAATTTATGAACACTTGACCGTATTTTAATTTTTCTGAATCGGCTCTAATCCTCACAATGGAAAGGTCTCGCGATGCGCACAACCGCCTGCATGACCGGCAGTCAAGTATCCCCCTTGGGTTCCAGTATTGTGAAAAAATTGTAGGGAGGCGGCGCTGCCCCTCCTTGAAAACTGCGAAAAAAGTTTGGGAAACGCTGATCTACACAACTACTAGCTCAGGCAAGATTAAAAATTGGTAGAGGGAAGGGAAGGGGGGGGGTACGTAATTAAAAAAGCTCACATTTCCCAATCAGAACAGTTAACAACAATTTATTCAATATCAGTAAAGAAGTTAACAAAGGATATCTCATGGTGGACAAAAAAAATGAACAATAAACACATGTAAGTTCAAACGCTACTCGCAATTCCAAGTTAGGAAACAAGAATAATAATAACTTAAGTAAAATATAAATAACAAAGCAAATGTATAGCGGCGGGACATGTGGGATGATTCTCGTTTAACAAGCAAATAGCGGAGGTTCTGTTCGACGAATAATAAAAGAGAGTCACTTGAACGAGTACAAAACAAAAAAACTTTAGGCCCGAATGGGGGTTTCTAAAATAGAACACGAAAGGGGTCTAATAAAAAAATGTACCAAAAATTGGGGGTGGTTCTCACTAACTCTAAAAGCGGTTTCAACGATAAATATAAAGAGGGATTTCTGAGATAAAACGCGATTATTATTTAGGCATTGAAGCACTGAGAAATAGAAGAGGACAACAGTCGAAGCACAACAAAAATCGGTAAATTAATTCTGGCGGTACACTAAATTTAAGGGGGAAAGATCGGTGATTACACTGTAAATTGTGGATTAAAATTAGGCATTTCAGTACTAGAAATAAGGGGGGAAACAAGAATCTGTAAATTAATTATGGCGGTACACTGAATTTAAGGGGGGGGGGGGTCGGTAATTACACTGTAAATTGGGGGTTAAAATTAGGCATTTCGGTACTAGAAATGAGGGGGGAAACGAGAATCGGTAAATTAATTATGACGGTACACAGAATTTAAGAGAGGTGGAGGCACGGTAATTACACTTTAACTTGGGGATTGAAATTAAGCATTTCGGCACTCCAGATCGTGTTATTTCCCTACTCACACATTAATCAGGTTTACGAACGCTAAAAATAATAAATAGTGTGATTCAGCCAAGGAGAACAAAAAGTACGATAACATTGAAGTATGGAAACGACTCGGCTAAATCACTATGAAAACGTGGTTCTACCGTAAGGAATGGATGCTGGAAGCCGCTTCTTATATAGCACTTGAAGTTTACAAAGGCAAAAGAGAGCGTCTCTCGTGCGTACCAACGTACATGAGGAAGCGGATGATCACGTGGTTACAAGGGAGAAGGAGGCTAGCGCGCGCGAACTTACTTTCTATGATTCGCACGGTCAGGAGAGAGACGGCCGATGAGGTCCGCTTTCCATTCGTCCTTCCGATCGTCCTTCTTTTCTCCAGTCCTTGCCAGCCGCCGTGGTGGGAGAGGCGAGAATATTTCCTTCAAATGTTCAGGGCTGGCTGTATACCGGTGTCTAGGTGGAGGACAAGGAGCCCCTTTCTCCGTGCTTCAGGTGCGGAGTGGACATCGTCGGTGCTCCCGATAAACAGAAAACACAAAATTGGCATATAAGCACAGAAATGTATCAGAACGTCAACAGAACATCAGTAAGAAAAAAGTCAATTTGAGGCGAAATTACCTACCCTTTTGTGGACTTAGGGTGGTGAGTGCCTCGGTCAATCCTTCCCAGGGGCGTGCCTAGAGCCTCAGATGACCTGCGATAAGCGTTGCTGTCCCTCCTATCCTTTAGTGGCAGATTTGTATTTTCTGTCACAGATGTCAAAAGGGGTTGCCTTAACAGTATGGTTCCATTCCATCCCTATCAGTAAGCGGATGGGTTGGCGGTAAAAATAATAACTCAACCAGGGATTTATGTGGGAATCCTGGCTGCGAAGTTGCGACGAAAGTAAGACCGTAGTGGACCCTGACCGCTCTTCAGTGCAGGTGACCTAGACCTACATGGCTTTCGCTCGGGATCGCGGAATCAAGAAATTACAAAAAGAAAATCAGAGGGACCTTATGCCCTTAAAACTAACATAATCGGCCAACATAATAAAAAAACGGGGTGCAAAAAAATTAAACTTGAAATAACAAATCTTAGCGATAATAAAACATAAAATAAAACATGACCAATGAATAAAACAGAACGAATACATAAGTCATAACGAAAATGAAGGAGTGCCGAAATTTCGTACTTCAGGTGGAAATACTAGAGCTTTTATTAAGAATTTTTACTCGAAATGACCTTTGTGAGTTGCAAAGAATCTGCAACGTCACAACTCCCTCTCCTTGAGGAGGACCGAAAAGGTTTCAAACCATTACGGAGACCAAGCAACAACAAAAATTAATTTTCAAAATAGAGAGTATAGGACTCGTGATACAGAATGACCAGCCAAGCTAGAGAGATATCATTATAATTGACTCGATAATCGAAACTCGAGGCTCCTGGACTAAATAAACCAAAACAAAACAATAGCAACAACAACAGAAAAATAAATCATAAATAAAACCGAAAAGAAGGAAGAAAAAGAATGTAATGGGCTTTCCAGCAGTTGAATCGAGAGCAAAAAAAATCTAAAATTATGTCAAAGTCAGTAAAATTAAACAAAAAAAAATTCAACAACAAAAAAATTGAGAGAATAACAATAAGACTGTCGAGCGAAAGCAGGAGAGAGGTAGTGAACCGGGGATAAGGGAGGCTAGCGCAGGCGAAATTAGAGAAAGAGTATACAAAAAAAAGAGAATGCCAAGCTGATTCTTATTAAGTAGCGTTTTTATTTATGAAAAGTTGAAAAGAGTACTAGATTATAAACAAAATCAAGCGTGAAAGCGGTGATCGAGAGAAAAAAAAGAAAAAAGAAAAGAGTAAAAAAAATGATGTAGGATTCAGTAGGGGCTTGTCTAGGGAGGCGCGGGTGAGGAACGGGTACAGTAGGAACAGGTCTGGATGGAAAATCCGGACTCTCCACACTTATAGCAGAAAGCGGACCTTGGGCTCTGACACTCCGAGTAACGGTGTCCGCTTTCTCCGCAGTTCTAGCACCCGAACCGTGCGATGGTATAGAGAAATCGGAGGGTGTTAGTGCTGATGGTTTGGGGAGCAGGGATTTTCAGGGAGAAGAGGGATCGGGGTTGAGGATTCGAGGTGTAGGGTTCCGATGAGGAAGTGAGGGGTGTAGGAGGAGATTCATGGTTGGATGTAGGGGGAACGGGCTTTAGGATACGGGGGGGAGGACTGATTTGTGTTACTACGTGGCAGGGAGTCGAATCAGTCTGGGGGCCGTAGTTTTGAGAAATTTTTGTGGGGGGGGGGGGCGATAAGTTCATTTGGGGAAGGATGTCTTCCAAAGGAGGGGTTTGAGTTTCCGCGAGGGCGGTCCTCTTTCTTTGTTCCTTGAAGTAGGTTTGAGTTTAGGTCGACCGCAGGTTAGGAGGAGGGGGGGGGGTCTCTGAGGCACTAGGTTGAATTTCTCCACCGTTTCCTGCGAAGCTGTTCGTCTGTAGGCTAGGCGCGCAGGACGGCCGTCGTTCGGACCCCATTAGCCCGTTCTTCATGGTTCTTCATGTCAGAGATCTAGGGGCAGAATACCGAATTATTGGGGGTAAGGAATGAAGAGTTTCAGATCTCCTATGTAGGATTTGCCTACGAACTTGTCGACAAGGTCCGAAAGTTCGTAGACTGTTAGCGATAACGCTTTCGAGACTCGATAGGGGCTATTATATCGGGGGCACAGTTTTGCAGAAGTGATTCTAATTTTGGAGGAGAGGACTCGAGATCGGGAAAGGACTTAATCTCCTTTGCGGACCCTGAAAGGTCTGTGCCGTAAATTATAATACTTAGATTGTCTTTCGAAGGCTTGGTTTAAGTTCTTAATTACGCAATCGCGCATAGATTTGATTTCAGACATTCTAATTTTCCAGGATTCGTGGTCTCAGGTTTCTATTTCGGGTTGGGCAGTGGATCGGAATTTTTGCGAATTTATGAGTTGCGGATTTCTCCCGAAATTTAAGATGGTAGGGGAGGACTTGAGCGAGGTATGGTGGGATGTATTGAACGCGAATCGGAATTCGGAAAGGTGCTGATCCCATGTACCATGGTACTTATCGATGTATGACACAATCGTGGTTTTCAGGATTCTGTTAACCCTTTTCACGGGGTTTGCTTGTGGTTGATAGGGAGGGGTGATGGCGTGGGTAAAGTTAAACTCTTGAGCCAGTTGGTGGAGAATTTTGTTAACGAATTCGGCATTATCTGTGAGAAGTACTTGGGGTGTTCCCCAGCGATTGATGATATTTTCGCGAAAGGCAGTCTCTATTTTCTTAACCGTAGCTATGCGTAAGGGTACGATTTCCACCCATTTCGTGAATAAATCTTGTATTACAAGGATGTATTGAAATCCTAGTCTACTTCTGGGGAGGGGACCCATAACATCCGCGGCCACGACTATCCACGGTTCCTCTACTATGCGGTATCCCATTAAGCCATTGAGCCATTAAGCGTAAATATACTTTTGAGACGTAATTTGCACTTCGCAATTTATCTAGAATACCTGTCATTTGTGGCAAGGGGTAGGCGTTTTTCTTTGAAACCGCGTTTATTTTGCGAATATTTTCAGAAAATCTAGGCCAATTGTTAAGGTGACAGGTAAAGATTTAAGTACTCGAAGACCTATCGATTTTTCTTGATCGTAGAGTTAGATTGTAGCTACGATCTCTTGGGAAACTAACTCTATCTGACTGTTAGCCACCTGCATTTGGCCTCTCCTGTAGATGGTTTCTAAATTTAAATATTTTATTATTTCCAAGCCGTCTAAACCTATAAACGAGCGTGAAGCACCACCATATACGAAGGCTTTAATTAGTTTTCCCAGAATTTCGATGGTCAGGTATATTAAGGGCTGCGGGCCAGAGAGGGGTGAAGGTCGATAGGGGAGCTCTGAAAGATTGTAAACCGGGATAGGAGTTGAAGAATATGATTCATTGTTAATACTATCCTTGGGGCTCTTAGGGAAATACAAATTAGGGTCGACTTCCTGGAGGTTAAAGTAATAGGGTTCACGAAGGGGCTGATGAGCGATAGCGATAGGGTCAGGAGGGGCGGTATCCAGGGTAGACGCGATAGACTGAGGGTTTAAAGAAGTTGTAATCGGTACAGAGACCGGAAAGTCGGGATTGTTCCTGGTCACAATCTCTCTAGTCTTTAGGTTCATAGTTACCGATATTAGTTGATCTTGAATCTCAAGATCTTTTAAAAAGGGGTTGTTCGGGTGTATTGAGGGTAGTTGAGGGGTTTTACTTTTAATTGCAAGCGATGGAACTTTAGAGGCTTTTTCTATTTCTTTTTCTTTTATGAAAATTCTATTCTCAACAATAATGAGTTAAATTTGAAAAGTCCGTTTCACAATCTAAATAATCAATTTTTATTTATTTTAAAATTTGCTGCTGTTTATTCCTTCTGAACTTTGAGGCTTCTACTTCGGCTGCGGGTTTGTTTTGATTTTCCAAAGGTATGTTCACCCTACGATATACCTCAGGTCTAAATTTCCTGAACACCTAGGGCATTCTGATTTACAGGTTTCTTTCTTACCACAGCCAAAACAGAATACTTTCCTAGGCTGCTTGCATTCAGTGAAGCGGTGACCTCTTTCACTGCAATTCCAACACTTCGGGGCTATGTCATTTTTACAATGGGAGGGATTTCTTTCGGGAGGGGTAGTTGGGGGTTGGGGTGGGTTGGTTCTCGAGAGGGTAGCTTTTGAATCGGTAAGCAAGGGGGTGGCGGAGTTCTTAGGGGGTTGGGGTAGGTTTTTGTTCGGCCCTTTGGTAGGGTGTTCTAAAGATTAGTACGCGAGATCCACTGGTTCGTCTTGGAGGAACCTTTCGTCGGGCTCCTCTTCTAGGAACGCGATCCTTTCATTTCGCCTACAAAGTTTTTCTTTCTCCGGTCGTCTATCCGTTTGCTTTTCTGACTTTCTGTCTTTAGGGTCTCTATAGGCTAATTCGGGTAAAAGAGATCGTTCCGGAAGAGGGGGTGGTTTAAAGTTTCTGGCTGCCCGATAACTTTTCTCGGCGGTACTCGCGAGCTCTTCTAGGTGCGCGAAATCTCTTATCTGGTTTTTTGGTATGGCTAAGTGTAATTTCGAAAGGAGATTCCTATGCGCGTAGCTGATTTCTTGAGCTTCGGACATCGCGGGAATCAGCCTATCGAACATTATCTGCATGCACGTCAGATAGTCTGAGACAGATTCTTTCTCTCCTAGGGTTCTTTGGTGGATCTCATGTCTCAATTCAAATTGAAAATCCGAAACTCCGAAACTGATCCGGAAAGCCCTAGCGAACTTGTTAAAAGTTCACCACTGCCTTCTAGATCCCCTGAACCAGTTGAGAGCGATTCCCGATAAGAAAAAAGGAATCACCCTCATCAGGTCAGCGTCGCAAATGGGCATGAGTCCTCGGCCGTCTTGAATCCGCATTAAAAAGGGGTCCAGATCCTCGCTACAAATGCCGGAATATCTAATTTCCCACTTACGCATAATTGCATAGGCGTGTGAGGGGTTGGAAGGGGGATGATCGCCGTGGTCTCGATGAGAATGTCGGGGGAGGGGGGAGTCTTCGTGAGCGGGGTGGGAGCGGCGAGAGAGGTGAGGGTCTTCATAGGTTAGGTCCCAATAACGAGAGGGGTGCGGATCTTCTCGTGTCGTGTGGGGCAAGAGGTGGTGACAGCAGGGGGGGGGTGAGGTTTTTCACAGGTTGGGCCCCAGTAACGGGAGGGATGAGGTTCTTCTCGCGGTGAGTGGGAGAAGAGGTGAGAACGGCGAGAGGGTTGAGGGTCCTCATAGGTGGGGTTCTGGTACCAGGAGGGGTGAGGTTCTTCATGGGTGGTGCCCTGGTAACGGGAGGGGTGAGGTTTTTCATGGGTTTTTTTCCTAGTAACGGGAGATATGAGGTTCTTCTCGCGGTGAGTGAGAGAAGGGGTGGAAACGACGAGAGGGGTCTAGGGTCTTCAAAGGTTGGGCTCTTGTAACGGGAGGGGTAGGTTCTCCCCGGGCCGGGTGGGGGAAAGAGTGCGAATCTCCGAAAGTGACTAAGCAGCGGCGCGAGG
Source organism: Andricus grossulariae (assembly GCA_011634705.1). Lineage (NCBI taxonomy): Eukaryota > Metazoa > Arthropoda > Insecta > Hymenoptera > Cynipidae > Andricus > Andricus grossulariae. The sequence continues at coordinate 5,857,978 of JAABKJ010017545.1, forward strand.
GGTGCGCGTCATCATAGGGGTTCCTTGAATCGGGGTACGGCCGATTAGAAGGGGTTTCTCTGGGGGCGGAATAGGGGGGTCGTGAGGGGTTCCATGTACTGGATCCTTGAACGTTAGTGTGGGAGTCAAAGGGGTGAAGGTTGGTCCTATACAGGGATCAAAATCTGTTGGGAAGGGGTGTCGAGACTCACTATCCCTGTGGACAGGATGCCTACGGGGCGTACCGGTGTCGCAACCGGGGTTAACCGGCCTCGTTTCGTCGTCCTGTCTACTATAGCTTTCCGTTTCGGTCGGTCTATGTTCTCCATCTACAGTGGGGTGTCTCTCAGGTATTGTTGGTTCGGTATTGGGATCGGTATTTGCTTCTGCGCGTTTGGGGGGCTGATCCGTCTATGAAGCGGAGCTGGCCCTATCCACGGTCAGTTGTTGCGAGGGTTCTGCGAGATTCTCTCCCCGGAGGCGTTTCACCGAACCTGAGTTAGTGGACGGGATTCCGTCTATCTTCCTATCGTCGTCTCGCGGGAGGGTAAGGAATGGTTTGAAGGGGTCTGCTGCTTCTCTACTGCGTCTTATGGCTTTTACCCAACGATCGCGTAGGCTTGTAAAATTCCTGGCTGTGGAAAGTGCCCTTTTCACCAATTGATATTAAAGTTCATCTTTATTAATATTATAAACCCAGGAGGTCACCTGTGTATCCCCTTCCATATTTGCCGCGAGTGTCGAAAGTGTTTTCTGTTTATAAGGGGGGAATCCGAACGACACTTTATTGTGTTGTGTCAAAAAGACGAAATTATCGAAAGGGAACGATAACAAGCACGGACTGATAATGATGCTTATATGTGTCTGAAGCGAAACCAAAATATAAACACAGTTGGTCATACACAGGATTGGGTTAGAGAAGTAAGAGGCAAGAAAGCACAATAGCTGTTATTCTCTCCAAGCACAATCAATACAAGATATAAACAGGCAGCTAATCAAAATAACCGAGATAAGAAATGATAATATATGTCAGTAATTACTCAGTAAAGAGAAATCGCTACCAAATGTAAACACAAATATTCACTAAAATAATAATCCGGAGTGCCTGCCATCAAATTAATCCCTTGGATATCGATTTATATTTCCTAATTGGGGAGATGAGAAGATAGGACCGCTGATTATGAACTTGATGACTTTACTAAACAATAATACGTTCATACGAAATTCGGGAATGTTAAAAAATAAGATTGAGAAACGAGCATTCTTATAAATAAGAGATCATTTTTAATTAACGGGCCCCACGTTGCGCGCCAATTATGATGCTATTTTTCCCCTAGTTAAATTGAATTGATCAAATCTAGTGGTATCTTTAAACAAGAAACATCGGACCCTAATCAAAAGAAATCAAATAAAATAAAATGGACCACATGACATAAAACATAAGTTTGCGGGCGCCAGTCCTTTCTTGGGACAAAGGTAAGTCCATTCGACCACAGCGAATGAGAAAGGATAAAGGTGTACGGAATCTATATTCCAAAAAGCCAGAAACTCACTGGACGCTAAACGTTTCAGGACACACATAAGGTCTCACAATCTCTAGCAAAAGGATTCACCCTAACTCAAAACAAACATCAATCCAAAAAAAAAAAGGAAAAGTAAAGGATAGTCGGAAGTCCAGAGATAGGTTGACTCAACGTTACTTGGCCAAATTTTATTCAAATAATCACAAATCAAAGATAGCAGGTTATCCGTGTACATAAACAGTAATCAAAATAAATGAGACCAAAATTAGGATCTACAACAGCGATTCCCAAAATACTGCCAATGGTCACGTCCTCGACCGCGGTCGGGCGAAACCACCACGGGCCGGACAGCCGCCGTAGGGGAATGCCACCTCGGGCCCGGCAAGGCTGAATTAAAATATAATTAGCTAAATCAATTTCCTGATATAATTTTAAGAAATTAAAAAAAAAGTTGATGAAAATCGGTTAATATTTCCAGTAATAAAGTAAATCTTTAAGTGCATGCAAAATTACAACAACTTTCAACTGGTATTGAAAATATAAACCAATTTTCATCAACTTTTCTTTCATTTTCTTGAAATTATATCAGGAAATTGATTCAGCTAATTAAAGTTTAATTTATGAACACTTGACCGTATTTTAATTTTTCTGAATCGGCTCTAATCCTCACACAGTTAATAACAATTGATGCTTATTTAAATAAACCTAATCAACAAATGCACTGTTGGGCTATTTTCCGACGCACTAGATTGGTTCTTTCAATGTAATCAGATGTTATTAACTAATTTATAAACCTTCAGGGATATTTCAGTAACAATCGACAGTTATTATTTTTAAGAACAATTTTTTAAATAAATTTGTATCATCTCATGTACTTATGAACTAAAAAATTCCACTTTTCACCCAGGAATTAACAGTCAATTAAACTACCAACCATTTTTTGCTATTAATCAATAACAATTGATCATTGTTTAAACAAAATCAAATAAAAAATTCATTTTCTGACTATTTTCAACACTTCAACGTTATTCTTTTAACGCATAATCAACTCTTAACAACCGATTTTTGAAATTTTCGAAACACTTGGATAACCATAAATTATTGTTATTGTTATGAACAACGTTATGAGGTCATTTTTTTCGTCTAGGGCATTTTTCAACTAAGAATGCCGTTTTTTGTTATGGAATTTGCGAAAAATTCTTTACCTGAATTTCATTTTTAACATAGCTGCGCAATATTTGACAAGACGACCAGGGATTATTTTTTATAAATAACCTTATTAACAAATGCGTTATTTGTAGGAAGCGAACTAAACAAGGTATGAACGTTAGGGTGGTCAAAATTTTTTTTTTTAATTTTTATATATAACGCCCGGAAATATGTTCGAATCCATATAAAAATAAATACATTTTGTTATGATATTTAGAGGTGACGCAAGCCCCATGAAGTTTATCACATTTTCTATAAGAAAAAAATACGTTTTTATAAATTTTATTCAGAATCCTCAATATTAGCTGAATCGTGTTGAAACTCAACATTTCTCTTCACAACCAGCCATAGAATACGAATACAATATTACTTTTCAACTATCACCCCCATAAGTATGTCACTTTTTACTTAGTAAAGTATTGAATAATGCAAGTTAACAATCATAGTTGTTTCAACAATTTATAATTGTTTATAACCATATTCGCTCAGATAAAAGCTACAAAATTGCGGCTTTTTGTGAACTCTTACTCTTTTTGTCTTGTCAACTTTTCACTTAGTGAGGTACTAATTAATGCAAGTTAACAAACATGCCTATCTAAACAATTGATAATTGCTTATAAATATATTATGTTATAGTAATGCCAGAAAGTTGCTTTTTTCCTGAAATCTTGAGTTTTGCTTTGACTTTTTATTTATGATTAAATATTAAGTGAACCTCAACAAGAATAATTTTTTAAATAGTATTTTACTTTTTTTATATGAATTATTTGTTCTCTTTTCCCAATGTTTGAAAAAATTAATTTAAACAAAAAAGCTATCTTACACAAGAAACATAAACAAAGAATGGAATAATTAGGACTAGGTGGGAGAACTAGGTAAATGACTTGTAAATGTTTTGTTTTAAATTACAACAAGAAGTTTATTGCAAAGCGTAAATGAAAAATTTAGAATTGAACATATTTTAATATCCCCCCCCCTCCAGCAAAATATATTTACGAAAAAGAAAGAGATTGTTTAGAATATTTTTCTCTCCAATAGTTATTTATTATTAGTTCATAAATAAAAAGGCAAAACAAAGTTAAAAATTGCAGAAAAATCCATAATCAGAAAAAACGCAATTACCTGACATTAATATATATGGAGATAGTTATTAACAATAATAATTTTTTTTCAAATTATTTTTTCTCAAATTTAATAATTATTAAGTCATTCAAAGTGAAAAATAGACAAATAGTTAAAAATTTCTGAAAAAATCGCAACTTTCTACCATTAGGCAAAAAGAATATTATTAACAATAATAACAAATTGTCTAAACAATAACTTTTGTTACCCTAAATTAATTATTACTTTACTATAATTGAAAAATGGACAAAAGTTGAAAAATTCAGAAAAAAACCGCAACTTTCTAGTATTAATATATGTAGAATAAGATAGCTATAGATAATAATAGCTTGTTTAAACAACTATTTTTGCTATATTGAGTTGAATATTAACTTACTCCAAGTGGAAAGTGAACAAAGAGTTGAAATTTTCAGAAAAAAAACCGCCATTTTTAGCATTATTCAAAGATAATATTATTAACAATAATAATAAATTATTTAAGCAATTATGTTTGTTAAAATTAATCAACTGAGCCTCTTTTTAATTGAAAATTAGATAAAAAGTGGAACATTTTCGAAAAAACCTCGACTTTCTATCTCCATTCTAAGAGAAAAATGCTAAAAACAATAATAAATTATTTTTAAAAATGTATTTAAACATCTCCTCATCAGTGTAAAGTAGCTTTCATGTTTTAGAAACAATTTGCAGTTTAAAAGACGCAAAAAAATCATAATTAGCGCCAAAAACTCGCAATACCCATTTTTTCACTTATGGGGGTTTTTTGAGGCCATACAAAACAGACTTATGGGGGTGATACAGGTATTTCAAAAGTAATATTTTATTCGTATTCTATAGCTAATTGTGAAAAGAAATGTTGAGTTTCAACTAGATTTAGCTAAAATTGAGGATTCTGAATCAAATGTACAAAAACGTCTTTTTTTCTTATGGGAAATACGTGTTAAACTTCATGGGGCTTGCACCACCTCTAATATCTTAACTCATTGTTTATTTTTATTGATCAAAATCAAAATGCCCACTATATAACCTCAAAGCTCTTAAAGGCAGAAGCTTAAACTTTCATTTGACATAAAAAGATGACAAAATAAGCGTTTTACGAAGATTCACAATGTTTCAGAGCTTTTTTTTCAAAAATAAATTTTTGCACAGATTGACTTGTTAATATTGTGTTTCTAATTTTCTTCTTTAAAAAAAATTGTTTCTGGCTTTTATTTTTAAAGGCTAAGCACTATTTCAAAAAATGTTTCTGATCAATGGAAAGGGCATACAAAAACCTATGAAAACTGTACTAAAAAGAACGTCCTATTATCAAATAGAGGAATTAAAACTCGCAAAAATTATTTATAATTATTATAATTTATAATTATCTTGATCTTCATATTGTTATTATATTATTATTAATAGACTTTGACCAAGTTTGACTTCGAGCAGACAACTTTTTTTTTTGAGTGGCTATTGCAGTTGCGTAATAATGTCCTATTTATAAACAAACAATTCCGCTTCTCTTTGAGATATTATCAATTATTTATTATTATTATTTATTATTCAATAATTATTTATTAATTAAATTATTTATCAACGATTCCATATAAGCAATAATTAAAATTTATGATTCTTTAAACAAACTCAGTGAAAGAATTCATTATCTGGCTATTTTCCATCACTTAAACTTTATTTTTTAACTTGATAAACTGTTAACAATTAATTTTGTAACTTTTTTAGAAACTTGGATAGCGACTAACTATTGTTGAAAATAGTCAGAAAATACATGTTTTAATTGATTTTGTTTAAACAATCATTAATTGTTATTGATTATTAGCAAGAAATGGTTGATAATTTAATTAGTTGTTAATTCCTGGGTGGAAAGTGTAATATTTTAGTTCATAAATACATGAGATAATGCAAATTTGTTTAAAAAATTGTTCTTAAAGGTAATAACTGTCAAACCTCATTGTAATATCCCTAAAGGTTTATAAATTAGTTAATAACTTTTGATTACGTTAAAAGAACGAAGCTAGTGCGTCGGAAAATAGCTCAACAGTGCATTTGTTGATTAGGTTTACTTAAACAAGCATCAACTGTTATTAACTGACTAAATATATGATAACTAGGTGACATTGCCGAGTAATTTTTGGTCGATTTCGTAGAAAAAACTTCATTTATTACATCATAAATAGCTGATGTCGATAATGGCTCATAAAAGTTGTTTATAAAATTTAAAAAAAAATCAACAGCTTTCCTGAGTTCAATATAAAAACTCTTTTTATCTACAAATTGTTGAGATTTAGTGCGAATCAAGTGACGAATCGCAGCCAATCCGCTTGAAACAATTTTCGTGCAATTATTCCTATCCTAGTGTTCCAATTCTACGCAATGGGAACCCCATTATTGCTAGGGTCCCATGGTATTGATAATTCATTTGCAAAATATTATGCGTATTAAAAATGAACTGATTTTTTTTGATAATTATCACCCAGTTTTTATTTAGTATAATATAATTTTCCAATCTAACTTTTCAGGCATTATTTCAGCATTGAAGTACTTTAGGACTATACATTTTTTTCTTCACGATTAAAAATTCGAATTTTGAGAACGTTTTTTGACTCTTCTGAAAAATCGTTGATTTTGCGCTGGAGCTATTATGGAGATAAACACATCAAGTTTATTTATTCTCGATCGTCCAGGGGCAAAAACGAGTTAAATCTTTAACTTGTTTTTGCTCGTAGTGCGTGGCCTAATTCGTCCTTGCGCGGAGGAATAATCAACCCGCTTTTGCTCCGACTCTTTTCTTAGTCCGCTTTTGCTATTAGCCCCTCAATTAAGGACTGGCCTAAGTTTGGCTGCATGAGAGGAAGCCGGGTAGTGGGAAAATATTACATAGGTAGCTGTTGGGTAATTGTCCTCTGCTCGTTATTCCATACCAACAAAAAGGGCTTCTTTCTTATCCAACGACAAATATATGCGTCTCGGGACCAAACGAGAAAGATGAGGGCACAAGGATGGTTTGAAACTGGAGAAACCACTATTTCTTTCGTTATAACTAAGTCTTCTCACTGCTTTTGAATCGCTTTTCCTCATCCACTTTTTTCGCTTCAGCATCGACCAACCCTACTATCTCTTCCATTCCTTTTCCTATACTACTCTCCTTCTGTATATCAAAGAAAACCGCCCGAAAGTGAGTTTCACCATAAATAGTTACTTCCTTCGGTTTGCGGTAATGCGTTATTTAGCAGTGCATGACCGTCAAACGTTTTATCGCCTCATCCGCGTGCGTCCCTGAAATTGCATGTAGAGGTAGAATAGAGTGAAGCTTGAAACCAAGAACACTGCTGGAAAATTTATCTCACGAAAATCTCCACGATATTAACGCTTGGCGGTCAACACTTTGTGACTATAACGTGGTTTCACGTGACGTTGCCGCATTTACGCTCGACATTCAGGTTATTAATGTGATAAAGTATTAAAATATAAAGTTAGTGTTGAGTTTTAAAGTGAGACTGACAGAGCAGTTTTATATTAACTCATGAAAATGTTGTTGAATGTAATTGATTTTGCCTGACTTTCATTATATCTATAAGGAAATTGTTGTACTGGCCCAGTACTGGTAACACACCCAATCATAACTATATTCTGTACTAGCCCTCAACTGATGCAGTACCATGCCCTTACTTGTAATGGCAATCTGGCACACTACTGGACTGGTGTCAAGCCAGTAATATAAGCGATACTGTGTCAGTACCCTAAATAGTTTAGTGCAGTATCACGCCAGTAGTCAATTTCCTCTGGATAGTTTGGTAGGAAATATATAATGAGCGGTTTTTTAGAATCAACGATTAGATGAGTTAGTTAGTCGCTAGTCTATTTCTTGAGGTGGCTATGCTATTGCCTTTTTTTCTTGATTTCCTGAAGCCTTAAATCGGAAATTGCTTTCTGTTTGAATTGTTTTGAATTGTCAGAATAGTCAGTATTTTAGGAGATATTTTAGAGATAAAATTTCAAAATGCCCAAATAAAATCAATAGATTTTCATCGATTGTATATGATTTCCTGTTACCGACATTTACCTTTATTTGATATTTTCTTTGGTTCACACAGTAGGCCAGAATACCAATAATGCGGCCAAAAGTTGAAAGTACATTTTAATGAGAATTTTCAGATTTGAGAATTAGGCAGATCCGAAATGTCGTACACTTTTACCAAAAAAATATGGAATCTGCGTAAAAATTTCCTAACAGTGATTTTTGAGATTACTGATTACGAATTTCATAATAAAAATCTAAAATTCTAAATGGCGGATGTAAAAAGGCAAAACTGTTATCAAACAATCGCGGAATTCGTTCTAAGACTTGCTGTAATATTTCTGGCGGTGTATGATGATTATTATTCTTATCATTATTATTATATTCCCCAAGGCAACTTTCTCATGGAGTACCTCAAAAAGCTTTCTTCTTGATTTTGTTAGATTTATTTTATTCACATTTTATCGATTATCATTTTTTAAGGTATGCTCGCGTGATAAAAGTTTGCATTGCTCAGGCATGAGAGTGAACTGGGAAATATCTAGGTAAAGCATGGGTCGCGGCTAAATGGTAGCATGGCTTAAGCCTTGTTGTTACCCATCTCCCAGGCTTAGGACACACTAAACACAAATTAATATATGAACAACATGCAAGGGTTAAAGAACACTAGTCTGCGTTAAAAATCAATATCTTAAGTTTGGCAAAAACGGAAACATCTCTAAATGGTGAATCGACGATCCGGTTGCACCAAATTGTGCACCAGGTAATTCAAGACGTCATCTACGAGAATTTATTTGAAACTCTCTTTTGCTAATATTTTAAAAATATTAATCAAAATAATAATTTTAAATTTATTAATACAAATTTGGTACGGACACTAGACCGCAAAGCCTTCGCAATCTTGATACATTCCAACCCCACTCTAAATTGGAATGTTTTTTTGTCACAATACCTTGAAGCCTTTGAAATCGTGAACCATTCTAATCAAAATGTAGCGAAGCCTTTGATATCTTTTAATACATTCCCACCCTACACTAAATTAAAATGTTTTCCTTTGATCACAAGACCGTGAAAATTTTGTAATCTGAGCCTTCCCTACCCCACTCTAAATTAGAATGTACTCAGCGTGTCATAGCACCGCAAAACCTTCGCAGTATTGACCCATTCTCACCCCACTCCAAATTAAAATATTTTCGATGGGACAAGAAATCGCGAAGCCTTCGAAATCCTGACCCATTCTTATCTCACTATAAATTAGAATGTTCTCATACAATACGTCTTGAACTCCCTAGTGCACGATTCGCTACACCCGGATCGTCGGCTCACCATCTAGAGTTGTTTTGGCTTCTCGCGGGATTTAAATTTCAAGAATGTTCTCGTGGATGGCATCTTGAACTACCTGGTGCACAATTTTATACAATCTGAAATTCCTAAAAGTTTTGTTAACCTAGCATTTTATTACTAAATTAGAAAAAGCAATATCCAATAAATCCTTTCAACACCATGCATATTAGATTTCTAAAGAATTTCTAGTGCAAATAACAGTCTTTGAAAAAATTTCTCTTATCTCATTATGATATGCCACCCTTTATTTTTTCTTGCATTTTATAAATTCTGAAATATATTTCAGTCATAATATTTTAGGATTTAGGAAAAGTTTTCAACAATATCTTTTTATTCTTTCTGTTCAAATCTTCAATCTATTAAATTAATTAAAACCATATAGGGGTGCACCTATGCACTAGGGTGAACTCTCTTGAAAAACAACCTTAATGGGATTTTCGGCACGAAAAGTTCCAGAGGTCGAATATCCTAACCGATTTTAAGGATTCTTTTTCTAAATTGAAGCTTATTTTATATATAAAACAAGCATGCGTTCGAAATATTTGGTACCGGAAAATTGATTGACATGATTATTAAAAGATTCTTTTAATGCTTTTTCAGATTTTATTATATTTATTTTTTAGGTAATACAATTTTTGCCATTGTTATTAATTTTCAAAGTTTACAATTGTGAAACGTCATTCCAAGATTTCCAATTAATTTCGATTAGGTATTTTTGTTGAATGAAGAATGATATTAATCTCCAGATGAAAATAAATGAATCCACAGAAAACAATAATTTTTATGGTTTAAAACTGCGATGTATCGCTCAATGCAGTATATATTTTAGTTTTTCTGAGTTTAAAAAAAGTTTTGAAATACGACATATGATATCAATAAACCAATATTGCATACTTCTGTTGAAATATGCGACTACTTTAAAAATGAAAAATAAAGTTCGAATTGGTTTAATTCATTAATATTACGAAAACTTAATACAAATACAAATTTATTGCAATATTCAAGCAAAATGACTTGTTTGTGTGCACTTCTTGGTTATACTTAAGCTGTAAAAATCTTGTAGGCATATATTAAACACTCTGTGAATTATTTTCAATTGAATGCTGAACACGGAAGCGAAAACTTCTAACGCTGTTTTATATCTTAAAACTTGAGACAATCTATTGTAAAAAGATATTATTCTTGAGGTAAAAAGAAATTATCCCGCAGTAAGGACAAATTTTCTGTTCAAAAACACGAAATAAGTGAATTTGTTTACACAAATTGTTCATACGCTGTTCGTGGGAAATTAGGGTACATTTGCGACTTTCAAGGAACAACCGTTTAAAAGTTTTTAAAATTTCGCGTCATAATCATAATTTGAGAAATCGTGCGTTCAACTCATCGTCAAATCTGGAGAATTAGTCCAAAAAATTTCTAAGTTTATCAAATGTAGAGAAAATCTTAGTATGTAAATCTGGACCTAAGACATCATCAGGAGTTATTTTCTTTTCAGTAATAACCAGTAAAGAATTTTTCGACATTACAGGATGACCGCATGTTACGGAAAACCTGGAAATCATGGAGAAGTCATAGGCTACAATCATAAAATTTGAATTTTCACTAAAAGCCAAGGCTTAAAATTATCTACAAAATTCTCTGATGCGCATACGATGGAAATATTGTTTTTTCTAACAAAGGAAGTGTCTATAGGCAAAAGAAATAAATTTTGGAGAAGCTGTAGTCATAAAGAGGTCATCATAGGAAAATTCGATTTTTCATCTGACCGTGAAATTTAAACTACTCTGGAAAATTCCCGGCTGTTCCCAGACTGGCAGAAATATTGTTTTCTCCAAGAAAGTTACTACATGAAAATGATTTCAAAACCCAAATTGAAGTTTTGATTTTTTAATATAAAATGGAGCGCACTGATTTGGCATCTAACGTGACATCTTACAATCTCGTATTTTTAGCTTCGCAGAAATTTACATTCTACGACTAAAATTTATAGTGATTGCTCAACAATCACGTAATATTTATTCTTGTCCCTGGTATAGATTTAAAGAGTAGGATTGGCTCTTTATTTTATGAATCTTAGAAATTAGGGCAAAGAAATTATCACAGTAATACAAGAATCTGAATTTCAGTAAAAAAAGTAGGTTGAATTTCACATGTAACCAAAAGGATCATTCGACGGTTGAAAGTCAACTGATGATTGTAATATGACATCCAGTTACTCGCTTGGTTGAACGTCAACCGCCTTATGCACGTAAAATGAAATTTTTAGGTTAATTTAAGACGCAAATATTGTTGACATCCCGCCAAACCTTCACTTAATGTTTTCGGAATTTATAACATATCCTACTTATAAAATATGACAAAAATGATAAAAATAAGGTACTGATACTGACGTTATTGTGTAGGCTCGCCATCAATTTAACGAAAATTGCAAAATGATATTCAACGCTGTCTATTTCCTCAGTAATCTGAAAATGCTGGGAACTTCGTGAACCAGGAAATTTTTAAACTCGAAAACGACAGATAACAGAAGAGGAAGAAGCGTTCTTATGACCGGAAATGTATGTTTTTCGAAAACCAATGAAAAATCACAAGTTATTTCCGTGTTTAAAAAATTCCCAATCATTACCAATTTGATATTTTCCCCTTGATTTTTCCGCGACATTTCGCTCAAATAATATTTATTCTTCACGGACTTTATTTTGCGGGTTTTAGAAAATGAATTTTCCATTCTCCATGCTACCAGCAAACCAATTTTTTTTTCTTCTCGTGGCTTATAACCTTTTCAGTTTGGTGAGCCTGCTCATTAGTTCATACTTAAAAAACAAATCAATTTTCATAAAAATAGTTTAATTTTCAACCAAAAAGCTGATATCTCATGAAAATAGTAATATTTTTAACAAAATAATTGATTAAATTTTCAACCTCAAAATATGAATTCTCAATAAAAAAATGTAATGAGTGTCATTTTCTACGTCAAAAGGTGAATTTTGAAACCGAAAAGACAAATTTTTAACCAAAGAGTCGAATTCTCAACAAAAGAATAACATTTTAAACCAAATAGTTAAATTTTCAACTAAACAGTTGATTTTTCAACCTAAAAAAATGGATTTTTTATTTAAAAAAATATAATTGGTTACATTTCAACCAAAATGAATACAATGATTTTTGACAATAGAAATTAATTTCGAAACGAAAAAGACCACTTTTCTACCAAAAAAATACGAATTTCCAGCAACGTACATGATTTTTTAAACACATTGTTGAATTTTCAGTTAAAAACTATCAATTTTCAACCAAAAAAACAGCTTAATTTTCGGTAAAGACAAATAATTTTTAATGCAAAGGACATATTTTTAACAAACAAAGACTTTTCAGTCAAGAAAGAAAATGTTTACCCAAATTTTTTATCCAACTTTCAACCCAAGAATATTAATTTCCAACCAAAAAGTTGATTTTTGACCAAAATTCTACATTAATATATTCTCTCAATTTCTTAATTTAGATTAATATAAACACATACCCTCACTTCAAAGCTGAATTATCTGAGTTTCTCAAGGACATAAATTATACACGTGCGCATATTTAACTTATACTAGAAAGATTATGTGATAATAAATAAAATGTTCCACGTCTCCAAGCGTCAAAATTATCCACATACGCGATTTATGCTCGGGAGGGGGAAAACATAAATATCTCTGAACAGTAAATATACACGAAATATCAAAATTTTCATTAGTTACGTTGATCTTAGAATGCTGCGTTTAACAGTTTTTTCTGAATTTAAAAAAACGGGTTTGCTGTATACTCTGGTCTTAACCTTGGACGTTATTCTCAATTCTATTGGTAAGTAAAGAATAAATTTTTATAATTTTTATAGTAATTACGTTGGAAAATCTATTATACAATCATAAATGTAATCTTTTGTTCAAGACTCCACATTTTGAAAGTTTTCTACATTTGCAAGAAAAAATATCTCCTAGGGAGAAAAACAAAAAATTTCTAAGATTTGCAGGGTATTCAAATCAGTTTTCGAAATAATCACCGTGTGGAAGTAGGCCACCTTTTTCTCAAAAAACAACGATTTCGAATTTTTATTGTCATTTTTAATTAAGTTAAGATAGATTGGATATGTACATTTCTTTAATTAACTCGAAAGTAATCACCTGTATATACATTATGTTGGTGGAAGTGCCGCAAACTATTTACAAGTTCCACAATGGAAAAATTCAGATATATTGTAGAATTACTTCGCAATTTTTGATTTTGCTATTTATGTCGACCTTCAAGTATAATAATTTAAAGCCAAATAAGACACTCGCGTTTTTTTTCCTTGGCGGCGATCATCGCCGTGAATCTTAATATTATATCATTATCATTACAAATTCGGAAATATTTTTTCCGTGTTTACAGAAATATCATTAGGTATGCTGCCCAAAACAAAGGACCTTCTGGCAAATTTTGGAAAGAGTAGCGAACATGCGAATCATCAAGGTAGACCTAGTACAAAATTTGAGACTCGGCCATTATTAATCTCTTGAAATAACAAATATTTCGCAGGCATTGAACTTTGTTTCCAATGTTTTGAAGAAAAATTTTCAAAAAAGTACACCATAACGAAAGTTATTTTTTATTACACACATTTCTTCTGGCTTCTTTTTCTTTTGAAGCATCTCGTTCCATTAGATATTTCTCAAGAATAAAAAAAAGAATTATAATTATTTCAGGCAGGGCCTTCATATAATTAGTTTCTTACAGGCTAGATCCATACGAAGAAATATTACAAGAAAATCAGTATAGGCCTATAATCATTTCCTGAAAATAAGTTTCTTATGATTTTTTCGCGATATAGGACATTTATAAAAAAAATCATACATGAAAAAACTGTTATAGGCATTGGAATTATGGCATTGAAATAAATTACACAAAAAAATATTGAAGGAATTAATGGAAAAAGTAGGCAAGCTATAAGGGAACGGTTTATTTCAGACTACTCATAATTCAGAACAAGTAAACTTTACGCAGAAAACATTTACAAACTCCCTTCATGTCATTATAGCCTTTGAAATTTGTTAAAATTCTTAGAAATCCGGCGAAATTATTTGAATTCCCTGAAATAATTGAAATAGTTGGAGATCCCATGAAACCCCTTACATTTTCGAAAATTCTTTGAAATTCCCTGAAACCATTAAAATTCCTGTAAAATTCTTTTACATCCTTTGGATATCTCAGGAACCATTTAGAATAACTTAAAATCTTTCAAACCCTTTGAAATTTATTTATTTAATGCGTATATCCCTTAAAGTCTTTGAAATCCATAGAAATTCTTTGAAATAAAATTAAGTTTATTCCATGAGTACAGAACCTTGAAAATCTTCGAAATCCCTTGAAATGTTTGAAATCCTTCGAGATCCCGGAACTCTTGCACTAACACTCATGTACTTTGTATCGGTGAGGTGGTCACGTGGTGCAGATTCCCTCAACATGTCCGAGCCATCTTAACCGATTTCTTTCCCATATGTCAACTAGTGTCTCTTCTGCGCCACTTTCTTCAAGGGTTATCTCGTTACTCACTTTGAAAATTAGTATTTTTCCACACATTATGCGCAGGAATTGCATGTCAATCGCGTTAATTTTACTCTTATCCTTTTCTTGATAGGTCCATGTCTCGCTTCCATATAGCACAGTGGGTACAAATATAGAAGTATGTATTGACATTTAAGCTTCATTTTATATATTTTTACTTCTGATAATGGGCCCTGCTCTACCGATAGTAGATAGGCAGGGGGGTTTCTGGAACAAAATGTTAGACGGAGTCTGGAAACGAATTACAAGACGGACTCTGGATAATGATTTTGACCACTTTTCGTATCCAGACTCAGTCTTACTTTTTGGTCCACTATAGACAAGGGCGTTTCTGGCCCGATTAGTATTAGTGAGTGTCTCTTTGCGCGAGTTTGTATACGTGTGAGGCTGACATGGAGACCGCTCTGCAAAGCTTCTAGAAAATTCTCGAAGGGTTCTGATGACGTCACAGAATAATAATATTGCGCAATTTCAAGAGCCGAATTCATGTAAACAGGTTCAAAGTTATTAACAGAAAAAAAAGAATGATCCATTGTTGCCTTATTAATAGAACATTCATTTAATGCGCAAAATATGCAGACATATATATGTGAAATTTGATGGGACATCCTTTTTTTGTTTGTATGAATTTCATTAATTCTGATGGGTCAGGTTGCGACCGATAGGTACTGCAGTTCAAGAATTGTAAGAGTTGAATTCATGTAAACACGTTCATGGTTATAACAAGAAAAGCAACGATGATTCATTGCTTTCTTACAGATAAAAAATTCATTGAATGCAGAAAGATCCAGGCGTAGAGTTGAATTCATGTAAACAGGCTCAAGGTTATGAGAAGAAAAAAAGGATGATTTATTGCTTCCAGATGGATAAAACATTTATTTAATGCACAAAAGGTTCTATAGCTGAAGTGGGTCGTGTCCGTGCTAAGTTTCTAGAATATTCTTCATGGCGTCATCAAATTATACTGCGCAATTTCTGAACAGAATTTCTTCCGTACACAACTTCAAGGTTATTTTTTGATGACGCATTACACTTTGCGTTGCAAAAATATATATCCCTATTGGTGGAATTTCAAAAAAAGAATTTTAGGTGTTTGTAGGTGTATCGATTTTAATGTAGAACGTTCTAGATCATTGTTGCATCATATGATGCAATATTGTGCAATTTTGTGAAGCAAATTTTACGTGTTTCTAGGTGTATCCATTATAATGCAGTACGTTCTAGAACATTGTTGCATTATATGATGCAATACTGTGCAATTTTGAGAACCGAATTTTAATAGATATAGACAGTAAAGATGATTCGTGAATATCAAGCGCACTGTAAATTTTGTAGCATCTCCTTGGAGATTGAGGGAGCTGAAACTTTTAATACTTACTTTACTGTCATTGTTGAATATTTCAATGGTAAAAAAAATCGATGTCTAAGCAGATGTAGGAATTTCTGAGATTAATTTCAGTGGCATACTAGAAGAAAATGTGGTCCCGTTGGAGAAGCGTGAAACTGAGGATTCTTTATTGTCCGTTCTTGATAAAGAAATCAACTTTTGCAGTTTTGAAAGACATCATTCCTTGCATTGATGAATGCTTCCAGGATTTATTAATCCTAAATCTTTAGCGAGTGTATGATTTTATTCTTGGAATAACAAGAATTATAATCTAAAAAAATATGAATTATATCCAGTTTTGAATGCACTATTAATACATACCATTTCAGTAGTTATCTAATATTAAGTGCAAGATGAATGTACATTTTTTTTAAGTTTGGAAAGTGTTTTTAATTAAGAAAACCTATGAAGAAAAATGTTTTTTTAGCAGAAAATACTTTGAGATTTCAAGATTTTATTGTACCAAATTGCAAATGTCTACGTTTTACATAAGAAAAATGTACACTCACACATATATATATATATATATATATATATGTAATGAATGAAAGATACTAATAAAGCTTAATGAATTCTCAATGAACTACTTTTACAAACATTATGTTCAGCTGGGTGAAGAGCTGCTATCACTGACCACAGAAATGAGTAGCAATCAGTACTTTTATTATTCACAACTGCCTTTATCTTCTGTACATACTTTCCTAATTCAATGAAAATTAACAATTCGGAAATGCCACTGTGACATTCATTGTTCTCTTTCTTCAGTTTTCAAAGCTTTCTGCCATTAATATCAAAAAGTTATTGCAGCCTTGAGAACTCATTGTGATTAGTACAGCTTAAACAGTTGCATGGTAATCACCCAAATTCGTTAGAAGGAAATCAATTACACACTATTCTAGACTTTAAATATAGAATATTTTCAAATCTAGTTTTCAAAGAAAATAACTTCTTCTTGTTCCTCCTCTTGTTCAAATATTCAATATCGTGATAGTCGCAGCAGCAATACCTTTTTTTGTGATGTAACTTTAACGACAAATATAAAAATGTAACCTTAAACTTATTTGCGCAAAATTTCGAATGCACTTCATATTCACGAAGCATTGTTACTGTCTTCATCTATTGAAATTCGTTTTTCAAAATTGCACAGTATTGCATCATATGATTCAACAATGTTCTCAAACGCTCTACATTATAGACGATACACCTAAAAATAATAATAATAATTTTTCCAAATACCTTTTTCGAAAAACAAGAATATTGAGGTACTCTATGTGATATTCCGCCGAAGAATCTAATATCCCGTCTGTATCATACATAATTTCTCCCTTGCTATTTCTCATACTGATAAACTCTGTACTTTTACTTCCCTTCGTCCATTTACAGTAGTAGTTTCTTGCTTCCTTCAAAGTCGTTTTGTATTTTCCTCTCTTCATCTGTTCTGATTTTATCTGTACTTTCCTTGATTAGTAGTTGAACTTTCTTTTTTTGTGTGTCTGTAATCATTTTGCAGACTATTTCGCTCCTCATCGCTAAGACCTGTGATATTCAACGTTCTATCGTAAACTTTATCTTTTCTGGATGGTCTGTCTGAATTTCATCATCCCCCCATGCATCAACAGACGTTCTTTCTACAACCGCAGTACTACACACTTGAGTTGCAATCCTGACAATAACATCCTGGAACATGACCGATGCGCCCTCTATATTTTCATTGTCTATAAGCGCGTCCCAAGTTGCCTCATTCATGCGTTCGTTTATCTTATACTCAAAGTCTATTCGTACTTTCGGTTCCTATAAATTTTAGATTTTGATTCGTGTTTGTTTCATCCTTTTGGTTCCCTTTCTTTTCCATCCCGAATCTAAGTTTATTTTGGAAACAAGAAGGTAATGATCAGAATTTCATTCAGAACCCCTCATGCCCCTTGTATCTTTTACTAGCTCTCTTAGTCTCTAATCTGCAACAACAAAGTCAATTATAATCTGGCTATTTTCTCTACACTAGATTGACATGTGGATCATCTTATGCCTTAGCCAAGTATTTGTAATGAATAAGCCCTTTTTTAAGCATAAGCTAACTAATCCGTCTCCTATATTATTTTTTCCTGGATCTTCGCAATTACCTAGTACTCTTTATGTATTCTGATCTTGTAAGCCAACCCAGTCATTTATATCTCCTAGTAAAATGATTCTTTCACCATGATCGCAAGTACTTATTGCATTATTGAAAGTGTTCCAGAAGGCGTTTTTGACCTCTTTCTGATCACTATCAACTGGGGCGTAGCATGCTATGATAAATAATCTTCTAATTCTTACCTTCATCCTAACACACAGCAATCTGGGAGATACATATCATTGATATCTAAAATGCTGCTTCGCTCTTTCATTCATAATCATAATAACTCCTTGACTACCATGTAATTCACTATCTATTCCTGACCTTATTTCAAATCCGCTTTTCAACATCCCATTTTTTATATGTTCATACGTTCGCATCCCTTTTTCTTCACTTCAGGTACTATTTTCAGGCCAATCTAAGTTTCAGTTGATTCCGAGGCTATTTTATTGTTCATATTATTCATTGTTTAAATTTTACGCCTAAATACCACCTTTGTGCGAGAAATTCATTTTGCGAGTCGAAAATGAATTTCCGATTCTCCTCAGTTTTGAAGTGACACCCTTTGTGGAAGACGTACTTGAATTTTCAAATTACCATTTGCACTTTTTGAAATAGAACCATTAAAAAAAAGCAATATTTTAGTATTTTCTGTTTTCTATTATGAACATTGATTACTAAAGAGTCTTCAACTGTAAATATTCAAAATTGAATTTAGAATTAAAATTCTGGGCTGATTATTATTAAAATGCGAATAGCTCTGAATAACAATATTACAATTGAGAGATAATGATTGAATTTACAAAATTCAGAAAGGAGAATATATGGGGCATTATTTCCGAAGGGACGCTGCCTAATACGAGAAATTATAGCAAAATCAGACAGTACACGATAAATACCCACGTGAGATTAAAAAATACCAAACTTTTTGTGGACGTCTTTTGGAGGAGGGATATGGAAAATCTTGCGAATCCTCACTCAGAGGGTGAGGGTTGTTCAAGGAATTTCTTACGTAAGTTTCCTCTTTTTATTTTTTTAACTGTGCTAATTGAAACCTGTTTACTGTTTTGGCTGTTGATTTTGTTTTTATGCTATTATACGCATTAAATATTTTTTTTCATCTTTGATCATGTAATATATGCATGCAAATCCTCGAAAATTTTTTAAAGCTGCGCGAAATCTTCACCATTTCATAGAAATCCCTCAGGGTTCTTCGAAATTCGTGGAAATCTGCTCCGCTACAATCTATAAAAATTGATTCAAATTCTTTGAGTACCGTTGAAACTTTTGAAATCTTGCGAAACCTTTTGAAATGCGTAGATATGGTTTGGAATCTATTGATATTCCGTTAAATCGTCGATTCGCGTCGATCGATCGCTAAAATTCAGTTAAAATCCTTCGGTCTCCCTTGAAATTCCATAAAATCTGATTGGACACCTTGAAGTAACTTAAATATTTTTTTTTTAACGGACCAAGTCAAGACCCTATTATAAACATAAGGAAGCTCATTTTTCTCTCAGGCTTAAGACGGTTACAGCTCAATATGTCGAAGGCATTTTTGTTGTGGTTTGTAACCCCCCCCCCCCTCCCCGTACACGGACTGGGTTGCATCCAAGTGCATGATGGGGAGACCTACAGCTTACGGTTGGATCTGAATCGCCAGAACCTTGGTATAAGTACACAGAAAAATATCCAGAGGTACTGAATCAGGGATCGAACCTCGGACCTCTAACGTAACTCACGCGGTTCTTGTCTCGTAGTTCTGCAAAAAAAACATTACGTAAGAGGGGGTGGGGGCTACCAAAAATCTTAAGATTCCATCCAGTGAGGGGTGGGGGATAACATCTCAAAAATCGTGCTTGCAGAAACACTTTGAAAAAATATCACTGAATTTGTTACAAAATGCGTCACCAACTTTCAACGATTTATTTTTGTATTTTTTTGACATGAATTTCTTCTATTCGATGAGTGACAAGTTTATAGAATTGAAGAAAAAATTTCAAATTATTTGAACAATTTGTTTTTGTTATGGAATGTTAATGTTTCCTATAAGTCATGAAAAGTCCGTATTTTTTGGAACTAATAACATAGTAAGTGAATGCTGAGACTATTATTTTTATATTAGGATATTTTTTAATTGTTTGAACAATTCTTCTATTTTTCTAAATGTTTGTTTTCCTACTAAGTCATGAAAAGTTAATATTTTCTGAAAATAATGTAACAATTAATGAATTTTAGGAAAAATATATTTCGTTGCAGACATTTTGTAATTGTTTAGACAATTGAACCGCCGCGCAGTTGATGATTTTATGTTATTGTCAACAAATAATAAAATTTACCAAAATGCTCCAGCGACCTCTAAAGATTATTTTGTTGAGAAAATCACAAATACGTGTTCACTCACACTTTGAAGTAAGCGCTAATTGCTACTCTAAATATTACAGTTCAAATGTCTTTCTTTTGCTTTCTTCGACTAAATTATTCTTAACGGACCTAATACTTAAAGTTTCTGGCGGTATATCTAAAAAATTATTTTTAAAAACGTGTTTCTCATGCCAGAAAACTACGAATAGAGGGGAGGGAGCTGCAAAAAAATCAGGCTTTCATGGTCACCCTACACTCTTAGAAAAATCTGTACTAGATTTAGTATACATGTAATGGAAGCAAGAATGCACAACATGAAATTAAATTTCACTGTAGCGGATTATCTTTCATCTCTAGTAAACCCATAATTTACTATTATGAATATTAAACCCATAATAATAGTAAGTCCATAATTTACTATTCATAATACTCTACACTATAGAAAATTATAGTCACCTTTATTATGAACAGTAAATTGTATTATGAGTAATGAACTTCTGTTATGAATAACAAACCCAGAATTTACTATTTATAATTACGAGTAGTAAATTCTTTTATCAATAGTAAACTCAGAATTTACTATTCATAATCCTCTACACTGTAGCGGATTATCTTTCATCTCTAGTAAACCCATAATTTACTATTATGAATATTAAACCCATAATAATAGTAAATCCATAATTTACTATTCATAATACTCTACACTATAGAGGATTATAGTCACCTTTATTATGAACAGTAAATTGTATTATGAGTAATGAACTTCTGTTATGAATAATAAACCCAGAATTTACTATTTATAATTACGAATAGTGAGTTCTATTATCAATAGTAAACTCAGAATTTACTATTCATAATCCTCTACACCGTAGAGAATTATCTATCATCTCTAGTAAACCCATAATTTACTATTATGAATAGTTAACCCATAATAATAGTAAATCCATAATTTACTATTCATAATACTCTACACTGTAGAGGATTATAGTCACCTTTATTATGAACAGTAAATTGTATTATGTGTAATAAACTTCTATTATGAATAGCAAACCCAGAATTTACTATTTATAATTACGAATAGTAAATTCTTTCATCAATAGTAAATTCAGAATTTACCATTCATAATCCTCTACACCGTAAAGGATTATCTATAGTAAATCCATAATTTACTATTATGAATAGTAAACCCCTAATAATAGTTAAAACAGAATTTACTACTATTATGAATAGTCAACTCATAATAATAGCAAATCCAGAATTTACTATTCATAATACTCTACACTGTAGAGGATTATGAATAGTCACCTTCATTATAAACAGTAAATTATATTATGAGTAATAAACTTCTATCTTCTATTATGAATACCAAACCCAGAATTTACTATTTATAATTACGAATAGTAAATTCTATTATCAATAGTAAACTCAGAATTTACCATTCATAATCCTCTACACCAGAGAGGATTATCTATAATAAATCCATAATTTACTATTATGAATAGTAAACCCATAATAATAGAAAATCCAGAATTTACTTTTTATAATTATGAATAGTAAATCCTATTATCAATAGTAAACTCAGAATTTACTATTCATAATCCTCTACACTGTAGAGGATTATTTATTATCTATAGTAAATACAGAATTTACTATTATTATGAATAGTAAACCCATAATAATAGCAAATGCAGAATGTACTATTCATAATACTTTACACTGTAGAGGATTATGAATAGTCACCTTTATTATGAACAGTAAATTGTATTATGAGTAATAAACTTCTATTGTGAATAGCAAACCCAGAACTTACTATTTATAATCATATAAACTGTAGATAAGTATAAACAGTAAATTCTGGGTTTACTACTCATAATAGAATTTACTTTTTATATTAGAATTTACTATTCATAATAGAATTAATTATTCATAACATTAAATTATGGGTTTACTATTCATAATAGATAATCCTCTAAAGTGTAGAGGATTATGAATAGTAAATTCTGAGTTATGAATAGCAAACCCAGAATTTACTATTTATAATTACGAATAGTGAGTTCTATTATGAATAGTAAACTCAGAATTTACTATTCATAATCCTCTACTCTGTTGAGGATTATCTATCATCTCTGGTAAACCCATAATTTACTATTATGAATATTAAACCCATAATAATAGTAAATCAATAATTTACTATTCATAATCCTCTATACTGTAGAGGATTATCTATCATCTCTTGTAAACCCATAATTTACTATTATGAATATTAAACCTATAATAATAGTAAATCCGTAATTTACTATTCATAATACTCTACACTGTAGAGGATTACAGACACCTTTATTATGAACAGTAAATTGTATTATGAGTAATAAACTTCTATTGTGAATAGCAAGCACAGAATTTACTATTAATAATTACAAATAGTAAATTCTATTATCAATAGTAAAATCAGAATTTACCATTCATAATCCTCTACACCGTAGATGATTATCTATAGTAAATCCATAATTTACTATTCTGAATAGTAAACCCATAATAATAGTAAATCCAAAATTTACTACTATTATGAATAGTAAACTCATAATAATAGCAAATCCGGAATTTACTATTCATAATACTCTACACTGTAGAGAATTGTGAACAGTCACCTTTATTATGAACAGTAAATTCTATTATGAGTAATAAATTTTATTATGAGTAATAAACTTCTATTATGAATAGCAAACCCAGAATTTACTATTTATCATTATGAATAGTAAATCCTATTATCCATGGTAAACTCAGAATTTACTATTTATAATCCTCTATACTGTAGAGGATTATTTATTATCTATAGTAAATCCAGAATTTACTATTTATAATACTTTACACTGTAGAGGATTATGAATAGTTACCTGTATTATGAATAGTAAATTCTATTATGAGTTAGAAACTTTTATTATGAATAGCAAACCCAGAATTTACTATTTATAATTACAAATAGTAAATTCTTTTATGAATAGTAAAATTGACTGAATTATTATTATCTATTAACTATTATCTATTATGTATAGTAAACCCATAAATTACTGTTATGAATAGTAAACCCAGAACTTACTATTCATAATCATATAAACTGTAGATAAGTATAAATAGTAAATTCTGGGTTTACTACTCATAATAGAATTCACTTTCCATAATAGAATTTACTATTCATAATAGAATTAATTATTCATAACATTAAATGATTGGTTTACTAATCATAATAGATAATCCTCTAAAGTGAGAGGATTATGAACAGTAAATCCTGAGTTTACTGATTCATAATAGAATTTAATTTTCGCAATAGAATTTCCTACTCACAATAGAATCTACTATTCCTAATTCTCTATACTATAGAGGATTATGAAGAGTAAATTCTGGGTTTATTATTCATAATCGAAGTTTCTATGCATAATATAATTTACCATTCATAATATATAATCATCTACAATGTAGAGGATTACGAATGGTAAATTTTAGGTTTACCATTCGTAATAGAATTAACTTTTCATAATAGAATTTCGTGTTCATAATGAAAGTTACTATTCATAATACAATTTACTATTCATAATAGAAGTTACTACTCATAATAGGATTCTCTACAGTGCAGATGATTAATAATAACAAATTCTGAGTCGACTATTCATAATAGAATTCACTATTCATAATCCTCTACAGCGTATATGATTATGAATAGTAAATTCTGGATTTATTATTAATTCTGGTTTACTATTTATAATAGATAATCCTCTAAAGTGTAGAAGATTATAAATAGTAAATTCTGAGTTTACTTATTCATAATAGAATTTACTTTTCACAATAGAATTTCCTATTTACAATAGAATCTACTGTTTCTAATCCTCTATATTGTAGAGGATTACGAATAGTAAATTGTGGGCTTACTAGTCACAATCGAAGTTACTACTCATATTGGAATCTTCTAGAGTATAGATGATTATCAATAGTAAATTCTGAGTTTACTATTCATAATAGAATTTACTATTTATAATTATAAATATTAAATGTTGGGTTTGCTATTCATAATCGAATTTACTATTCATAATCATCTACACTATAGAGGATTATGAATATTGACTTCTATCGTGAAAAGGAAATTCGATTGTGAAAAATTAATTCTATTATGAATAAGTAAACCCAGAACTTACTATTATGAATAGTAAACCCATAATAATAGTAAATACAGAATTTACTATTTATAATACTCTTCACTGTAAAGGATTATGAATAGTCACCTTCATTATGAAGATTAAATCCTATTATGAGTAATAAACTTGTATTATGAGTAGCAAATTCAGAATTTACTATTTATAATTACGAATAGTAAATTCTATTATTAATAATAAACTCAAAATTTACTATTCATGATCCTCTCCACTGTAGAGGATTATCTATTATGTATAGTAAACCCATAATTTACTATTATGAATAGTAACTTCTATTATGAATACTAAACCCAGAACTTACTATTCACAATCATATAAACTGTAGATAAGTATAAATAGTAAATTCTGGGCTTAATAATCATAATAGAATTTATTTTTTATAATTGAATTTACTATTCATAATAGAATTCACTATTCATAACAGTAAGTTATGGGTTTACTATTCATAATAGGTAATCCTCTACAGTGTATTGGATTATAAATAGTAAATTCTGGGTTTACTTATTCATAATAGAAATAACTAATCATAATATAATGTACTATTCATAATAAATAATCATCTACATTGTAGAGGATTACGAATAGTAAATTCTAGGTTTACTATTCTTATTAGAATTAACTTTTCATAATAGAATTTCCTATTCATAATGAGATTTACTACTCATAATACAATTTACTGTTCATAAGAGTAAATTCTGGATTTATTATTCATAATAGAAGTTACTACTCATAATAGAATCCTCTACAGTGTAGATGATTAATAATAGCAAATTTTGAGTCTACTATTCATAATAGAATTCACTATTCATAATCCTCTACAGCGTATATGATTATGAATAGTAAATTCTGGGTTTACTATTCTTAATAGAATTTATTATTCATAATCCTCTACAGTGTAGATGGTTATGAATAGTAAATTCTGAATTTACTATTATTATGGGTTTACTATCCATAATAGTAAATTCTGGGTTTACTATTCATAATAGAATTTATTATTCATAATCCTCTACAGTGTAGACGGTTATGAATAGTAAATTATGAATTTACTATTATTATGGGTTTACTATCCATAATAGTAAATTATTGGTTTACTATTCATAATATATAATCCTCTAAAGTATAGAGTATTATAAAAAGTAAATTCTGAGTCTACCAATCGTAATAGAATTTACTATTCATAATTCTCTACACTATCGAGGATTATGAGTATTAACTTCTATCGTGAATAGGAAATTCTGTTGTGAAAAGGAAATTCGTTTATGAATAAGTAAACCCAGAATTTACTATTATGAATAGTAAATCCATAATAATAGTAAATGCAAAATTTACTATTTATAATACTTGACACTGTAGAGGATTATGAATAGTCACCTTTATTATGAATAGTAAATTCTATTATGAGCAATAAACTTCTATTATGAATAGCAAACCCAGAATTTACTATTTATAATTACGAATAGTAAATTTTATTATGAATATTAAACTCAGATTTACTATTCATAATCCTCTTCGCTGTAGAGGATTATATTTTATGTATAGTAAACCCATGATTTACTATTATGAATAGTAACTTCTATTATGAAAAGTAAACCCAGAATTTACTATTCATAATAAAGATGACTATTCACAATCCTCTACAGTGTAGAGTATTATAAATAGTAAATTTTGAATTTACTGTCATTATGGGTTTACTGTCCATAATAGTACATTATGGGTTTACTATTCATAATAAATAATCCTCCAAAGTGTAGGCGATTATGAATAGTAAATTCTGAGTTCACTTATTCGTGATAGAATTTACTTTTCACAATAGAATTTCCTATTCACAATAGAATCTACTATTCTGAAGCCTCTATACTATAGAAGATTATGAATTGTAAATTCTGGGTTTACTATTCATAATCGAAGTTTCTGTTCATAATATAATTTACAATTAATAATAGATAAACTTCTACATTGTAGAGGATTACGAATAGTAAATTCTGGGTTTACTATTTATAATAGCAAATGCTGGGTTTACTATTCATAATATATAATTCTCGACAGTGTAGAGGATTATGAATAGTAAATTCTGGGTGTACTACTGATAATAGAATTTATTTTTGTATTAGAATTCACTATTCATAATAGAATTCATTATTCATAACAGTAAATTATGGGTTCACTGCTCATAATAGGAAATTAAGGTTTACTATTAATTATAGTAAATTATGGGCTTACTACAACATAATAGAATTTCTATTCACAATAAAATTTACTATTAATAATGGAAGTGTATTACTCATAATGGAATTTATTATTCATAATAAAGGTGACTATTCATAATCCTCTACAGTGTAGAGTATTATAAATAGTTAATTCAGGATTTACTATTATTATGGGTTTAATATCCATAATAGTAAATTATGGGTTTAGTATCCATAATAGATAATCCTCTAAAGTGTAGAGGATTATGAATAGTAAATTCTGAATTTACTTATTCATAATAGAATTTACTTTTCACAATAGAATTTCCTATTCACAATAGAATCTACTATTGCTAATCCTCTATATTGTAGAGGATTATGAATAGCAAATTATGGGTTCACTATTCATAATCGAAGTTTCTATTCATAATTTAATTTACTATTTATAACAGATAATCCTCTACCTTGTAGAGGATTATGAATAATACATTTTGTGTTTACTATTCATAAAAGTAAATTATGGGTTTACTACTCATAATAGTAAATTATAGGTTTACTATTCATTATAGTAAATTATGGGGTTACTATTCATAATAATAATTTATGGGTTTATTATTCATAATATAATTTACTTTTCATAATAGAATTTACTATTCATAATACAAGTCACTACAACATAATAGAATTTTCTATTCACAATACAATTTACTATTCAGAATAGAAGTTACTATTCATAATATAAATTTATTACTCATAATAGAATTTACTATTCATGATAAAGGTGACTATTCACAATCCTCTACAGCGTAGAGTATTATAAATAGTAAATGCTGGATTTACTATTATTATGGGTTTACTATTCATAATAGTAAATTATGGGCTTATTATTCATAATGGATAATCCTCTAAAGTTTAGAGGATTATGAATAGTAAATTCTGAGTTTACTTATTCATAATAGAATTTCCTTTTCACAATAGAATTTCCTATTCACAATAGAATCTACTATTCTTAATCCTCGACACTATAGAGGATTATGAATAATAAATTCTGGGTTTGCTATTCATAATAGAAGTTACTGCTCGTAATAGTAAATTATGGCTTTACTATTCATAATTGATAATCATCTGCATTGTAGAGGATTACGAATAGTAAATTCTAGGTTTACTATTCACAATAGACTTTATTATTTTATAATCCTCCACAGTGTAGAGGGTTATGAATAGTAAATTCTGGGTCTACTAGTTATAATAGAAGTTACTACTCATATTGGAATCTTCTAGAGTATAGCTGATTATGAATAGCAAATTCTGAGTTTACTATTCATAATAGGATTTACTATTGATAATTATAATAAATTCTGAGTTTGCAATTCATAATCGAATTTACTATTCATAATTTTTTGCACTATAGAGGATTATGAATATTAACTTATTTTGTGAATAGAAAGTTCTATTGTGAAAAGTAAATACTATTATGAATAATAAACCTATAATTTATTAAAATAAATAGTAAACCCATACTTTACTACAATGAATAGTAAACTTATAATTTACTATCCATAATCCTCTACACTTTAGAAGATTATGAGCAGTAACTTCTGTTATGAAGAATAAATTCGATTATGAAAAATATATTCTATCATGAAAAGTAAGTTCTATTATGACTAGTAACTTGTATTATGAATAGTAAACCCAGAATTCACTATTCCTAATCCTTCACACTGTAGAGGATTGTGAATAATAACTTTTATTATGAATATTATATTTTATTATGAGACGTAAATTCTTTTATGAATAGTAAATCCAGAATTTACTATTTTTAATCCTCTTCAGTGTAGAGGATTATCTATTATGAATAGTAAACCCATAATATATTGTTATGAATAGTGAATTCTGTTATGAATAGCAACTTCTATTATGTATAGTAAACCCAGAATTTACTATTCATAATTCTCTACACGGTAGAGGATTATGAGTAGTAACTTTATTAATAATAAATTCTATTATGGAAAATAAATTCTATTATGAAAAGTAAATTCTATTACGAATAGTGAACTTATAATTTACGATTATGAATAGTAAACCCATAATTTACTATTCATAATACTCTACACTGTAGAGAACTGTGAATAATAACTTTTATTATGAATAGTAAATTTTATTATTAAAAGTAAATTCTATTATGAATAGTAAAGTCATAATTTACTATTCATAATTCTCTATACTGTATAGGATTATGAGTAGTAACTTGTGTTATGAATATTAAATTCTATTATACAAATTAAATTCTAGTATGAAAAGTAAATTATATTATGAATAGTAAATTTTGTTATGAATAGTCAGCCCAGAATTTAATATTTATAAACCTCTACACTGTATATTTCACTTTTAGATATTTTCTTGTAATTCAAAGAAAGCATTTTTTTTTTTTTTCAAAAAATAAAAAGTTTAACGTGCTCCCTCTCAAAAATTTCCCTGCCAGACATAAAATGATTTTTCTTTTTATTAAAAAATAGAAAAACAATTCCGAAATACAAATTGAATTCATAATTATTTATTTCAGCAAAATCCATATGATACGAGACCGCCATTTCCTGGACAAATGTCCAACGTTCCTCTGGATAACATGAATAAAAGATATCCAACAGCTTATCCAGATCAAATGAATCAAGTCAATAATCAAATGAGCGGCTTGAACATCACACAGGCTGGTTTCAACAAATTATGGGTAAATATTTTAACGATTAAATTTCGTAGTAAATAAATTTTTAAAATATTTCAGGAATTCAGAATGTTTTTAGAAAAACATTCTTTAGTTTTTTTTTGTTTGTTGAAAATCAATTAAATGAAAATTGACTATTCCATTCTTTATTGATTTTTTTTTTTTTTTTTGAAAAATCAACTATTTGTTTGAAAATTCATGAATTTTAATGAAAATTCGCCTTTTCATTGAAAATTATTCTTTTTGGTTAAAAATTTATCTTTTTGGTAGAAAATTATCCTTCTTGTTTGAAAATTCATCTTTTTGGTAGAAAATTAATTTGGTTTTCGTTGACAATTCAACTATTTTGGTGAAAATTATTATTACTATTATTATTTTTTGAAAATTTATTAAGTGAAAATTTAACTGTTCTATTTTTGATTGAAAATTATGATTTTTTTTAGTTGAAAAATCAACTATTTGGTTAAAAATTCATCTATTTTAATGGAAATTCGTCTCTTCGTTGAAAATTATTCTTTTTGGTTAAAAATTTATCTTCTTAGTAGAAAATTTATCTTTTCGGTAGAAAATTTATCTTTTTGGTAGAAAATTATCCTTGTTTGAAAATTCATATTATTTTAATTTAAAAAATCGCTTCTTGAACTAAAAATTTAAATATTTCATTTTTTGTGGGTTGTAAATTTAAATATTTATTCTTTCTTTTGAAAATTCATCTTTTACATAAAAATTCAGTTTTTATTTTGAAAATTAGATTTTTTCGGGTTTAAAATTTAACTATTTTGTTGAAACTTAATTTCTAACTAAATAATTTTTAGCTCAAAATTTTAGTATTCAAATTTTGTTTGAAAATTTTTCCATTTTAGTTGACAATTTAACTATTTTGTTCGATTTAAACAAATTTTATTTGATTCTTGTTGAAAAATTCAAAATTAGTTTTTTTTTTGTTCAAAAGTAATCTCATTAGTTTGTTGTTGAAAATTTATTTCTCTAACTGAAAAATTAAATATTCTATTTTTATTTTAAAATTTATATTTTTCTGTATTTTGTTGAAAACTTGTCTTTTTTATAGAAAATTAATCTTTTGGGTGAAAATTTTCAATATTTAGTTCAAAATTCATTTTTTGCAGATTTATCATTTTGGTTGAAAAATTACTTCTTTAGCTGGAAATTTAATTATTCCCTTTTTTGTGAAAATTAATCTATAAAATTTTAAATTTTCAACCTAAAATATTCATTATCTATAATTCTATAAACAATACAAAATTTCAGTAAAAAAATTAATTTTGAACCAAATTATATAAAATTTCAACGAAATAATTGAATTTTCATCTAAAAATATGATTTTGTCCCAATATGATTTAATTTCCTTCAAAAAAGATCAATTTTCCACAAACAGTTAAATAATTGAATTTTCAGTTGAAGGAGCGAATTTTTAACCAAAATAATTAATCTTTAAGGAAAAAATCAATTTCTAAATTTTAAATTTTCAACACAAAATATTCGTTTGCTATAAAAAAAGACAAAATTTCAACAAAATAGTTCGATTTTTAACCCAAAAAGTGAATTTTTTACTAAAAATAGTTGAGTTTTTAGTGAAAAAATTAATTTTCAATTGAAGAGATGGATTTTCAACCAAGATGAGTTAATTTCCATCAAAAACTTAATTTAAAACCGTAACATTTTTTTAAAAAATTTTATTCTGAAACATTTATTTTTAAAGAATATTTGAAAGGATTTTTCAAACAATTTTGAATAATAAATTACAGTTGAACATCTATTAGTTTGGGAAATAATCGGGTAAGTTTAAAATGTATTTCGAATTTTATTGAAGATTCAAAAATAATTTAAAACGTGAAAAGATTTCAAAACATTTAAAACACGATGTAGATTTTTGAAAATGCTGAACACAAAATTTGAAAGGTATTAAATAAATAAAAAAGTTTTATCAAAATTCCTAGAAAAACTAACAATAATTTCTTGGAAAAATTAATTTTCAAAAAATATTTAATAAGATTTTCAAAAGTTTCGAAAAAGAATCTGGATGATTTTAAGGTAGTTTTCTTACTTTTGCCAGATTTTCAAAAAATTGTAGAAAAAATCGAGTTCCAAGATAATAATATTATTATTAGATTCCTGGAAAATTTTTTTATGATTTTTTTAAACAAATTTTTAGGAGAATATTTAAAAAGATTTTGAACCAAATGTTAATGTTTCTAGATTAAAACTGCTGGTAATGATTTAATTTTGAAAATTTATAAATTTTTTGATCCTTTTTTCAATTCATTGAAAATGATAGCGTGAATCTATATTCCTTAAAATATTTTAAATGTACAATGTATAAAAGTTAAAATTTTGCAGTTTAATGGCTTTTAATTAAGAAATTTTCAATTGAAAAGTTTTCATGTTATACCTGGAAATTATTGAGCGTTCGAATTACCATTTTTTAAGGCTTTGATTTTAAAAGTTTCAAATTCAAAAGTATTCCACTTTGAGTGTTTTAATTTGCGGTTCAGTTTTTATGACTTCATATGAAAAAATTATTATCTTCAAGAGTTCGAATCTTTTAATTTCAATGACCGTGATCAATTCTTTCTCAATTGTTGAATTTTCATTTGCACTCAAAAAGTTCTTCTTCTTCGACCTAGGATAAGAAATATTAAAAATATTGCAATGCCATAATTTCAAATGACATGTATGGTGTCCCAAAATGATGAATTTGTTCCAAAAGAGACTCCAGTTGAACGTCCAGAGGAACGCAATTTTGATGTAGACTTTTTCCAGAGAAAAAATAATACTTATCGTATCGTGATCATTGTCATTTTTGAGGAAAAGATTGCGGACCTGGTCATCGAGGTTGTAACATAAATTATTTAATTTCCGAGGGCCTTATTATTGCACTGCTTGCTACTTGTTTAAAAGTCTCTTCTACTTTTTTCTACTTTTTTAAAGCACATAGTAGCACATATTAGTCGTAAATCCTTGTAGAAAATTAAAACTACAATAAAATACAAGAGGGAAAAGTGAGCGAATTTCGAAATTGGTATTTTGTAGCAACCCTGATGGTTTGAAGAGATGTTTGTGAGAATTGTTTATGTAATGGAATTGACATCTGTTGCGTCTTCATATAATTTTGTTGTGCAGTTGCTCAATATTTCTAAACATGTCTCGTCGGTAGTCGGGATTTGAATACCTGACTATTACGAGAATGAGGAGCAGGACAATCGTGAGATTTTCCCAGGTTGAACAATGTCTCCTCCCTCATCGTCTCACAAACGGTAATAAAACGGTCCTCCGACGACATTATCGAAGCCAAATATGCTCATTAAATCAAATAATCTTATGATCATTCCGCTCCTTTCATCTTCTGTAATGAGACTTCAAATAGTTTTACTTTCTTCCAGGAAAATATAAATTTTCATTTTAAACAAAAAATGGCGTCAACAATTAATTTAAAAAAATTGAACCATGGGCTCATATTGAGCAAGACGAATATTGGAAGACATTTTTTTTCAAGTTTTGACATCGATCATGACAGTGAAAGTAGCCGATGTTCAAAATGAATTAGTGAGACAATGTCGCTTTTAAGTTGAAAATTTACGTGTTTTATTGAATCTTCTTTTAAATAAACATTCAACTATTCTAGTTGAAGATTCATCATTTTAGTTGACAACTTTTCTCTCTGATTGAAAATTTAACTATTTTGCGATAATTGTTTTTGTTTTTTTAGTACAAAATTAATTTTCTAAATTGAAAGTATACTATTGAATTTTTTAGTTGAAAACTCATATATTTTGTTGGAAGTTCCCCTTTTTTATTGAAATTCATCTTTTTCGTTAAAAATTCATCTACTTGGTTCAAAATTTAACTATTTTATTGAAAAATTATTGTTTTTTGAAAATTTATTTTTTAACTAAAAATTTACATATTTTAGTCGAAGATTTATGATTTTAGTGAAAAATTCTTCTCTTTGATTAAAACTTAGAAATTTTATCAAAAATTACCTTTTTTGGAAAAAATTAATTTTTTTAATTAAAAATTTAACTATTCCATTGCTTGTTGAAAATAGTTCTTTTTACTGAAAAATTCAACTATTTGGATGCAAATTTCACTTTTTTAGTTTAAAATTCCATTCCTTAGTTAAAAATTCATGTCTTGTAAAAAATGTATCTTTTTTGGTAGAAAATTAATCTTTTTTTTAGAAAATTCCACAATTTTGGGAAAAAGTAATTTTTTGTTCAATAATTAACTTTTTTGTTTAAAATTCATGCATTATTTTGAAAATTCATCTGTTTTGGTAGAAAATAATTTTGTTGTTAGGAAATTCAACTACTTGGTTAAAAGTTGAACTCTTGTATTCAAGAATAATTTTTTTCATTGAGGATTCATCATTTTAGATTAAAAATTTGTCTTCTTGTTCAAAAATTCCACTCTTTTGTTAAAAAATCTTTTTTTTTTGTTGAACAATAATTTTTTAATTGAAAATTTAATTTTAATTCATTTCCGTGAAAATCTGTTTTTCGTAGTTGGAAAATCATATACTTTATTGAAATGTTGTCATTTTTGGTAGAAAATTAATCTTCTTAATCGAACATTCATCTTCTTGGCTCAAAATTTTAATATTCGGTCGAAAAATAGTTTTTTGGTTAAAAATTCAACTGTTTATTTGAAATTCATGTAATTTGTTAAAAATTCGTCGTTTTTGGTCGAAAATAAACCTTCTTGGCTGAAAATTCAACTACTTGGTTGAACTAGGAAATACTTTGTTAGAAATTCATTTTTAGGTTGAAAATTCAACTTTTTTAAAACTTTTTTTTGTAATTTAAAAAATTAATTTTTCCATTGAAAATTTAATTATTGCATTTTTTTCTTATAAATTGATATTTTTTACATGAATATTCAACTATATAGATAAAAATTCATTTTTTTAGTTGAAAATTTTATTACTTTGTAGAAAATTTAACAATTGTCTCAAAAAGTTATTTCTTTAATTGAAAATTCTTTATTTTAATCGAAAATTCATCTCTTTGAGTTGGAAATTTAACTATTTTATTTTAAAAAAGCGTTATTTTTTGTTTGAAAAATCATTTTTCAACTGAAAATTTAATTATTTACTTCAAAATTAATCTACTTCGCAGAAAATTCATGTACTTTGTAGAAAATTAATGTATTTTGTAGAAAATTCATGAAGTTTGTAGAAAAATCGTTTCTTAGGTAGAAAATTAATTTTGTCAGTTCAAATACATATTTTTGCTTTAAATTCCATTATTTGCTTCAAAATTGATCTAATGTGTACAAAATTCCTCAATTTTTTGAAAAAATATTTTTTGAGTTAACAGTTAACTTTTTTTGTTTTAAATTCATGTATTTTGTTGAAAAATCATCTTTCTTGGCAGAAAATAATTTTTTATGGTCATTTTTTTGGTTGAAGATTCTTCATTTTGGTTGAAAATTTACCTATTTCGTTGAAAAATTGTTAATTTCTGACTAGAAACATATTTTTTAACTGAAAATTTAATTATTTCATTTTTGGTGGAAAGTTTGATCTTTTCTAGTTGAACCTTTAACTATTTGGTTGAAGATTTGTTTTGTTCATTTGATAATTCAACTACTTGGTTGAAATACTTTGTTTAAAATTAAACAATTTTCTTCAAAAGTATCCTGTTTGGTTGAGGATTCAACTTATTATTTTAAATTTTTTTCTATTTTCGTTGACTTCAACTTTTTTTAAATCAAAATTAAAATCTGTTTTGTTTGAAATATCAAATAATAAATTCATCTATTTTGGGTAAATATTAGTCTACTTGGTCGGAAAATCAACATTTTTATTTAAAAGACCATTTTTTGGTCAAGGATTCTTCATTTAAGTGGAAAATGCATCTCTTTGGTTGAAAATTTAACAATTCTGCCTAAAAAGTAATCATTTTTAGTTGGAAAATCACACGAGTCTATACTCTCTTTAGCGAGAGAATACTCAACAGAAAAGCGGAATTTTCGTCTAGTTTGCGCAGACTGTCCTAAAAATGTGGAATTTAGGTGTAGTTTACTGATTTTCTAGTTTCAACTCTAAAGGAACCCTTTTCTGAAAAAATGTCGCGGCGTTGAGTATTCTCTCGCTGAAGAGAGTATAATGTCTCTAATGTAATCCATCATAATTTTATTCAATCCAGAGTAATCCTATTATCTGGAGAAATCTTGAATAATCCACCCTTACTGCACCCTCTTCTGAACAAACTGCACGACGTTAAGTATTCTCTCGCTGAACAGAGTATAATGTATCAAGAGTAATCCACCATAATTTTATTTAATTCAGAGTTATCTTGATTAATTCACCCTTACTCCACTTTTTTCTAAAAAAAAAAACTGGGCGACGTTGAGTATTCTCTCGATGAACAAAGTATAATGTATCTAGAGTAATCCATCAGAATTTTATTTAATCCAGAGTGATCCTATTTTATCTAGACTAATCTTGAGTAATCCACCCTTTTCTGAAAAAAACTGCGTGACGTTGAGTATTCTCTCGTTGAACAGAGTATGATGTAACTAGAGTAATCCACCATAATTCTATGTGATCCTGAGTAATCCTATCCTGTCTCGAGTAATCTCAAGTAATCCACCCTCACTCCACCCTTTTCTGAAAAAACTTGCGTGACGTTGACTATTCTCTCGCTGAACAAAGTATAATGTATCT
The DNA here is from genome assembly GCA_011634705.1 of Andricus grossulariae. NCBI lineage: Eukaryota > Metazoa > Arthropoda > Insecta > Hymenoptera > Cynipidae > Andricus > Andricus grossulariae. Next base: position 5,894,418 of record JAABKJ010017545.1, read on the forward strand.
AGAGTAATCCATCAGAATTTTATTTAATCCAGGGTAATCCCATTTTATCTGGACTAATCTTGAGTAATCCACCCTTTTCTGAAAAAAACTGCGAGACGCGGAGTATTCTCTCGCTGAAGAAAGTATAATGTATCTAGAGTAATCCATCAGAATTTTATTTCATCCAGAGTTATCCTATTCTATCTGGAGTAATCTTGAGTAATCCACCCTTTTCTGAAAAAAAACTGCGCGACGTCGAGTATTCTCTCGCTGAAGAGAGTATGATGTATCTAGAATAATCCACCATTTTTTTATTATCATTATACCATTAGGCGATTTCCCTTTCAGAGTAGGTGTGAATTTTATTTCCTCCAGAGTAATCCTATTTTATCTGGAGTAATCCACCCTTTTCTGAAAAAACTGGGTGACGTTGAGTATTCTCTCGCTGAACAGAGTATGATGTAGGTAGAGTTATCACCATAATTTTATTTAATCCACAGTAGTCCTATTATCTGGAGTAATCTTGAATAATCCACCCTTACTCCACCCTTTTCTGAAGAAACTGCGCGACGTTGAGTATTCTCTCGCTGAAGAGAGTATAATGTATCTGATGTAATCCACCATAATTTTATTTGATCCAGAGTGATTCTATTCTATCTGAACTAATCTTGAGTAATGCACCCTTTTCTGAAAAAACTGCGCGACGTTGAGTATTCTCTCACTGAACATAGTATAATGTATTTAGAGTAATCCAAAATAATTTCATGTAATCCAGAGTGATTCTATTCTATCTGGACTAATCTTGAGTAATCCACCCTTTTCTGAAAAAACTGCGCGACGTTGAGTATTCTCTCGCTGCACTAGTGTATCTAGAGTAATCCATTATAATTTTATTTAATCCAGAGTAATCCTATCATCTTGAGTAATCTTGAGTAATCCACCCTTACTGCACCCTTTTCTGAAAAAACTGCGCAACGTTGAGTATTCTCTCGCTGAAAAAAGTATAATTCATGTAGAGTAATCCACCATAGTTTAATTTAATCCATAATCCTATTATATCTGGAGTAATCTTGAGTGATGCACCCTTTTCTAAAAAAACTGCGCGACGTTAAGTATTCTCTCACTGAACATAGTATAATGTATTTAGAGTAATCCACCACAATTTTATTTAATTCAGAGTAATCCTACTCTATCTTGATTAATCCACCCTTTTCTGAAAAACCTGCGGGACGTTGAGTATTCTCTCGCTGAACTAGTGTATATAACGGTAATCCAGGGTAATCCAATACACTCTGGGGTAATCCACCTGGACTCGACCGAATTTTTGGAAGTATTTCTCCCTCGGATGGCAATTAGGGAATTAAACTTTCATGAAAAATTCGCATTCTCCCACGAAAGAATGAACCTTTTACCTTTCACTTGCCGAAAATGTTTCAGGTCCCTAATGAACCGGCAAAATGGCGCTCGGAGGCCCCAAATGGTAAAAAAAAAAAAAAAGTCTTGCTCGTAACGAAGGCGAAGGCTGGTTATTAGCGCCTCCCATAGAAATCGACAATTTCTTACTGCAAGAATGAGGAAACAGTCGATCAGGGAATTAATTAGCGGTTGCAATTAACGACTTTGCACTTCTGTAAAAGGATGGGTGTCAATTTTTAGAAGGTTCTTCTGCGAAGACGAAATCGTTTCCTCAGAAAACAAGATACCTTCTCAAAAGTACCTTATTATCTTCTTCTTTTACTTCGAGACAATTTGTATGAGTTGGAATTTTGCCTTAATTAAATGAGTCTTTGAAATTATTAATTAATATCTCATTTATTGAGATTAGTTGTATGAATATAAAAAATTGAGTAATTTTCAATCAAGAATTATTATTCTTAAACTGAATAGAGGAATTTTCGAATAAAAAAGATTTTTTAGGCTAAAATATAATCGTCCGATTTTCAGGATAAAAAATTTATTTTTCAATAACAAATAAAAAGTTTTTAACTGTTTGAGTTCCACCGAAAAAGACGAATTTTTCACATAATAGTTGAATGCTCAGAAAAAAGATAAAATTTCAACAAAAAAGATTAATGAACAAAAAAGTCCATTTTCCACGAAATATTTGAATTTTCAACCAAAACAGTTCGATTTCCAACCCAAAAAAGACGAATTTTGAAAAAAAGTTGAATTTTTAACCAAATTTTTGAATGCTCAGTAAAAAAGATAAATTGTCAAGAAACAAGATCAATTTTTTAACCTAAAAGCCCTATTTTCAACAAAATTCATGAATTTTCTGCCAAATAGTTAAATTTTCAACTTATAAATTAATTATAAATTTTCAGATGAAACATCCATTTTTAACCAACAAAAAAACGAATTTTCAACAAAAGAATTACATTTTCCACCAAAGAGGTGCATCTTAAATATTTAATATAATAGTACATTATAAATAATTAATAGTAATAGTTGATATATATCAACCAAAAAATATTTTGAAACAATCGAATTTTTAACAAAGATGTTACTTTTCAACAATATGGTTGAATTTTCTACGAAATTTTTGAACAAAAAATCAATCAAATAGTTGAATTTTCCACTTAAAAAGAATTTTCAATAAAATAGTTTAATTTTCAACACAAATAGTTGAATTTTGTACTAAAATAATATAATTTTCACCTCAAAAATATGAATTTTCAAGCGAAAAGATGAAATTTTTACAAAATAGTTGAATTTTGAATCCTAAAATGTGATTTTTAAAAAAAAATTTTTTTTAATTTATAAAAAAATCTTATTTTCAACTAGATATTCGAATTTGAACCTACAAAAATGATTATTCAAAATGTATAATTATAAAAGATAGATAAATTTTCAATAAAAAAAATGAATTTAAAACCAAATAGTTGAGTTTTTACCTAAAACAGATTTTTTTAAACCACAAATGGAATCGCCCAGTTTTCAGATTAAAAAATTAATTTTCACTAACAAAAAAAAATAAATTTTCAACCAGACGAATTTAACCAAAAAATACGAATCTTTAACTAAATAGTTGAATTTCTTGCAAAAAATATGAATTTTCAATAAAAAAGATTAATTTTCCAACCAAAAAGACGAATTTTCAACAAAATTCATGAATTTTATACCAAATAGTTGAATTTTCGATTTTTTAAGGATAAATTTCGAAACGAAAACGGAATAGTTAAATTTTCAGAAAAAAAAATTAATTTTCAACAACAAAATATTAATTTTTAACAGAAAAAAAATAATTTTTACCAAAAAAAAATTAATTTTTAACAAACAAACAAAAAATCAAAAAAGTCGTTCAACTTTCGACCGATTAGTTGAAAGATGTAATAGTTATAACTTTTTTGGTTTTAAAATTGAATAATTTGGTTGAAAATTAACTGTTTTATTAAAAAATAACTTTTTTGTTCAAAATTTATATTTTTGTATTGAAAATTCGACTGTTTAGTGGAAAACTCGTCATTTTGCTTCTAAAATTAAACAATTTGGTTCAAAATTAACTTTTTTGTTACAAATTAACATTTTTGTTAAAAATGACCTTTTTTTGTTGGAAATTCATATTTTTGGGTTGAAAATTCAACTGTTTTGTGGAAAACCCGGCTTTTTGGTTATAAAATTAAATAATTTGTTTGAAAATTACCTGTTTTATTAAAAATAAACTTTTTCTTCTTAAACATTCATATCTTTGGGTTAAAAATTGAACTGTTTTGTGGAAAGACGAATTTTCAACAAAATATAAAAATTTTCAACTGAAAAATATGAATTTTCAATTTAAAAAAAACGAATTTTAAACGAAAGAATTCAATTTTCAACTAAAATCAGGAATCATTACCAAGAAAAAGTAAATTTTCAACAAAGCAGTTTAACTTTCAACCAAATAGTTGAATTTAAAAATAAATTAATTTTCCCTCAAGAAGTTTAATTTTACACCAAAAAGGACGAAATTTCGACAAAATACATGAATTTTCCAGCAAAAAGCTGAATTTTCAACAAAAACGGATTCATAATCTGATAAAAAATAAAATTTTCGACATGATAGTTACATTTTTACCCAAAAAGTTAAATTTGCAACTAAAAAAGGATTCATAAAAAAAATGAATAAACGAATTTTCAACCCAAAATAGAATAGTTGAATTTTCAGATAACAAATAATTAATTTTTAACCATAAAAACATCGAATTTTTATAAAAATAGTTACATTTTCAAACAAAAAGATAAATTTTCAACCAAAAAAAATGTTTTTTTTTTAACAAAACAGTTCAAATTTCAACCAAGAAGTAAAATTGAAATAAAAAAGAGATGAATTTTCAATAAAAAATGTTTTTTTTTTGGCATTTCAACAAAAAAAGATTTCAATTTTAAAGAAGGAAACAGTTTAATTTAATAGAAAAGAATTTTCAGCAAAAATAATATCTCTTTTTTTTCACCAGTAAAAACGAATTTTCAACAAAATGTTTGAATTCGGAAACAAAAATAGTTGAATTGTCAATAAAAAAAGATGAATTAAAAAAAAAGAAATTGATCCAATTCTTAACTTTTAAATGGTCATTCATTTATAGCTAATTTTAATCATTTATTAACCCTTAAAGGAAACTTGGGGTCTTTTAGGCATTTTTTGGGTATTTTTTTCGAAAAGTAAAATTATCACTGAGGCTTTGGAAATATTTTATTCCTATTTTGTATTTATTCAACGTGAGTCATGATTTTTTTCAACCATAAATGTTGACTGATTAATCTGTTGAAAGGACTGTTCTATCAGTAGAAATCACTGATTTTTCAGTCAAAGCATGCTTAATTAAGTAATTCATTCAAATTTTGACTTATTTCAATTTTGAATTCACGTAGTCCGAAATTTGAAACATTTTATGCCCCGAAATTCAAAGTTGACATGGGTGTAATATATGTTGTAAATCGTAGATGAGTTGGAAGTGAAAGAATATTGGGGACAAAATAGAGGAATATTGGGGACGAAGTGGAAGAACATTTTGGGGACGAAGTGAAAGAATATTTTAGGGACAAAGTGAAAGAATTTCGGAGTCGAAGTGAAAGAATATTGGGGACGGAATAAAGGAATATTGGGGACGATTTGACGAAGTGGAAGAATATTGGGAACGAAGTGGAAGAATATTTTGGGGTCAAAGTGAAGGAATATTGGGGACGAAGTAAAAGAATATTTTGGGGACGAAGTGAAGGAATATTGGGGACGAAGTAAAAGAATATTTTGGGGACAAAGTAAAAGAATATTGGGGACAATGTGAAAGAATTTCGTGGACAAAGTGGAAGAATTACGGATATGAAGTAATGGAATATTGGGGACGAAGAAAAAGAATATTTTGGGGACAAAGTGAAAGAATATTGGCGAAGAAGTGAAAGAATATTTTGGGGACAAAGTGGAAGAATATTGGGGACGAAGTAAAAGAATATTGGGGATGAATCGAAAGAATATTGGACACGAAGTAAAATAACATTTGGGTGACAAAGTGAAAGACTTGTTGACAAGGTTGGAGAATATTGGGGACGAAGTGGGAGAATATTGAGGAAGAACTTTATTTTGGAAAAAAAATTAAGATAACAATTTGAAGTTAATTTTATTTTTCTTTCGGAAGCACTTTGATGAATGGGGATCGAATAGAGGAGCACTTGCTTCTGGAGGATGCACCGGTGCAGATAGAAGAGAAAAGGGGCGAAAGGTTCTAAACACTCGTGCTCAAATTTCGAGGGAGGGTCGGTTATATTATGGGGAAATAAATGGGGAATGGTACAGCTTGTGAACACTCGTGTCATTCTCTGGTCCGACACCAATCGGGGTGAATCACTAACCACGACCAACCACCAACACCTTGCATCAAATCCCTCGAAATAATTTACCACCAAAATGTATTAACAATTTGCGAAAAAAATTGTCTTGAAAAAAAAGAGGGTTCCATTTTATGAGGCAATTTGTGCAGGATTTATTATAATTAACTAGGCGCGACCAAACACCAAATATACTTTCATATCCACAATAATTTCCTAAACTTTGCACCAGATTCCTTACAACAATTGAAAATAAAATTTTATAAACAATTTCTAAACGAAAAATTGTATGGGAAAATATTTTAAAGATTATTTTGATGAAGTAGATATTGGATGATTTATTAGAATTGACTATGCGCAACCATCCACCACACTTCTTTCCTTATCCTCAATCATTTCTAATTCTTTACAGCAAATTTAGTAAATATGACAACAAAATTTTATGAAAAAATTATGAACCAAAAATTGTTTTAAAAAAATATTCCAAAGCTTGAATTTTATAAAACAATTATTGCGGAGTTTATTATCATAGACTATACACGCGACCATCCACCAAACTTCTTTCCTTATCCTCCTCAATCTTTGACAAAACTTTGCAGCAGATTTCTTAAGAAAATTGACAACAAAATTTTATAAACAATTTCTAAACGAGAAATTGTTTTGAAAAAATATTCGAAGCATTAATTTTATAATGAGATTATTTTCTATAAAAAAATATAAATATTAAGCTAAATACACACATTTTTACTGAATAGTTGAATTTTTAATCAATGAAGATGTTTTTTCAGACAAAAATGGAAAAGTTACATTTTTTGGGCCAAAAAATTGATTTTCAACAACAACAATAAACAATTCTTTAACAAAATACTCAAATTCTCAACCGAAAAAATATATTGTTGACTGAATAGATAAATTTTTATCCAACAAGATTACTTTCTACAAGAAAATATGATTGCTTAACAAAATACATGAATTTTCAACTAAGAAATAGAATTTTCAGAAAAAAATTAATTCTAAACAAAATAGTTAAATTTTCAACAATTGAATAAATAAAAAAGGGAAAATGTTTGTGGTACTTTAGTTTCTTTCGTTTCCCAGGATTAAGAAAAAAGGAAAATGTTACGACTTAAAAAAAATATGAAGTTTTACCAAAATACATGGATTTTCAACAGAGAGAAAAAAAGAATTTTTAGCAGAAAAAATTTTTTGTTAACAAAACTGTTGAATTTTGAACCAAAAAAAAGACTTTTCAAATAAGAAGATGAATTTTCTTTCGAGAAAATTACTGTCTACCAAAAAATACAAAATTTTAATGAAATACATGAATTTTCAAACGAACAGTAGAATTTTTAACAAAAAATATGTATTTTCAACTGAAAATTCAAACAGTTACATTTTCAGACAAAGAAAGTAAATTTTAACAAACAAAAAAAGAGTTTTCAATTGAATAGTTTAATTTTCAACTAAAAAGATTAATTTTTAACTGAAAAGATAAATTTTCATGAAAGAAAATTACCTTCTACCAAAAAATATGAATATTTAATCAAATACATGTAGTTTTCACCAAAAAGTAGAATTTTTAACAACAACAACAAAAACGGATTTAAAAAAAATGGAATACTTACATTTTTATTAAAAAGTAATTTTAAACCGAAAATAAAATGAATTTTTCACAAAATATTTCAAATTTATTGAAAGAAAGGTATTTTTAACTAAAAAGATAAATTTGCATCTAACAAGATTACATTCTCCAAAATAATATAAATTTTTAACAAACTACATGAATTTTCAACAAACAAAAAAATTAATTTTAAATAAAACAGTAAAATTTTCAACCGAAGAAATTACTTTTTAAATAAAAAGATAAGTTTTCATTAAAGAAAATTACCATTAACCGAAAAATATGAATATTCAACAAAATACATCATTTTTTAACTAAATAGTTGAATTTTTGACAAAAGAATATGGATTTTTAGCCAAAAGTGGAAAATTACAGTTTCGAGTACAAAAATTAATTTTCAACAACAACAAAAAAACGATTTTTTAACAAAATACTTAAATTTTTAACCGAATAGATAAATTTTCATCCAACAAGATTACTTTCTGCAAGAAAATAGGATTTTTAAACAAAATACATGAATTTGCAACTAAAAAATAGAATTTTCAGAAAAAAATTATTTCTAAACAAAATAGGTAAATTTTCAACCAAACAAATGAGTTTTTGCATTAAAAGATAAATTCTCTTCGAAAGCAAAAATGAATTTTTAATAAAAGAAGTTGGATTCTCAGTCAAAAATTTAATAGTTACATTTTTGGAATAAAAATGTAATAACAAAAAAAATAAAATAAATAAAAAACAATTATTTAACAAGATAGTTCATATTCCAACCAAAGTAATGTATTTTTCAACTAAAAAGATGAATTTTTATCCAAAGAAATGATTTTTCGAATGAAAAGATGAATTTTCATTCAAGAAAATCACTGTATACCGAAAAATAAGAAGTTTTAATAAAAGACATGAATTTTCGAATGAATAGTAAAATTTTTAACAAAAAATATGCATTCGCAACCCAAAATGGAACAGTTACATTTACATTGAAAAAAGTCAATTTTAACAAACAAAAAAGAATATGTAACCAAAAAGATAAATTTTCAACTGAAAATATACATTTTTATCCAAGAAGATTATTTTCTACCGAAATATGAATATTCAATAAAATACATGAAGTTTTTACCAAAAAGTAGAATTTAAAAAAAAGGCAGATTTTAAACCAAAAATGGAAAAGTTACATTTTTGAGTGAAAAAAATTAATTTTTAATGAAAAAAACGATTTTTCAACAACAACAAAAAAACGATTATTCAACAAAATAGTTCAATTTCTAACCAAAGAAATGTATTTTTAACCAAAAAAATACATTTTCATCCAACAATATTACTTTCTGCAAGAAAAAATGAATTTTTAACCAAATATTTTAGACATCATTATTAGATTCTCAACCAAATAAATGACTTTTTAAATAAAAAGATGAATTTTCATCCAAAAAAATTACCTTCTGCCAAAAAACAGGAATATTCAAGAAAATATATAAATTTTTAACTAAATTACATTTTTGAGTAAAAAAATTTATTTTCAAAAAAAGAAAAAAAAACGATTTTTGAACAAAATAGTTAAATGTTTAACCAAAAAAATATATTTTTAACTGAAATAACTTTTCAAATGAGAAGATTAATTCTCTTCCAAGAAAATGACCTTTTACCAAAAAATATGAATTTTTAATAAAAGAAGATGGATTCTCGGTCTAAAATGAATAAGTTAGAATTTTGTGAGAAAAAATTTATTAAAAAAAATTGAATTAAAAAAAAAATAATTATTTAACAAAAACGTTCATATTCCAACCAAGGTAATTTATTTCTCAACGTGTCAAAAAGATGTCTTCCCAGCCAAAAGTGGAAAAATTATATTTTTGAGTGAAAAATTAATTTGCAACAAAAAGAACAAAATAAAGAATTTTGAACCAAAGAAAAAAAACGTTATTTTAATAACAAAAAAGGAGTATTTAAAAAAAAAATTAAACTGTAAATAAAACGAATTTTCAAACAAATACTTTAATTTTTAACCAAATAAGAGTATTTTTAATTAGAAAGATAAATTACTTTTTAAATATAAAAATAAATTTTCCTCCAAGAAAATTACTTCCTGCCAAATAATAGGAATATTTAACAAAATACATCAATTTTTAACCAAATAGTTGAACTTTTTATAAAAGAAGATGGATTTTCATCCAAAAGTGGAAAAACTACATTCTTGAGTGAAAAAATTAATATTAAAAAAAAAGAAAGAATTTTGAACAAAAAAAAAAGTTATTTTAACAAAAATAGAAAGAGTATTAAACAAAATGGTTCCATTTCCAAAAAAAAAATGATGAATTTCCAACTAAAAATATAAGTTTTTATCCGAGATTTCGAATTCGAATAAAGATCCTAAAAATAAGGAAGCAACGACAACAAATAAATAAATAAAAAATACATGAATTTTCAACAGAAAAAAAGAGAATTTTTAGCATAAAAAAAAAGAATTCTAACCAAAATGGTTGAATTTTGAACCAAAGAAATGACTTTTCAAATAAAAAGATAAATTTTCTTCCAAGAAAATTACTGTCTACCAACAAATACGAAGTTCTAATAAAATACATGGATTTTCAAACGAATAGTAAAATTTTTAACAAAAAATATGTTAAAAAAAAGTAAATTTTAAAAAACAAAGAATTTTCAACCATATAGTTAAATTTTCAACCAAACATATGGATTTTCAACTGAAAAGGTACATTTTTATCCAAGAAGATTACTTTGTACCAGAAAATATGAATTTTAAACAAAATACATGATTCTTCAAAAAACAAACAAAATTAATTTAAAATTAAATAGGTAAATTTTCAAGCAAAGAAATGATTTTTGAAATAAAAAGGTAAATTTTTATCCAACAAGATAATTTTTATCAAAAAATATGAATATTTAATAAAATACATAAATTTCAAATTAAAATGTTGAATTTTTAATAAAAGACGATGGATTTTCATCAAAAACTGAAACACTTATATTTTTATTATAAAGTGATTTTAAACCAAAAATTAAACGAATTTTTAACTAAATATTTGAACTTTTAACCAAAGGAAGGTATTTTTAATTAAAAAGATAAATTTTTATCCAAAAAGATTACTTTCTGCAAGAAAAAATGGATTAAAAAAAAACGTGAATTTTCAACTAATTCGTAGACCTTTTTGCAAAAAAATAAATTTTAGACAAAATAGTTAAATTTTCAACCAAGCAAATGACTTTTTGAAGAAATAAATAAATCTTCATTCAAGAAAATTACCTTCTAAAAATTAATTTTCGAAAAAAAATAACTTTCAACAAAAAGAAACGATTTTTTAAAAACAAAAAAATGATTATTCAATGAAAAAATTCCATTTCTAACTGAAGAAATGACTTTTAGAATGAAAAGGAACATTTTTATTTAATAATATAGTGTACCAGAAAATATGAATTTTTAACAAAATACATGAATTTCCAACTGAATTGTAGATTATACAAAATTGTTAAATTTTTTACCAAAGAAACGACTTTTTGAAAAAAAATTGTCATTCAAGAAAATTACTTTCTAAACATTAGTTTACAAAAAATGAATCTTCAACAAAAAAAACGATTATTCAACAAAACAGTTCAATTAAAAAAAAATTGAATTTTCAACTATAGAGATACATTTTTATCCAACAAAGTTACTTTGTACCAGAAAATATGAATTATCAACAAAAGACATAATTTTCTAAATAAATAGTAGAATTAAAAAAAAAAGAATTTTAGGCAAAATTATTAATTTTTTCACCAAAGAAATGACTTTTTAAATAAAAAGATAAATTTTCATTCAAGAAAATGAACTTCCATTAAATAAAAGAAGATGGATTTCCAGACAAAAGTGAAAAAATTACATTTTTCAGTAAAAAAATCAATTAAAAAAAAGATATATAGTAATTTTGGAGAAGAAAAAAAAAGTTATTTCAACCCTTGTTTGGCACACCTCCCTGGATTAACGCACTTGGCACATGGGGTCGTCGAGGACCCCAGCGTGAAAAAATTGTTATAATTAATAAAGCATTAAATATATTTACTTGACAATTTTTGTATATCTTTTTGAATACTTATTTTAAACTATCATATCAGTTATATAGCTAAATATTAAATTTAAATAAACAAAAAAAATGGTTGAAATTGCATAAAGTTGAAAAGAGTCCGGGGGACGTTTAAAAAGTCTGGGGTCGTATACGACCCCTAGTGCCAAACAAGGGTTATCATTAAAAGAGTATTAAAGAAAATGGTTCAATTTGCAAGAAAAAAAATGAATTTCCAACTACAAACGTAAATTTGTATCCAAAATTTCGAATTCGAATAAAGACCCTGAAAATAAGGAAGCAACGACATAAAAAAATAAATAAATAAAGGAAAAAGAGAAAATATTGGTGTTACTTGAGTTTCTTTCGTTTCCCAGGATTTGGGGAAAGAGGAAGGAGGAAAGAGGAAAATGTCACGAGTTCCTTCCTAAATAGGGATTATTGCAGGATCATAAATTACTGTACCCCCAGCTACTTTGGTGCAATGGGATAGGCGCCAGAAGACGGCAACAGGTGAAAATGAGATCCTTAACGATGCAACCTCACAAGAAAAGCGACAGCTGAAATCACTCGATCTGGAGAAGTCATTTTTATACAACTCCATTTTTATTAGAGTTTGACCTCTTCAACTTTTTAACAATTACAATTATTTACATTTCACAGCATCTCTATTGCCCAATTCGATCAGACATTTACACTCGAAATTTCAATCAGTCTAAACTAACTCATGAATTTTCATTCAACAACATTAATTCTTAATAAACAAAACGAATTTTCAACAAAATAGTTCAATTTTCCACTAAAAATATGAATTTTTAACTGAAGAGATGAATTTTCAATCAAAAAAATTAATTCTCAATAAAAAAAAAGAATTTCCAATTAATAAAATTAATTCTTGATAAAAAAACATATTTCCAACGAAATAATAAAATTTTCCACTAAAAAGATATATTTTCAATTAACGAAATTAATTTCCGATAAGAAAACGAATTTTCAACAAAATAATAAAATTCTTCACTAAAAAGATGAACTTTTAACTGAAGAGATGAATTTTCAATCAAAAAACTTAATTCTCAATAAAAAAAAAGAATTTCCAATTAATAAAATTAATTCTTGATAGAAAAACATATTTTCAACAAATTAATAAAATTTTCCACTAAAAAGATATATTTTCAATTAACGAAATTAATTTCCGGTAAGAAAACGAATTTTCAACAAAATAATAAAATTCTTCACTAAAAAGATGAACTTTTAACTGAAGAGATGAATTTTCAAGATTAATTTTCAACCAAAAAATGGAACTTTTTCTACATTTCCTACTCAAATTATAAATCTCTAACCAAAAAAATTAATTTTAAGAAAGAAGTTTAACTTTCAACGAAGAAGTTTAATTGTTAACCTAAAAAACTTGTCGGCCATGTGTGATCCACTATTTTAAATTTGTAATATCTAACGTCAAATTCGAAAAAAGTGATCTCAAAAACCCCCTTATTTTAATTATCATACAAATATGTAAAATTTTTGAAATTTTGATAGCCAAATGGGAACCGCCATTTCGAATTTTTTTATTGTTATTTTTTTACATCAAATTCGAAATTAGCGACCTCAAAAATTAATTCATACAAAGTATGATACAAAAATGTGAAAAGTTGGAAATTTGTACCGTCATATTGAATCCGCCATTTTGAAATTGTAATTTTTGACGTCAAATTCGGAATCAACTACCGTAAAAATTCCCTCATACCAAGTTTTATACAAATATGTAAAAATTTGAAATGTTGGCTGCCATATTGAATGCGCCATTTCGAATTTGTAATTCTCAACATCAAATTCGAAATCAATTACCTCAAAAACCTCCTCAAACCAAGTTTCATACAAATATGTCAAAA
>JAABKJ010017545.1:5907761-6058286 GCA_011634705.1 Andricus grossulariae
TTCGAAATCAATCCGCCATTTAGAATTTGTGATTCTTGAATCAATTTTAAAATCAGTGACTTAAAAAAAAACTTTCACACCCAATATTATAGGAATATGTGAAAAATGTAAACATTTTTACCGCCATATTGGATCCGCAATTTTGAATTTTGAATTTTTTACATCTAATTCGAAATCAGCGACCTCAAATATTCACTCATACGAGGTTTCATACAAACATGTCAAAATTTGGAAATTTTGGCTACTATATTGGATCCACCATTTTAAATTTCCAATTCTTGACGTTAAATTCGAAATCAGCGACCACAAACCCCCCTCAGACCAAGTATTATACAAAAATTAACAAAATTTAACATTTGTACCGCCATTTTGGATCCGCAATTTTGAATTTCAAATTTTTTACATTCAATTCGAAATCAGCGACCAAAAATGTTCACTTAGACCAGGTTTTATACAAACATGTGAAAGTTTGGAAATTTTTGCCACTATATTGGATCCACCATTTTGAATTTATAATTTTTGATATTAAATTCGAAATCAGCGACCTCAAACCCCCCTCATACCAAGTATTATACAAAAATTAACAAAATTAAAAATTTGTACCGCCATTTTGGATCCGAAATCTTGAATAAAAAATTTTTGACATCGAATTCGAAATCAGCGACCCCAAAACCCCCTCATACCAAGTATTTTACAAAAATTAACCAAATTCAAAATTTGTACCGCTATTTTGGATCCGAAATTTTGAATTTAAAATTTTTGACATCTACTTCGAAATCAGCGACCTCAAAACCTCCTCATACCAAGTATTATACAAAAATTAACAAAATTTATCATTTGTACCGCCATTTTGGATCCGCAATTTCGAATTTCAAATTTTTACATCTAATTCGAAATGAGCGACCTCAAAACCCCCTCATACCAAGTATTATACCAAATTTAACATTTGTAAAGCCATTTTGATCCGCAATTTGGAATTTCAAATTTTTTACATTTGATTCGAAATCAGCAATCTCAAATATTCAATCATACCAGGTTTTATACAAACATGTAAAAATTTCGAAATTTTGGTCGCCATGTTGGATTCGAAATTTTGAATTTATAAATTTTAACGTCAAATTCGAAATAGAATTTGGTTAAAAAGACTGTTCTGATTATAAATTAATCTGTTTTAGTTGAGCATTGAACTATTTTGTTGCAAATTCGTCTTTTCAGTTAAATTAAACTGCTTCTGACTCAAAATTAAAATCTTTTTTGTTTAAAATATTAACTGATATTTTTTGTTGAGAAGTCTTTTTTTTAATGAAAATTCAAGTACATGGTAAAAGTTAATTTCCTTTGCTGGAAACTCATTTTTTGTTAAAAATGTAACTATTTTGTCGAAAATTTGTTTTTTTATTGTTATAAATTTTTTGTTATTTACTTGGTTAAAAGTTGACCTCCTTCGCCAAAAATTCTTTTTTTGGGTTGATGATTCATCATTTTAGTTGAAAATTCATCTCTTTAGTTAAAAATCGAACTGTTTTTGATTGAAACTTAATTATTTTCGGTTGAAAAGTTTAATATTATATTTTTGGTTGAGAATTCATTTTTCTTCTGACAAATTTTATACTTATTCGAAAATTTAATTGTTTAGTTGCAAATTCTATAATTTTTTTAGGAAGATTGTTTGATTGAAAATTAATGTGTTTTGGTTGAGGATTGAACTAATTTGTTGAAAATTCGTCTTTTTTTTTTTAATTCGAATTTCAAATTAAAATCTTTTTTTCTAAATATTAACTATTACATTATTCTTTAAGAATTCATCTTTTTTAAATTAAAATTCAACTAATTGCTTGAAACTGCTTTGCTAAAAAGTATTTTTTTGTGTGTTAAAAATGTATATTTTTCTATGTGAAAATTGAACTATTTGGCTGAAAATTTATCTTTTTGAGATATAAATTCAACTTTTTATTTCAAAATTCATGTACTTTGTTTAAAAAATGGGTTTTTTAAAATGAAAAATCAATCTTTTTCGTAAAAAATTTAACTATTTATTAAAGATTCATATGTTTTGTTGAAAATTCAATAGGATGTTTAGAAAGAAAAAAATTAATTTCCAGAGCATAATAGAATTGACAAAAAAAGATTTAACAACGTAAAATTTTATTATTACATTTTTAATTGAAATAAATAACTTTTAACCCAGAGAAAGGGAATTTTTAACAAAATAGGTAAATTTTTAACCAAACTGATGAATCTTTGATAAAAGAAAACGAATTCTCAAAAAAAAGTGTAATAGTTTATATTTCCACCAAAAATATTATAATTTTCAATGAAAAACTATTAAATAAATCAAAATATACGAATTTTCAACAAAAGAGTTGAAATTTCAACCAAGAAAGGTTTTTCAATTTACAACCCAAAAATATGCATTTTCTACCAAAATAATAAAAAAAGTTATTTTCAACCAGCGAAATGAAGTTTTAACCAAAAAGATTAATTTTCTGCCAAAAAAGAATAATTTTTAACAAAACACATGAATTTTCAACCACATATTTTAATTTTTAATGGAAATTTTAACCTAATAGTTAAATTTTCAACCAAATTGTTGTATTTTCTACGGAAGAAGGTAAACGTTTAACGAAAAATGGAATATTTCAATTTTCATTTGAAATAATAAGTAAAAAATGCAACAAAATAGATAAATTAAAAAAAAAAGTGTTTTTGACTAATATGATGAATCATCAACCGAAAAAATGAATTTTGAACAAAGTGGTTCCACTTTCAACTAAGTATTTGAATTTTGAACAAATATATTCTAATTTATTTGAAAATAAAAAATTGAGAACGTGGATAGAAATTTGAAAAATGAAGGATTTTTTAACTCATTTCAACTCTGACCCTTTTTTCGGTTCACAATTTGGATGAAATAACGTTCGAAATTTTTTGTAGAAGATAAAAAAGATTGGAAATCGGAAATATGAATTGAAATATCGAGAGCCAATAAAGACAAATGGTTCATCTGATTTTTACGGTTGCTCGCGTTGGAACAAATTCTCTATTTACTACCCTCGTAATAAAAAGGATCGGAAACTAACAATTTGTAGCCCACTCGTACTTTCCGATAAATGAGTAGTTCTTGGCCTTGCCAGAATTTTATTATTAATAATTCGTAAATATTTAGATAATATTATTAATGAAAATATGTGCCTGAAGCTCTTCGCCTGGGGTGATTGCTAGAGAGATTGAACAGCGACCTGGGTCGGAACAGTGTTGTGAAACGAACGTGTTCTTCAAACCTATTTCTTAAATTAGATATTGTTAAGTCAGCGAATCACTATGAACGAATTAAAATAATCATTTATTATAAATATAAATAATAGTTTTTAACAGTTTTGTTCCGCTATTTTTTCCGAAAAAATTTTAGTTTTCTAACCAAATATTTCGAAAGTATAAAAAATGAAATTCAATATTTATTTAATCTTTATTGAAAATTCAAATTGGAAGTTCATTCTTTTCCGTTAGGAAGTCTACTGATAAATTTCATGTTAAGAATTCA
Source organism: Andricus grossulariae (assembly GCA_011634705.1). Lineage (NCBI taxonomy): Eukaryota > Metazoa > Arthropoda > Insecta > Hymenoptera > Cynipidae > Andricus > Andricus grossulariae. The sequence continues at coordinate 5,911,303 of JAABKJ010017545.1, forward strand.
TATTTTTGTATTAAAAATAGTATTATTGAGTACAATATATAATTCTTTTGTTGAAAATACAAACATTTTGTTAAAAATTCATATTTTTTAGTTGCAAACTTGCCTTGACGGAAAATTTCGTTCTGGTTTGAAAATTCAACTATTTTGTTTTAAATTTTCATTTTGGGTTTGAAAATTCATCTCTTTTTGTAGAAATTTCATCTTTTTCAGTTGAAAGTGCAAATGTGTAGTCGAAAATTAAAATGTGTTGGGTTGAAAATCAACTTTTTTGTTGAAAATGTATATTTTTTAGTTAAAAAATTATTTGGTAAAAATGAATGTATTTTGTTAAACATTCGTCTTTATTGGCAGAAAGCTTTAAAAATTCAACCATTTCTTTCCAAATTTATTCTTTACTTGAAAAATTTGTCTTTTCAGTTAAATTCAACTGGGTTTAATTTAAAATAAAAATATTTTTGGTTGAAATATCACCAATTACATTCCTCGTCGAAAATTAATCGTTTCAGTTTGAAAATTCAACTCTGATTGAAAGTTGAACTGCTATCTTTGAAATTACTTTTTTTGTCGAAGATTTATAATTTTAGTGAAAAATTCACCCCTTTGGTTAAAAATTAAACTATTTTGATAAAAATTTGTTTTTTTGTTCAAAATTAATTTTTTAAGTAAAAATTTAATTACTTGGTTGAAAATTCAACTGTTCGGCAGAAAATTCAAGAATTTGGTAGAAAATTCAACTGTTTTTTTAGAAAATTCGGTTTTTTAAATTGAAAATTAATTTTCCTGATGAAAATATACTATATTATTCTTGAATAATAATTAATCATTTTCGGTTTCAAAATTTCGTTCATTGGTTCAAAAATTTTGTAGTTGGCTAAAAATCGTCTTTCTTGACTAAAAAAACCTATTTTTGGTTGAAAATGGAACTTTTGTTGAAAATTTGCTTCTTTGATTTAAAAAGTCATCTCTTTTGGTAGAAATTTCATCATTTTTGGTTCAATTTAACATGTTTTTATCCCAAATAAAAACCTTCTTTTGGTTAAAATATCAATTATTATATTTTTTTTCTTGATAATTCCTTTTCATAATTTTAGTTGAACATTTATTTCTTTAGTTGAAAATTGAGCGACTTTGATCAAAAAAATTTTTTTTTGTTACAAATTTATTTTTTTACTGAAAATTTAACCACTCGGTTGAAAATTTAACTTTTTTGTAAAAAAATCGTCTTTTTATATCGAAAATTCAATAGTTTGGAAGAAAATTGAACTATTTGGTATACATTTCAACTGTTTCGTATAAAATTCAACTTTTTTGCCGAAATTTTTTTTTTTAAATAAAAATTAATTTTTCGAAATGAAAATTGAACTATTCCATTTTTTGTTAGCAATGGATCTTTTTTGGTTCAAAAATTCAACTATTTGGTTGAAAATTGAAGTAATTTGTTGAAAATTCGCGTTTTTCGTAAAAAAATTAGTTTTCTTGGTTGAAAACTAATCTTTTGGTTGAAAATTCAATTATTTGGTTAAAAATTAAAACTGTTTTGTAGAAATGTGTTTTTTAGCTTAAAAATTCTACATTTTGGATAAGCTATATTTTTTGTATTGGCTAAAGATTCATAATTTAAGTGGAAAATTCATATCTTTGGTTGAAACTTGAATTACTATACTTTGATCAAAATTAGAATTTTTTCTTAAAAATTAATTTTTAACTGAAAAAACTACTTGGTTGAAAATTCAACTGCTAATTGCTACGTTAAAAATTCAACTTTTTTGTGACAAAATTCTTCGTTTTGTCTTGAAAATTCAACATTTTGGTAGAAAATACAAGAATAGTTGAATTTTCAACTAGAAGAAATGAGATTATTTTACCAAAAGAGACGAAAAAAAAGTTCACTAAATTGTTGAAATTTTAAGTCAAAAAGACGAATTTTCTACAAAATAGTTGCATATTCAACCCCAAAATGTGAATTTACAACAAACAAGTTACTTTTCAACTAAATAGTTGGACCTTCTACCAAAATATTTAAAGTTTTGCAAAATATATGAATTTTCATCAAAATAGTTGAATTTTCAACCAAAATTAATGAACTTTTGTTACCAAAAGAAATAAATTTCAAAACGAAAAAGTCGAATTTTGAACAAAGAAAAAAAAATTCCCACTAACTTATTGAATCTTTAAGCCAAGAAAACGAATTTTCTACAAAATAGTTGTATATTCAAACCAAAAATGTGAATTCCCGACAAAACAGTTACTTTTTAACCAAATAGTTAAGCTTTCTACCAAAATAGTTGATTTTTTAACGAAATACATGAATTTTCAACCAATTAGTTAAGTTTTCAACCAAAATAGATCAATTTTCCACGAAAAATATAATAGTTGATATTATTTCAACCAAAAAAGATTTTAATTTGAAATCAATCACAGTTAAATTCAAGCAAAAAAGATGAATTTTCAACAAAATAGCTGAATCCTCAACCAAAAGAGATTAATTTTCTACCCATAACTGAGCCATAAATATCTCTAATAGGAGATATATACAAAAAACATAAAGTAACTTCAAAATAACTAAAATTAAATTTCCAAGTTACTGGAAATCTCGTAACTAAGTTACGTTACAAGTTACTTCTTAAAAGAGTAACGAAGTCACCCTAAAAGTTACAAATAACGTAACTTCTCAGTAATTTAGTTACTTGTAACAAGTTACTACCCAACTTTCACACCAAAAAATAGGCATTCATTTTTATCCGGGATCCTTTTTTGGGCGTTTTAATATGATCTCAAAAATAGTCTATTTTAAGGCCATGTGAGCGTAACCTCAAACATTTTTTTCACATTTTTTTCAAAGTCAACTTATGTTCACACGAAACGCGATATCAAGTTGAAAATTTGAGAAACTAAATATGATGCACTATGAAACGCAGGTCTGGTCCTAAATATTTATAATTATGAGAAAAAAAATTGTGTAAAAAATCTTTTTGTTGCTTTTTTCATAATTATAGAAATATAGGACCAGACACGCGTTTCCTAAGGCTTCAGATTTATTTTTCCAAATTTTTAATTTGATTTCGCGTTTTATGTGAACGTAAGCTGATTTTGAAAAAAAAAACTCGAAAAAAAATTGCGAGGTTAGGCTCACATGGCATCAATACCAGTTTCTGTCTTGTTTAGTTTCCTAACTTCACATTGACAAATTATTCGAGATAGCGAACTATATTTATTCAGAGGGTGCATTGTTTCAATTGTTCCAAACATTAATATTATTACGAATTTTGTGAATTTCGTGAATTCCGTGAATTCCATAAATTCCTTGAATTTCATTAATTTCGTGAATTCCCCGAATTCCATTAATTCCTTGAGTTTCTTGAATTTCATAAATTCCATGAATTCCGTGAATTTCATAAATTCCATGAATTCCGTGAATTTCATAAATTCCATGAATTCCGTAAATTTCATAAATTCCATGAATTCCGTGAATTTCATAAATTCCATGAATGTCATGATTTCCATAAATTTCGCTAATTCCTTCAATTAGGTACATGGATACTTTGAATTCCGTGAATTCCTTTAATTCCCTGCGTTCCTCTAATATCGGAATTTCCGTGATCTCCATGAATTTCGTGAATTCCTTGAAGTTCTTGAATTCATTAAATTCGATGAATTGCGTAAATTCCATGAATTTCATGAATTCCATGGATTCCATGAATTTCATGAATTCCATCAATTTCGCGAATTCATTTGATTACATGAATTCTTGGAATACCTTTGATTCCGTGAATTCCGTGCATTCCTCTAATTTCGTGATTTCTTTGAATTCTATCAATTTCGTGATTTCCTTCAATTCCATGAATTTCGCGAATTCCTTAAATTCCTAGAATTTCAGGAATTCTGTCAATTCCGTGAATTTCATGAATTCTGTAAATTCCATGAATTACGTGAATTCCAATAATTCCGTGAATTCCATCGACTCCGTGAATTCCATTAATTCCTGGAATGCCTTGAAATCCATGAATTCCTTGAATTTAATCAATTTTGGGAATTTCTTCAATTCCATGAATTCTGCGAATTCTGTGAATTCCGTGAATTCCATGAATTTTTTCATTCCGTGAATACCTTCAATTTCACGAATTCCATAAATTCCTTGAATTTCAATAATTTCGTGAAATCCCCGAATTCCGTTAATTCCTTGCATTTCATGAATTCCTTAAATTCCATGCATTCCGTGAATTTCATAAGTTCCGTGAATTTCATAAATTTCATGAATTCCATAAATTTCGCGAATTCCTTTATTAAGGTGCATAAATTCTTTGAATTCCGTGCATTCCTCTAATTTCATGATTTCCTTGAATTCCGTAAATTCTATGAATTTCGTAAATTTCTCGAATTCCATTAATTCCTTAAATTTTTTGAATTCCTCAAATTCCACAAAGTCCGTGAATTTCATAAATTCCATGAATATCATGATTTCCAAAATTTCGCGAATTCCTTTCATTAGGTACATGAATTCATTAAATTCCATGAATTTAACGATTCCCATAAATTTCGCGAATTCCTTTAAGTAGGTACATGAATTCTTTGAATTCCTTGAATTCCTTAAATTCCATGACTTCTGTCAATTTCATGAATTTCATGAATTCCTCGAATTCCATTAATTTCTTGAATTCCTTGAATTTCTTGAAATCATTCAATTCCATGAATTCCGTAAATTTCATAAATTCCATGAATTTCACGATTTCTATAAATTTCGCGAATTCCTTTAAATAGGTACATCAATTCTTTGAATTCCTTAAATTCCATGAATTCCGTAAATTCCGTAAATTGCATAGCTTCCATGAATTTCATGAATTCCATTTATTTCACGAGTTCCTTTAATTACATGAATTCCTTAATCTCCATAAATTCCTTTAATTCCGTGAATTCCTCTAATTTTGTGATTTCCTTGAATTCCTGTAAATTCCGTGAATTCCATGAATTTCTTGATCCTTCAATTGCATAAATTCCGCGAATTCCGTGAAGGCGTTGGATTCCGTGAATTCCATGAATTTTTTGCATTCCGTGAATTCTAATAATTCCGTGAATTCCATGAATTTCTGGATCCTTCAATTGCATGGATTCCGCGAATTCTGTGAATTCCATGAATTCCATTAATTCCGTGAATTCCATTATTATTATTATTATATCATTAAGCCGTTTCCCTTTCGGGGTAGGCGTGAATTGCTCGGTGGTAAAGTAGTGAAATGAAGCAATTTCAACTTACAAAGATACTTTGCAAGCAAAATTTTCAATATATTGACATTTTGTTAATATAATTTGATTATAACAATTAGATTCGATATCCTGTACATTATTTATATTCTTTGGATACTTTAACATTTATTTCGAGAATGGGATTAATTGCGTCATTGATTTGAAGATAAACAATAATAATTAAAAAATGTCTCATTTTCTCTGTTTGTTTATTTATACAAAAAATACTACAAAGATGAATTTTGAACTCAAAAAATTTATTTCTAAGTTTCTAAGTTAAAAGTATGAAGTATAAAAAAAAGTATAAAAAGTATAAAAATGTATAATAGTTGAAATTATAGTTTAATTTTGAACCAAAAGAGCTGATGACTCCTCAACGAAACATGTAATAGTTAATGTTTCAAACAAAAAAGATGTTAATCTGAAATAAAAAATAGTATGAGTCAGTCAAATAGACGCATTTTCAACAAAATAGTTGATTTATTGAATGAAAAAGATTAATTTTTAACCAAGTAGTTGCATTTGTAAACAAAAAGGATGAACTTTCAAGCAAGAAGATTAATTTTCTGCCAAAAACGACGAATTTTTTAAGAAACTTTTAACGAAAAAGCTAAAATAATTTTCAAATTTAATTTATGATGAAAAAAATGCTTCAATTTTGATCTATTTTATTATTATCTTGAATATGAAAAAATATGAATATTCAGCAAAAAATGGAAATTACATTTCCAGTGTACAAAATTAATTTTCAACCAAAAAAAACGTGTTTCAAAAAAATTATAATTTTTTAACTAGCTACACTTCATCAAAATTTCATGATCATAGCTATTTTCCTTTTCGCGATATGGTGAAGAGAAAAAATGTACAGACACACACGGACATTTTTTAAAAACTTTATTCTTGAGCTCTTGGGGTCGAATTATATCAAAATATGTCAAAGAAGTATATTCACAAATTTAGGTGATTACAAACCTCCATCTACGAGTAAGCAATAATGAATTGATTAATCAGATTCTCCTCGAATCTGCTTTTGTCTGCCGATAAAGACCAAAGTAAATCACCGGCCGACAATGAATACTGTTACAATCTGAAATTGCGCAAAACATGGATCGATGATATTTTTATGAGCTGATAAAATTTGAAAATTATATAATTTAAAAAAAATGAAAAAAAGGATTAGCAAAATGGGTCAATATTCTCAATATTGAAGGTAATCTTAAATAAAATGCAAAATTACCAAAACTCGCAACAGAAATTGAACGGGTTAACCGATTTTTTCCATCCTTTTTTAATCGTCTTGTCATTATGTAAGCAATCTAATGCAGCATATTAAAATTCAGCTTCTCAATATTTTTATAATTATCAACTTCGTTCAACCGTCTCGAATCGTGTAACGCTCTAACAATATGAAGGTCGGATGAGTTACGATCGACCGCCCGGGGTCAAGTATCGTCGAAAAATTTTACGCTCCGGTACCCAGCTGTGCTCTTTAAATTTGGAGCGCCTGTTTTTGAATCATCGTGGATACTTTGCTGGTGGCGGATTGCTCGTTTCCAGGCGCATAAATGAAGCACATTTTCGATTAATTAACAAATAACAAAAACAAGACCACTTTTCAAAAAACTAAGGCTTTATTTTTGTGTATTATGCCATTAAGATTAGGTTATTCAAATATTACATCGAACAATTCATCCATGTAGGAGGAAACATGTCATTTGTAATACATGGGCTAAAATTCAAGCCTGAGAAAGCGCCCTAAGAGTTCCTGGGACAGTACACCACGCCAGATGGATGGCACAAGCAAAATATTCGATAAAAATATGGATATTTCGCAGGCAGTTTCATCTAAATTCTCGAGAAACTAATTGTCTACGAGAAGTATGCATTTTCATTGTCACATTTTACGTCAAAGTATGGTTCAAGGCACCTCTACCTACCTAAAGGAGACAAGACTCAGAAAGGTATCCTTATGATATCGTTTTTCGGACGTTCCGTTGTAACGACGTTTGAAAAAGACATCTTAAGGACGTAGTTAAGATGGCGCAAATATGTCCTAAAGTCACTGAATAGAAATCTTTCAGACGACTTTATGTTGTCTGAGTCTGTCGTTTCTTAATCTTTACTATGTCTAATGTCGTATTGACTAGAACGTCTGAAAGACATCTAAATAATGCTCGCATGGCAATTTAACGACACGTATAAATAATTTTAAAAATGTTAAAATTTTCACCATTACTAACTGATAAATTACAATTTCATGTATGAGTTAAAAACAAAACACGTCAATGAGACTAAATAACCAGCTTTGCTTCTTATAAAATTCGAAGAACTGAAAAAGCAGATATAAAATTCGTAATTCACAGTATTTACAGTTATTTTATCAAGAAAAAAGCAGAAATAATGTGTAGACATTAAAATTTTCATCTCAGGCCTTGCAAATGAAATTAGAGATGCTGTTAAATGATTAATCCTACTTGGGTAATTAATTGTGCAACATCAATTTTTTATTTCCTTTTTGGAATTTCGCAATAATTTAGAAGTAAAAAATAGATATCCCACCACGACATTTTATCACTGAAAGGCGTTTCAATATTCAACTACTAAATATGGTCACATAAATACAAGAAAATATTGTATGAGCACGTGAAACGTACAAGTCATATATCACAACGACGACATAACGATGTCGTTAAGATATCGTCAAGACTTTCAGCTAATACAATTTAGAAGTTGAAGTTCCATGCCGCATTATAAATTTTGAAAAAACCAGTTCTTCAATCAAATCAGAAAATGGAACTAAGCTTTCAAAATGCCATTCAAAGTACATAGCAGAGACCACCCAACAGCAGAAAATGCAACCTACACTATCTATTTAGATAATCATTAATTAAGGGTGTCGGATAAATCCGACTTTGATTTTTTTTTGTGAGTACGGCACTAACTCAATATATATTTTTTCCTCAAGTATTTGAGAACCAGAAAAAGAAAACTTGTCAAATATCCGTGGTTTCGCGAGATTCTCGGATTCTCGGCAGTTTCGGACACATTCGGAATCAAAATTATTCCGTCTGAGTCCGTCTGATTTCGAACAATTGAATCCATTTCATTCCGTCCGAATGCGAAATCTGCTTCCGAGTCATTCCGAATCCAGTCCGTTTGACTCCGCGAAGAATTTTATAAATCCAATCCGAAGCAGTCTATTTAATTACGAATTTTATTCTAAACGAGTCCGACTGATTCCGCAGGGGCTTATGTATAATTTCATTCCAAATCAATCCGCGTGAATCCAAATTTTTCAGAGAAGTTCATTCCGAATCAAGTCGACTGACTTCTTAGAAATATTCATATTATTAATAATATTCAAGAAAAATAAAGAACTGCATAATAAATAAATAAAAAATACATACCGGATAACTGAAGGTCATTTCGATTGATTCACTCCGAATGGTTTCGCACTTATCAAAATACAATGCCCATTCCGCCTGAATCCGCCAGATAACGCAAGCTCATTCCGGCTGATTCTGTATCATGACGAATAATTGCGAGCCTTTCCGCCATTCTATATTTTTTCTTTAACTTACATTTCAAACGCAATGTGGTAATTGTATTCGAATTGAAACGGAATCATTCTGACGGTTGGCGGACAGGCTCGGAACCATTCGGTATGTAATCGCATCATAAGACGGATTAAGACAATTGCCACATTGCGTTTGAAACTTAAGTTAAAGAAAAAAATGTAATGGCGGAATGGCTCGAAATTATTTGGAATTACGCGGAATTAGTCGGAATGAGCTTGCGTTATCTGGCGGATTCATACAGAATGGGCATTGTATTCTAATAAGTGCAGAATCATTCGGAGTGAATTCCGAATAGAATGGAATAAATGGGAATGAACACGCGGCATTTAAAAGATTCAAACGGAATGAGAATTTCATTCCGATCGATGCGGAATCATTGGGACTGAGTGCTGAATGGCGCGGAATAATTCAGAATGAATTTGCGCCTTGTCACGGAGTCAGGTAGAATAAAATTTTCATTCTCATATGTTCGGAATCATACGGACTGAAGGAGGGATGACACGGAATCATTCGAAATGAGCTCGCATCATGTGATGGATTCATGCGAAATGAAAATCTGCGCTACGGAATCGTTCGGATTGTGAGTGGAACAAACGGAATTATGTGTAATCATCTAGCTTATTGCGCTGGATTCAGACAAAATGAACATTTTATTCAGACTGGTGCGAAATCATTCTGACTGAAGTACGGAATCATTCAATAAATCAGTCGGACACAGATTTCATATTCGTTCGTAATCGATCGGAATGAATCAGTGTTGTTCAGATTCAAATGGTTTCAATTTCATTCCGAAACTTCCACTAGCGCTTTTCGGGCTTAGGTGGATTTTTGACAGAAACAGGCAGGTCGCTGAAAAGGCGAGATGGGTCAGCGAGAAACTGATAATTCTCCCTAAAACATCCCTCCCTTTTCTTTATTCTCCTCCTTGCACCAGATAATAGCCGAATTTCGTCAACAATGTGCTGCTTGGTTGTCAGCAGCATCAATTTGTTCAGTGTGTGATGGTACATCCTCAGTTCCTGGAAGATCTTTCGGACTCTTTCCGTGAACGGCATACGAGATGTTATGTAGTCAATCACACAATGAACACGGGACGCGTTAAGACGCGAAATTAAGGCCAAACACGGAAAGCAGGCACCTCTTGCGAGATGATAGCGATTTCAGATGAAGGAGGAATATTAACATCCAGCTTCCACCTAAGCCACAAGAGCTGGCTGAAATGGATTTCTCCCTCCGTGAGGATATCTCGGAGGAGTCCGACCTCTGGACTGTCAATTGTTCCTTGCTAACACTTCCATCTTTGAAGATTTTTTTTTTAAACTAACCTTTAAAAACTAACATCTATTCACACCTTATCTCTAAGACCACTCGCTCTTGTCGCCTTGCCTTCCTTGATTCGCCTCGCCCCGCACGCATGGCCCTACTTTTTTACTTTTCCTCGCATTGCCAAACTCTGCCTCCGCGGCTAATGCCTAATACTTATCTACTATTCACAATATTTTTTTTACTATCATCTACTTGCTCTCATATTCACAATTTTTCCTTCTCCATTCCTCTTCCTCCTTTCTTCTCTTCTTCTCCATCTTACCCAAAAACCCCTTCACTCATGCTACAGCCCTTTTGTCCACTCTTGCATACCCCTTTCCGACAATTCACACATCTTCTTTTCCATAGAAAGCCAGAACCTATTAAAACTTTTCATCCACCCACATATCATTCTTGCTACAAGCTTTTGACTTCCTTTCTCTCCTTTCTCATACAAATATTGCGCTCTCTCCCTTGGCATAATCCACCCATAGTTCCCGTTAAACCTTGACCCTCTCATTCTCTCCTACCCTACTACCTTCCCTCTCTCTCAATGTCGTTTTTCTTAACCATGTCATACACTTTCCTCGCGTCCTCGTGCATACTTTTCACTTCATCCATCTGCAGTCCATTTGTTCTAAAATATCTTGCCCTTTCAACCTCCATCTTCCCACCCGTTTCCTGTTCTTCTTCCACCAACACTCTCATATCCAGCTTACTTTTTCCCTTTTCCAAAAACTTTTCCTCCTATTTACACGCCCGAGTCCCTGTTATAATTCCTAAACTCGGTCTCCCCGTCTCCCTCCTGACAATATAATTAGGCGTATTGCTTGCTAACCCCAGTGACCACATACCTCTCCTGTATCCAATTTACCTAGATTTATATTTTCAGTTGAGGAGAGATGGTGCAAGAAAGCAAATCTAGTTTAACCATGAATTATAACACAAACATTGTGTATGAATGCAAAGTTTTCTTATTTCGAAGTGTAATGATAATATAGAGAAGGAATTTAAAATACAATTGAAGTAAATTTCACAGGCTTAGGATTTTTTTGCTTTGGTATTTTTCGAAGTTTTGTGTGCTTTCGTGTTTTTGCAGGTATTTTTACAGCTTTTTTTTCATCTACTCTTTCTTTTTCTCAATTTTTCCCGATTATACTAATTTTTATCAATTTTTTTAAATTGTACCATCTTTTCTCGAAAGGCGAGTAGACGTGTTGCGTGTAATAAAATTCATATGTGCGTATGGATCATACATAATTACTTCAACTAACCTTGTAGTAGAAGCCGATAAACTAATGTACGCGTTTCTTTTTCAGAAGATCACAACTAATTAAGAAAAACCGAGTAATTAGTCACGCGCACCAGAAACTTTTGGCTCTTTCCCGAGCGTTGCGCCAAATAACTCACCTGTAAAATTTCACAAAGCCGCCGTAATTACGTGAACTCTTGTATTTTTTGTTTACACGTTAAAACCAATAAAATAATTTAAAGTCAGCTCGATCGGTAAGACAGGGTCAAAATACCGAGGATTGTCTCATCTCTCCTCATGTACCATCTCTCATCGACTTACCCTAATGCCACGATGACAACATTATCCCTCTTCACGGAGGCTTCATGGCGCGCATGTACACTCCGTGGTGCCATAAACACCCAGAGCTTCAGCACGTTTCGCATCAGTCTTTGCGAAATCAAGCTGTCTACTTCTAGAAAAAGCGATATGTACGCGGAGCGCTTCCCCAATCACCGTATAAACAAGCCGCATACGAAGAGAAGAAGGCGACAATAAGACCAACCGCGGAAAGCAGGCAGCTTCTGAGAGATGATCGTGATTTTAGGACAAGGAGGAACATTAAAATCCAGGTTCCTCCTAAGCCACAAGATATGACTGAAATTCATGCTTCCTTCGTGAGGATATCCCGGATTATTCCGACCTCTGGACCATCAATTGTTCAGTTTATGGTGCGGCGAGAGCTCTGGCTGATTCAAATCGAAGGCTAAAACCGACGCTGGATCAAAAGACCAAAGGACGGTTGCACCAACTGAACAAGAAGATTTGATGGGCAAGAAAGAATGCGTCCCGTGTTCAGTGTGTGATTGAGTACATAACATCCGGTAGGCCGTTCACGGAAAGGGTCCGAAACTTCGTCCATGAACTGAGGATCTTCCATCACACACTGAACAAGTAAAAGGCCTAGTTAAAAAAGCAGATTTTGAAAAATTCCGCTAACATCATACCAGGATGGTGTAATTTCCACTTTAGTATACCGTAACGGCATTATACGTCAAGAAGTTCCTAGCGACAGGTGAAGAGCGTGTCATGCACACGCTGAATATCTAGAACATATACCATCCAGGTATGCCACTCACGCGGGAACTACCTATTCCTATAGACACAATGCAGCCCTTTGATACATTCAGGCCTGCTGGATGCTCTGAGTGAAATAGAGTCAATTGTCCAAAACAAGAAGTGCCGAATTTTCTTGAACTACGATTTTCGGACAACAGTCTCCAATGCACACTCGAGACCTGACATCGTTCTCCAGGACTTCAAGAAATGAACTATATTCGTGATCTAATTCTCGGCTCCGACCGACTACAACATCACTGCCAAGAAGAAGGGAAAAGAAGAGAGGTGTCAAAACCTTAAAAGATAGCTGCAGCGATTCTACCCACGAATATTTGGTTAAAATAATTTTCCTTGTGATCGGTGCTCTGGTAGGTGTGATAAATGGAGAAGGCTGTGTCCTCAAGATGCAGACGGGCTTCGCCAGCCTGTCGTAGTGATTTCGTCATGGCCTGTGGCCACCCATTGGTCGGTCGCTATATGTGGCCATAGGTCTAACGGTCCTTTGTGGGAAGATGTAGTTTGTAAATTGGTCTCTATCGGGATTTCTTGGAATTATCAGGAACCTCCCGATAATTTTATGTTATCGTTTCTCCTTTACCGGGAGGGTACCCGATGTAGGCCTTTACGAGGTTTTTTCATTGTATATAGAGTTACAGGTTATAAAGAGCAATGTGATGTATAAAATCAGTTAATCATTCCTCAACTAATAACGGTAATGTATATATTATTTATGAAAAAAATTTCATATACCGCGTGACCAAAAAGTAATACAGATTTATAATATTCAACAATAAGTTGTGCTTATAATCGTACGTGCATTCGTCTAATTATTTTTGTTTTATGTTCTTGAGTTATCAATAGAGGATTAGAATGTAAAATTTAAACTTTTGTAATAATAAAGAGCTTAACTATAAAAATAAAATCGGCAACCTCCCGATATGGCCTAATATATATATATATATATATATATAAAACAAAAAATTAGTCAAAGTAGGCGTCGAGTGCCTTCAAGGAATCGTTTCGTAGCCTATTAAGACGTTAATTTGAATCTTAACAGAATCTTAAAACAAAATATTTTTTAATTTTGTAAAAAAAATTGCTTGAAAAAAGAATTTCATAGAAAAAAGTAGTATTTATGTGCTGCGCACATAAATGACTGCAGCGACATCTAAATAAAAATAAGAAATATAGTCTACTGTCCGTCCAAAAAGTTTAGGCACCTCGATTTTTGTGCAGATTTTCATTAAAATCTCAGCCAAAAAAAATTCTAAAAATATGAGACAACATGCATGTCGTATAATAATCCTATGATCATTTCAGAATACTCAACTTTGAATGACTGTAAGTCACTGAAAAAAATTATGAAAAATCTGGCAAAAATATATAGGTTTCGTTGATCCTTTCTGTGCCCATTGGTGATATTTAGTCAGAAATAATTATTTGTTAAGAAGTTAGTGACAAAAGAGTGGGGAGGTGTCATCTCCGGAACTAAGGAACGTACAGAAATGGTTCTTGAAGCAAATTACACATTTTTGGCTTCTGACAATGTTGTACGTATTACCAATGAGCAGAAAGTTGCACTTGAATGTTTAAAAAATTGTTTTCTTCTTGGAAAAATACAAAAGACTTTATGATAATCGAGGCAACCGTATTCCTTTTTTTTTGCATCAGGGCGCCTGAAATGTCCCACGCTGAGTGTGCGGTAGCCTCGATTATCGTTAAGCCTTTTGTACTTTTCCAAGAAGAAAATAATTTTTCGAACATTGAAGTGCAGTTCTTTGCTCATTGATAATACGCACAATATTGTCAGAAGCCAAAAGTGTGTAATTTACTTCAAGAATCATCTCTGTACGTTCCTTAGTTCCGATGTAAACACCTCCCCACTCTTTTGTCAATAAATTATTAACGAATGATTATTTCTGACTCTAAATATCACCACTGCGCACAGAAAGGATCAACGAAACCTATATATTTTTGGCAGATTTTTCATACATTTTTTTAGTGACTTACAGCAAAGATATTATAAACCTAGATGCGGTACGGGGTGTCAGAGTGGGGGAAATATATATATAGGGCATCACATTTTCTGCCATATCGAGGTGCTGCCCTCACCGTACTACGAAGTCGAGCGCTGTTTTTCTCGTTCTTCGTAATTTATGCATTTATTATATTTCAAAACAATGCACACATGCTATCTTATGTAAATTTCAAATTTCTATCCCTCAGGGACTTTAGGCTTTGGCCGCCGCGGGCGCTGCCTGTCATATCCGGTAAATCTCAAGGTCATGGCCGCACTCAATACCAGATAACTTTTGAAAGATTAGTCGGAATGGATTTTGCTTTGGCACGTAGTTTTAGGGACCAAACAGAAAAATCGAGTTCGTTAACCAGCTATTTTGACTAAAAATTCAAAAATTTAGAGGGTTTTCAACATTTTTTAGACCATTTTTTTCAATATTTAAAAATTCTATGTACGGCTATTCGCAGTTCCAAAGATATTATCTTTGGTAGTTCTCGGAAACTCGGACAATTTATCCTTACGACTTTTTTTCGATGAAAAGAAAATTATCAGAGATTAGAGCATTTTTAATATAAAAATCGAAAATTCAAATTTTGAGTGCACAAAACATAATGAAAAATTCCACTTTGCGGACAAACGACACAAGCTACAAAAATAAATAGTGAGACAAAAGTTGTTTACCCAAAAAAGAGCTACACATTTTTTCTTAATCATTTTTTTATACTTGATAGGATGCATAGTTTTTATTTTATTGGTAAAAAACATTAAAAATAAAAAAATTAAATTTATGGACAAACGACACAAACTATTAAAAAAATGAATAGATAAAAATTACTCATCCAAAAAAGAGCTACAAATTTGTTATGAATCATGTTTTGATAGGACGCATAGTTTTCGTTTTAATCGTAAAAAATAAAATTAAAAATAAAAGAATTAAATTTGTTGAAAAACGACACAAAAGGCTTGTAACTTTGAGCGCGCCTATGGCGCGCGACTGTTGGGGTTCTCGCGCTTTGTGCTCGATTATATGTATATTTACCTCGCGCTTCGCGCTCAATAATGCATTTACATCGCCCTACGCGCTCGACCCTTGTATTTTCCCCAAATTTGTGCACAGACCTTTTAAAATTAAAGGTCAAAGCATCGACAACTGTAATTTGATGATTGTGAATTCTCTCGGAATTCTCTTTTGTTGAAGCTCCTTCGGCTTTAATGAACACATTCTCATCACGTATCTCGTGCTTCGAACGCAATGTTGTCAAAATTGCGAACTTTTCTACAATATGCAACACTATTATATAAAATGTATATTATACATTTATTATCGCTTGAAACTTGACCTTTAACTATACCGTGCGCATGCCATTCGTCAATCAAAGTCCATTTCGATGCTATTTTATTGTTTTATTATTCATTCATTATATTATTAATTATTCATTCAAGTCTAGTTATAACGTCAGTCCCACCAAACTTCCGTTAATTAATGGAGCGTGTGAGGACAGAACTGGAAGCCATAAAGTCAAGTTGTTTGGTTTTTTATACGTTATTTTCATATTTTTTTGTGGCATCAAAATTTGAACTTTTGATTTTTCATAAAATTCAAAAAGTTGTTTTGAGAATATTATAGGGTGTTTAGAATGCAACGATTTTTCTTCTAGACTTTTTTTCATATCGTGAGTTTTTTGGCTTAAAATGTTCATTATCATGCGCTTTTTGGAATTTTGTAAATGCTGTAACTCCGGTAATTTTTCTCCTGTAAAAAAAAAATCTGAGAAATATTTTGTCCGCCTTTTTGAGCATTTGTCAATATCCGACAATAGAATTTTTGAATATTAAAAAAAGGTTTCCTCAAGAATTTTCAAAATGTGCTTACATTTTGAATTTTTACCCCAAATGGCTGGCTAACGAACTTGACCTTCATTTAAGGACAAATAAAGAGTAAACCAAAGCCAGAATGTCTCAAAACGTGGACATTTGACAAAATAGGGGAAGGGGGGGGGGTCAAATTTTACACAAATCTAATACCTTCTCTGACGAGAATGTAAAAAACTGAATTTCTAACAAACTAGTGCATTTTTCAGATAAGTTGTTGAAATTTTGATCAAAAAAGATAGTTAGTGAAATTTTCATCAGAGATAAAAAAAAAATAATTCCTTCAAAAAGCGGAAAATATGGTTAATCGGCGGTCTCTAATCTGTTAAGTTAATTTACCGTCCAAGTTAATCTTTAAATTATATCAATATTCTCAAATGAAAAAAATGTCTAGTGAAATTATTTTTTGTTATTTTTTACGATCTTGTCTCTTGCGTGGTTCTTTGCAAAAATTGAATTTTTTATTTTAAATTAGTGATGCCGTTCGATACGAGACTGTTTCGATATCATATCGAAAAATCTCGGTTTTTTCTTGTATCGGTATCGGTTTCAGAATAAACTCCAGTCTCGGGTTTGTCTCGTACCGTTTTGGGATCGGAAAACCGATATATCGCTGATGTCGTCTCGGGATTCTGAGACTAGATAGCTACGTAGGCTTAATTATCTGAGCACCAAGGACTTTTGACGAAAACGGGAGGGGGGGGGGGCACAATTTACACATATCTAATACCTTCTCATCATAGGATGAGAATGTAATAAATGAAAAAATAACTCAAGGTAACTGAATTGATGGAAATGTTTAATTTACGAGACCGATTGAAAAATTCACAAAGCGACAGACCGCAATTCACGTGAATCGGCTTTCGGAAATTCTCCGATTCGAACAATTTCCATCCAGTCGTAGAACTTAAGAACACCGATTCACGCAAATGATAATCAGGAAGCAGAAAACACAATTTAGAAAAAATGTCGTTGAATTATTATTTTTTTTTTATTAGAACGAGATTTACTGGATGAGTTCTCTGAAATATGAGAAGCTTAGCCGGTAAATGTCGTGCCGATCGAGGTTACGATGATTCCGATTTAAATATAACTTAAAAAATAACTCAACGTGACTGAATTAGTGGAATTGTTTTAATTTATGAAACCGATTAAAAATGTCATAAACCGATAGAACGAAATTCGCGTGAATCGGCATTCTTAAATTCTCCGATTCAATATTAATTTGCATTCAATCGATTCTGTTTTTAACTCGTATAAAGACCGTTATAGCACAAAACAAAAGAATAGAAATTATAAGATCAATTAATATGAGTAGGGAATTCACCAAATTCCTGAAAACACTAGCTTTGTGTCAGTGAAGTAGGAAATGCTGAGAAATTGTAAAAAAAATATAGTACTTCAAAGCGTGCAAAATTTGCCGGGCAGAAAGACGCTCGTGAAAAAATGAAACAAAAAAAATTGTTTCGCACACTGATTGCCGCGCCACGGCGCCGGCCATTGCGCGGTCCAAAAGATGGCGGAATTGCCTTGTTTTCGTGATCGGTCCTGAGAAAAGGCACGCGAACATTGCCTAGTTTTTCGAAATCTTTAACCTGCAAATCGCGAATTTCTCGTAACTACTCGTAATTATTCAAATTTGACGATTCTTGGGAAGCAAAATCACACTGTCTCCAGGAAGAAATTTGGAACTATTGGAGTGCCTTTTCGGCGTGCTGCTCTTCGGAAAAATTTGCAGAGGCTTAGCAAGGTTTTTTGTTGTTTTTGTTGACACAAACGGAATCCGAGAGAGATTCAAGTCTCCGAGATAATCACTGTTACCATTATGACAATGGTAATTGCCATTATGACAATGCAGAACTCAGTGAAGTCGGGGTCGTCGTGAGTGTAAAATTTTTGGTTAGGTTACTTTTCCAGTAGACGTTGTGTTAATGATGCTGAAATGCCGTGTTTCGCGTTCCCCGCAAAGGGTCACGTGTAAAAAAAATAATTCTTAGACTTGTGAGCAGTGACAGTAAAAAATAGAAAAGATGGCAAACGACGATTTCGACGCGGAGTTCTTCGAGCGAAGACTCCTCGCATTGAAAGACTCCCAGGATTCGATCCAGAGTCTTTCCGCATGGTGCTTGGAGAAGAGAGCACATCACAAAAAGATTGTTGCCACCTGGTTGCAGGTCTTGAAAAAAGGTGATTCATAAATGTATACTATTTGTTAGTTTGAGGAGATCAGTTTTATATCAACTCGGTCAGATTTCGATTAGTGAGCACGGTGAACACGAAGGTAGCAACCACTTTGTTGAAATCTAAAGCGCGGGATTTAGTTTTCAGTTTTGTTCGTAAAGAGCATTTTTAATGTGATCTAGTTTTTGGATTTTATATTTTTCATCTCAGGATGTTCTAATTGGGATAATTGATGTATTTTGATGTCTGTTTTCTGGTAGGCGCGTATTGATGTCAACATAACCTCAATTTTTCGCCAACAACTTTTTAATCAATTATGCAACGTTTGAGGTCAAATTTGTGGTTTTGAGAATATTCCGAGCTTCTTTTGATGTATCAATTACTATACTTTCGTTGAATATGATACAAATTCATGTTGTAAGCGTGTATATAAATCAATTTTTTGGTATAATTTTGTTACTATGTCGGCTATTTCGAAAATAAAAAATTGTTTTCTGTAGTTTTGAACATTTGAAACATTTATAAAACAATTATTGTTGAGAATAACTGATACATCCGTTATTCTGAAGTACGTTAATGTAAAAATTGACTTTGGTGTGTAATATTGAATAGTAAATTGTTTTAATTTGATAAACATATTTTTATTTAAAATAGATTGAAGATTGGATAAACAATTTAAACAACAATTTTCACAGTTGTGTCGCCATCTGCTCGATAATAAAGACAATCGAAAATTTGTTGCCTAATTTTTTGTGTGATTGCTGTACAAAGAATAGCAAAATACAGAATAAATTCAAATGAAACTGCAATAAATTCAGAAAGCAGTACTTTCTGAGAGATTGGAGTTCTAGATTTCTAGGATTTCTAGAGCGTTCCAAAATGTTTGCTTATGACGTTGCACTTTGTGCCGCCACTGTAGCATTTAGATAAATTATCTAAAAAATGTTTTTTATAGAATAATTAAGAATTAAATTTGTATACAATTACTTCATGAAGTAGTGATTAAAATATTTATTTTTATAAGTTTATTATATTGAAAATGGCTTTCAGTATTAAATTCTATTTCATACTACAGAATTATTTGACCTTTTAATAGAAAAAAAGAAGTTAAAAAATTTAACATTTAAAACGTAGAAATAACGAACTGTATACCGTTACGGAATTTTCCGTAAGACTAAGCCTAGCGCTATACTGGGCCGGTTACTCATACAGAAATTTCCGCAATACTAGGTCAGTGCCTAGAAATAATTACATAGTCTTTCCCCTATTTCCCTGTGTTTTCCACTTTTTTTCCTCTATTCTCGAGAAACCTCCCCTTTTTTATTTAAATTTACTACATTTGAAAATAAAATATTTGAATTACGAAGGAAATTCGCTGAAATTATTAAATGTACGTAAGAAATATAATAACCATTGTTCGTTTTAGATCTACAAAATTAATATACAAATATAAAACAAGATTACTATGATTACAATTTTGTTTTTATCAGGCCTCGGACTCACCAGACTATTTACATTATTTGACACTTTTTTTGAGCAATGACACTATTCTGCTACTATTTCGAAAAAACATTACAATAAAGATACTATTTTCTTATTTTTCCGCTAATGCCATTATTCCTTAACTTTTCCTCGAACAATATTTTTGAACTTCTTCGCTAATTGGATAAAATAATATGTGCGCCATCTCAACGAATTACAACATACCGACATTTAAAAAAAAATATGAACTTTCTACCAAAAGAGATGAATTTCCAAATCAAAAAGATGATTTTTCAACGAAGAAAAAGTTTTCAATGAATAAAGGAAACAAATGAATCCAAAATGTTTTCAAGCTAAAATATAGCTTTTAACAAAACAGTTGAATTTCCAACCAAACAGTTCAATTTTAAACCAAAAATATGAATTGTTAATAGAAGATTAATTTTCTACCAAAAAAGATGAAATCTCAACAAAATACATCAATTTTAAACCAAAAAGTTGAATTTTCAACCAAAACAGATTAATTTTTAACCAGACAGTTCCATTTTTAAACAAAAAGATGAGCCTTCTACAAAACAATTGAATTTTCAACCAAATAGTTAAATTTTCAACCAAACAGATTAATTTTTTACCAAAAAGATGAATTTTCAACCAAAAAGATTAATTTTCTATCCGAAAATATTGAAGTTTCAACCAAAAACAGTTGCGTTTTCTTACTGGGTTTTATAAATTCAGTTCAAATTTAAGTGGAAAATGAGAAAAAAGGGAACGACTGAGGCCTCCGATAAATAAATAGGAATTTCGATAGACTAAATGATATTTTAAATTAACATTTTAGTTCATTTTTAATACTTGAAGAAATTTATAACTTTATTTTAAAAATTTTGTGATACTATCTACATTATTTTTTATCTCTAAAGTGAGTCAGAGTCCTGTTTTATCTTTAGGGCAAATTTTGTTTTTACAAATTAATTTGGAAAGGTACTTGGAAAAATATTCAGTTTTTAATGCTTTTTCAGAAATTTTGAAGTGTACAGAATTTCAATTTAATGTTATTATATAGTTCATTTTGAATCTGCGAAATTTCTATTGCGTGAAATATAAAACTCTAATTTTGAAAAAAGAAATTATTTTTTTAAATTTTGCCTTTTGAAAGCTGTAAACTTTTAATTTGCAAATCTATAATTTTGGATGTTTGAATTCAAAATTTGTTCCAATTTTGAATTGTTATTCAGGCTTTTAGTTCGAAATATTGAAGGCCTACAATATTTTACCAATGTAAATTAGGTCGGCGCTTAAAAATTGAAAGTTCAATTTTCCCATTTTTTTCTCTTAATGAAATGATCATCATCTTCTATTTTGACTTGTCACTTAAAACACTACAAAAAAATCATACCATTTTCGCACCTATAGAATAAATTTCAAAAATTTGGAAATTCTTAAAAGCTTCCCGGCATCACTAAAACTTTTTTTAATTGGAAAAAATTCTAGTGAGTTTCTGTCACTAAGAGGAAGTAATTGGAGGTTTACCGTTTTGGAAAATTGAACTTTTCACTTTTTAAGCGCCATCTAAATGCAAATCTAAAACTATCAAATTTTAGACATTTCAGGTTTTAATTAATTATTTTATTAAACATTAATCTCATTTAAACTAGAAAATATAATTATTTTCAAACGATACAATTTAATGCTGAAAGTTTCAAGTTGATAGTTGATAATAAGTAAGATTAAAAATGTTTAAATTTACAGTTTTGAATGATTTAAAAAGTCAAAATTCATAAAGCTTTTATAATATTTGAAATCGTTCTGATTTTTTATATAATAAACTTTACTGATACTAATATCAGAAGTAAAAAAGGGCTTCTTCTTTATCCCAAGTATTTTAAGTAATAAAAAAATAAAAAACTTTCTTTGCGTCAGTCTAAAGTCAGTTTATCAAAATTTACCATTATTATTTGTGCAGTGAAAGTTTTTTTTTCTTTCTATCTTACTGAATTATTTATTATAATTTATTTTTCTTTTTTAATTCTAATTCAAAATGCTATTAATTTATTTTCGAAAAATAATTAAAATAAAACGAATCTGCATAATATTGAAGCAGTTCAATAAATTATTTATAAATAAATGGAATTGCAAAATAGAAAAAAACCATATATCATAACACAGATATAACTATATAAGTGTAACAAGTTTATAGTGCTGAAAACTATATTCCTTTAAAAATAAGCACTCTAAACAAAAATACTTGAAGCTGAAGCAGTTTAAAACATTTTGAAAATGTGAAAACCGGAGACAGAAGTTGTTATCTAATATAAAATTAGAACAGTTATAAAATATCATTCTCGTAATTTTAAAAAGAAGTATTAGAAGGTAAACACTTTTTAATTGAAATATACAAATCGAAATAATTAAAAATGGAATATTTCAATTTTATCAGCTGTGTTCATCAGTCTCAAATTTTATTTCTATATCTTGTCAGTAAAATATTTAAGATTTAAATAAAACTTTAAATCTAAAGTTATGTCGTCAGACGAAATAACAATTATTGGAAAGAAATATGTAATTATACTTATAAGTATAATGATTTAATTATTCATAATGGTCTTTTTAAAAGAGAAAATATCTTGATTATGAGAACGAATTTAAACATATCAAAATTGTTTATTAGACCTGCTTTATTTCTGTCAGGCTTCTTTTTATAACGCCGTGAATGGATTTCCAGCGGTCTATGTATATACGGGGTTTTACATCAATTATTTAATGGTTTTTTTCTCTTTTACATGTGAAGATAAATGTTTAATCTTACCCCTTTTTAGAGCTCCTTTGTGCTGTGATCCCTGACATTCTGAAAATATAAATGTTTAAGATCGGAAAATTGATCTGAGAAAAGTATTTAATAAACAAAATATGTGTTTTTTTATTCAGTGAAAGTAGAAAGCCGACTGACTCTTTTCTACCTGGCGAATGATGTCATTCAGTATTCAAAGCGGAAAAATTTCGAATTCGTGGAGTCCTGGGGCACGACTCTGCAACGAGCGACGACGATGGTTCGCGATGAGAAGGTCAAGCACCGAATTCTGCGAATTTTCAAGATTTGGGACCAACGGCAGGTCTACGATGAAGAATTTCTCGCAGACTTATCGGGGCTTATTCAGGCTGCCCCGAAAAAGAAAGCTGAACCGCAGCCTGTGGTACCTGAAGAATTTCAAGCTGCACTTCTTATCTCGACGATGAGGTCTTGCGCTACCCTGGAGCAGGCAACAGATGCAAGGCTACGCGATTTAAGAGAATGTAATGTAGATATCGATAATGCAGAAGAACTCTGCGCATCTTTGAAGGACAGAAGACACGTTGAAGACGCAGAAAAAGAAGTGGAAATCGGGGTGAGAAATGTTGAAAACTACGTCAGAGCTCTTGAGGCTGAAATCAGGGAAAGAACTCAGGTTCTTGAATTACTTGAGCAAGCTGATCAATTTTACGAAACGCAGCGAGGAGAAGTTAAAATTGTTACGAATGTAAGTTTATATTTAAATTATCCTGGTTATCATTTGTTGCTATTTCTGCATGGTCAATTGGGATTTTCTCTTAATTTTTAGTAAAAACAAGGTAGCTGTTGGTCAGGGAAAAGTCAGGGAATGTTATTGGTTAAGGAAAGTCAGGGATTTTGAAAAAAAATCTGTCAAAAGTCAGAGAATTTCCATAAGAGGCACTTTAAACAACTGTCAAGTATAATAAATTTGAGATATTTAAATTTAAATTTTACATTGTTTTACCCCAATTATAAAAGATTCTATTTTGAATATGTTACATGATTAAAATTCTGGTCTTTGAATATCAATGATCAGGGAAAAGTTAGGGAACTTTGAAAATAAAGTTTGCGGCCACCCTGGTATTAAAAAGTATGGTATTATTTTTATTTTTTTTTCAAACTTGTTCTCGGGTTAAAAAGAACCCGGTTTTCCATCATAGCCACGGACTAAGTCAAGTGACTGAATTTTTTAGATGACAGTTGCTCCCAGTGGGACCCTGCGGTGGTTGTTAACCTTTAGTTTTTAATTATATATACATATATGATGTTCATAATATAAATTTCATTTCATTAGTTTAATATCTTCAGTATTATCAATATTATATTCCATTTAAATTATTTACAATTTGTATAATTTAAAAAATTGTTTTAATAATAATATTCTGATATCTGGAACAAAGGAAAAAAGATGATTTTTAGTTATTTAATTATTATTTACTATCAATGATTATAATAAATTCAATTCAATTGAATTTATGCAAACATTTAATTTGAATGTGAAGTTTCATGTTGAATTTGTAAAAACGCTCAAAACAGTCGCTTGATCAAGTATTTGCCTGCATAAGAATCCCATTTCTGCAGATATCCTAAATGAGTCCATGCTTTAATCGGTATTTCATGTTCTCCTAAAGCTTGCTTACTTTTCAATCCCTTAAGTTTTCCATTGATTTCTTTGTCGCTAAGAACCGACTCGATTCCCTGTCGTTTAGCCCTTTTTCAATTCCTTCTAAGTGGTCTTGGAGTAATATTTTTAATTCTCCATCTTTATTTCACTACTTATGTTTGATTTTTTCTTCCTTTGTTTGTTTATGTACGTCCGAATAACTTTCTCTGTTCATGAATTTTTTATCTTTTTTAATTTGTTATCCTTATTTTTCTTTCCCTTATTTTCGCACATTTTCCTGAACTCTGATCTTTTCTTAATATAAGCTTCCTACGCACCTTCATTTTCTTTTCGTTGTCTGTCTAACTTCTTGACCTTTTTCTTTGTTGTTGACCATTCCTACTCCCGCTCACTTTTATTTCCTAATTTAAATCTGATTGAGTTTCTTTTTCTGGTTCATGATTGCTCTCACTATCGTCATTTCATACAACAATCTCCTTTTCTGGTACCTATTAGCTATACTTGTTTGTTCTGACAAATTACTTTCCCAATATACATCCCATTGTTGACAATATGACGCTTTTATGTCAATTATTGAGGAATTTTCTACCTGATTTCAACATTCGTAATTTCTTATAGCGTCATCAATTACTGATGATCTCCTTCACTTCTTCTCATTCGAATTAAGTATATGCATATGTGAATTCTTCTAAATTATCATATCCTACGTTTCAACTTGATGTATCATCTTCTACCGTTCATTAATTTTATACTAATCTCCTTCTGTATTGGATCCCATATCTTTAGATACTCTTCCGACTTCTGCTCCTGACCCTCTATACATTGCTCCTTTCTCACTCTTTTTTTCATTAAAATCTCTTCCGCTTAATGAGGTTTCATTATTTCCCTTATGCTCAAGTTCTTTCTCCACTCTAACTCTTATAACTTCAATCTTATCTTTGAAGTATGTTGTCCAGATGTTCAATGTTTATCTATCTAGTACAGTTTTTCTACCCAGATCCTTGACTGCTCTTTCCATTTATATTATTTTTCTCGTTGTTGGAAATTAGCGTACACATTTGAAACCTTTGGATAACAATTGCCTGACTCGTCCAGTCTTTTTCCTCAATCCGGTTTCTATCAATCCGATATAATCGAAAATTTTGACACCTTTTCAAGAGTCCCTGTATTTTTTTTCTGGCATCTGCTACATTCCAGAAAAGTACTTAGCACCTCCTGGCTCTACTCCCTGATTTTTATCTTTACTCAAAGTCATTGAATCGGCTGAAAAGTTGAATCTTTCCTTCTATCGCTCTTCTTCAAGTTCCTCCAGCTTGTCCAAACTTGGTTAAGCCTTAATTTTTTGGTATCCTGTTTTTACTTCCCTTCACGAAAAAAAAATTAGTTCCTAGAGAAAAATCATAAAAAATAAAATCAACAAAACTAATATATTGTTGAAAAAGGTAATTTTTGTATTTGAAACAGCCACTCTGTATTCCCGACTCATGCATTTTCATATATTTGAATTAGCTATGCGCCTTCGTGAGTTTCAAATGTCATACGAAATTGAAACGCCCCTTCAAATTTTTTGGTTCGATAATAAAAACGGTGAAATTATATAACTTGGCATCAAAGTTTTGGAAATTTATAAAAATTTCAAAACAAGTTATGATATTATTTCAAGTTATTTTAATTTTGATGAGGGTGTTTTAATTTTTATAATTTTAACATAAACTGTGAAATCAATAATAAATTTCCAACCTCTCTCAATGTTATTCCTATTAAATTAGCGCTATATTCAGACTTCCAATATTTTAATTTCAGCTATATAATATCTTAGTTTTGAAGACTTAAAAATATGGTTCATTAATGATAATGAACAAAATAATTATTGCTGTTAATCCCAATTAAAAGAATTTTTCCAATATAATTGGTTCATTTCAAACGATATTTGTGGCGAGCTCAAGGAAAAATATTGTTCATTCTGCTATAATTTTTTCCCCTGTTCACAGTTCTCTTTCTGTATTGGCTACATCTAATGATTTTCTTTGTATCCATCTTTGTTCCCTGGTAGGATCATGATCTATACCAATCTTCTTGCCATTTAATACTTTGTTCTCTCCATAATAAATTGCTTTTGTTCCCAGAAACACTCCTCCTCCAACCTCTTATCACTAAATTGTTTTTTAGCTCCCTTCTCTCTTGAGCTTCAAATGCTCTTTTTATTTCCAAAAGGGCTCTTTTATTTGTGTACTTCTTATTTACTTTGTTAGCAATTGACTTTCCCATTCAATTGGATCAATTTTCTTTCATCATTTTATTTACATTCTCCGCTGCTTTTTCATCAATATCAGACTCTTCTCTAATCTGGCTATTCTCTTTTTCTCCTACGATAGAGTTCATTTCATCTTATTTAAGTCTTATCTATCTATAAATGAAATCAATTTAAATTTGAAATATTCAAAATTGGATAATTTTCCATTCGAAATCTTCCAAATTCAACTATATACATATTCCAAAATACGCTCGAAATGGCATCATTTTTGATTATACAAATTTAATATTGAAGGGTGTTCAATTTTGAATCTTAAAAATTGAAGAATATAAAATTGCAAATCGTTAAAATTAAAGAATTTTTACGTGCGAATCGCCAGAATTGAACAACTGCAAAAAATATTCCAAATTACGTACATACCTTTAAAATATAAATCTTGAAAATTGAATAATTTGCAATTCTGTTTCGAAAATTCCAGAATGTGCTATAAATACTCTTCGCAATTATATATTTTTTGATTGTAAATCTTGAAAATTAAAAACTTTTTGAATTCGCTAATAAAAATGACGAAATTTCCTAGTTTTTCCATTAAAAATTATGTGATTTTAATTCATTTAATTCGAAATTTCCTCAATTTGGACGATTTAGAATAAAAAACTTGACTTCCGATCTTCCAAATCATCCAAATTTAAGAAAGTTTATTTCTACATCTTTAAAATTGAGAAGTTCTTAGGGAGCGTTCACATACTACGTAATATAAAAGAGAGGGGAAGGGGGTTCGTGTTGAGTTGTGGTCTGTTATGCGGTGGGGGACGGGGGGGATTTCGATTCGATTACGTAACATTTTCAATTTATGGATTTTTTTCACCATTAACTTTTTATATCAAAATTTCTAAACAAATAAGTTTACTTAAAATAGATTTCTGAATGTTTCTAAACATAATTGATAGAAGAAAAAATTTGAATTGTAATTTGTTGTTTAATAATGGGAAATAATTCTGTTTTTAACATTTGGCTACCACACTGTAATTTGTAAACTTTATACATTTTTAAATAGATAAGAAAAATTAAATTAGGGGAAAAATTTTATTTTAAAGTATTAGAAAAAAATGCGAAGCTTTTTAGTAATTATGAAATATTTGAGGAGATTCAATTTTTTTCAAGATTTCTGGGAAAATTTTAAATGGTTAAGGTTTTATTTTATAAGAATAATTTTGAGTTTTAAATATTCCAAAATATTTGGAAAAATAATATGGAAGACTTTGAGACAATTTTTTTAATTTTTCAGGATTTACAACATTTTTAGGTAAAAGAAATTTTGCAGGGTGTGAAGAGAATGAAAAAAATGTTTTTAAGATTCATGGGAAAATTTCCAATAATTATTTTGTAATGAATTCTAAGAGAAAATTGAAAAAGATTTAAAATTTTTTTAAATTATTTCCTAACATTTAAAAAAAAGGGTCGAAGGTTTTAAAGCAAAATTTTGAATTTTTGCCATATTATATCATTTTAGAAAAAATTGAAGTCAGTTTAAGAGATATTCAGAAGTTTTGAAACGATTCAAAAATAGTTAAAACTTATAAAGATTTTTAAAGAATGTTGTGAAGTTTCCCGAAAATGAAAAAAATGTGCGCAGGTTTGCAGGAAAAATTTGAAAAAAAATTTTATTTTGAAAAATTATTTTCGAGAAATTAATTTTGAAAGATTATTTAAAAAGATTTGAAAACAATTCAAAAAATTTTCAAAATCGTCAAAGAAGAATCTGAAACATTTAGAGGCCATTTTTTTACTTCTACAGGATATAAAAAATATTCAGGAAAAACAATTTGAATAATTTCTAAAGAATAGAAGGCTTAGAGGGTCTGAGAATATTAAAAGAATTTTCTTAATATTCGTGTGAAAAATTTTAATTATTTTTAAATTTGTACATTTCAAGACGTTTTGAATAGATTAGAGATATTTCAAAACTTAGGAACATTTCCGAAAATTTATCAAATATTTCTTGATTTTTTCCATACTTCTAAAAGTCCTCTTTTAAAAACATTCGAATTTTTCCTTATATTTTATAAAATCCTATAATATAAAATAAACCTTTTTTGAAAATTTATTTATTTGCTACAAAAAGTTGATGCACTTATACTGATGAAGCATTTCTTTAAATGAATTAAATATTGTGTTTACATAAATATTTATTTTTTTTAGTTGAAGAAAATGTTTCATTTGATCAGCAAAATTAAATTATTCATAACAAATAAACATTTATTTTGAAGAAATAATTATTTTGTCAAATATAACATTAAATTTATGCATTTGCTTGGACTACATTTTTCTTTTAATGTAGAATACGAAGGAGACCATTCCAAACAAATATTTCTTTCAATCAAATAAATATTTCACAAAGATGAATCATGCATATCCATTTAACTGAAATTAATATATATTATATTAATGGCTGTTGGTGTAATTTTTTTTAGTTGAATACTTGTTTAGATTAAGCTAATATGTCGCCAGTCGCCACTAATATTCCTATATGTACTAAAAGGTCCTCGAAATACTTTTTGTTTAAAAGGACAAAATCAGACTTTTTATTTATTAATAACGAATCGTCAAGACCGACTAGTGACAATAATTAGTGACACTGTTTATTGATCATAAAAACTCTTGTTTCACTTTTATAACGATTTTACTGATATAAATAAAACCCCCCAATGAGCATATTAAATTCGTTTTGAATTTTTTAAATTATCTGTGACACAAAATAAAGGTTTTTACTGTTGTGATATTTTTTCATACAAAGAACCATTATTTATTCACAGCCTTTAAAATGATATATTTTCTATAAATCCACGCTTCCTTGAATAACTGACATTTTCTGTGGAAATCTAGAAAAATATACGACCATAAAAAATGTTGAAAAGCAAAAAAGGGAATTCTGTTAAAAACTAGCGTGGGAGGGTCCTGAATATGCATAAATAATAGATAGCCTATTGATACATTGTTATTTGAAACAATTCTTATTTTATTTAACTTTTGACGTTTTCGATTCTTGTAACCTTTTAACATTATTATATACAGCCTTAAGTACATTTAATTATTTGTATCAAGAAATTAGTTGCTTTACACTATTGAAATAGAAGATATCTGGACTAATCGAATGAGTAATTTTCTACTGACCTTTAGTGGCTCATTTTCCGCTAGTCAAATAAGTAATATTTAACAGTAAGTATTCAAATTTGACTAATGTTGATTTATAGAGACCTCAAAGTATCTTGTGCATATGGAAAAAAGTTATACAATTAAAATTACCTTCTTTAGGCACTCAATTTCACACTGAATCAAGTCGATGCTTATTCAAAGCAAATAATTTTCTCAAAGTTTGTTAAATTTATTAAAAAATAATTGCAATTTTCTATGGAAAATAAATACAATTTAGAACTAAAAAAATTTTGAAAATCAAAAACAGATTATTATTATTTAATTTTCTACTAATCTTTGGTGGATCCATCTCATACTTATTTAGGCTGATGCTTATTGAAGGCAAATAATTTTCAGTTAGTTTGATAAACAGTTGCAATTTTCTATGGAAAACAAGGAAAATATACTGCTGAAGAAAATTTTGAATCTCGAAAACAGAACTTTGTTGAAAACTAGGGCATGAGGATCCTAGATATGGATAATTAATTTATTGATGCATATCATTCTCATATTAATCCATTATATTTTCAAAATTGTACAACATTTTTATCTTTAACTTTGTTCAAACAATCAGAAGGTAATATTTTGAAAATTGAAACAGACTAGGTCACGGTAACAATTTCTCGATTTAGCCTACTTATTGTTTCAATAGATTTAAAAATGTTATACCATCGCTTCGTTTCATTAAACTTTTCTATTTTTCACGTTTTCCATGTTTATAACTTTTTTTATATTATTATATACAGTTATCAGTAATCTTCTTTTAACCAAGCAATTATTTGACCAGTATCGAATCAGGAAATATCTTGACTATTCGAATTAGTAATTTTCTAAGAATCTTTAGTGGCTTACTTTTCGCTAATCAAACCTGAAAAATTTCACTAGTAATTAGTTGAGTCTTACCAATTTTGATTCAGAGAGCAAAAAAGCTTGAAAATAAAATATACTTTTTTAAGCACTCAAGTTGATACTTATTATTGTATTCGTGCCTAATTAAGAAAATGAATTTTTAAAAATTTATTTAATTAATTTCTGGCACAAAATAAAACTTTTTACGCTCGTAACATTTCCGCATGCGACGAGCTATTATTTATTCACAGCCTTAAAAACAATGTATTTTTTATAAATCTCCGCTCTGCTGTGAGCAAAAATTTTCCAATTATGAAAAATGTGCTATCGCAATGAGAAGCGGTATTTGAAAAATGTTTAACTCACTGCCTATTGTGCTAAAACTCATGAATATTGCATTAGGTTTGAAATAGTACATATCAAGCTCGGTGGAGTAATGATAATAAAATAATGGTGGAAAGTCCGTACGTATTCTGGTTAGCGAGACATCTGAAGGGGACTTAAGGATGATGAGGGCTTCCCCGTAGCCTTCTTAATGTAGGGTGAAAGTGATGTGTTATTTGAAATAACTCTCTCAAGGTCGGGATGATAAAAGAGAATGTTTGCCCGATGCACGCATTTAATGAGCCTTCCTTCTTCTCGTAGATATTGTCAGGTTTGTTTCGAAATAGTTTAAGTCATAAAAGCAGGTAGATTTGGGCCTGCGTGGCCCTAGAATAAGTGTGAATGCGTCAGCTTGTGTTTTATCGAACCTAATTTTCAAGAAAACAAAACATTGTAAAGTTCAACCAGTCGATTGCTATTCCTAATTGCACTGTAATTCTCATGTCTCACATTTGATATGCCACCTTTGTCATTTATTTTCATTTTGTATTTAGTTATCACTTAATTTATGTAAATGTAGGATATGTGAAGCAGAAATTTATAGCGGAAAACTGAAGTTTGTAACAGCTGTATTCATGAAAACGTTCATTTCCATCCGAATTCTTCTGAATGTTTGATTGTGTGGGTTCACACCACGTATGGTGGTGAGGATGGTTGGGTTCTGCGTTTGTCTGCACGATCTCTGGAATTCGCGGAGGCGTCCTCGCGAGTTGCATCAAGCCCATTTTTGAAATGGGGTGAGCGTGTCCCCCATCCCTCCACTCTATGCTATCACGACATGGGCACCTGATGGGGCCGTGTTCGTAGCCTTCGCTTGGTGAAGTCTCACTGATTTCCAAGATCTTCAAAAGGATAATCAGAACTTTTCCAAGGCGTCAGACCCACTTTCGTCATGAGGTAAAAAATTTAGGCAAGAGGGGGTGGCACCCTCCGGGCCAGGCACGGAGAGGTGTGAGGTGAGGTGGGCGAATGATTGCTAAGGGGGAGTAAATGTATTTGATGTAGTTAACGGTTGAGTCTTGTTTGTAAAATATTAAAACTGTTGTGTTAAATAAATTCAGTGCTATTGATCTCACGTGTTTCTTTGTTGTGTTTAGTTCCCTGATTACACACCTTAACCCGAACATTTGGAGCCCCGGATGAGGATTAAATTCGGACGATTTAAGCAGTGAAGTAAAAAAAAAGTGTGAACATAAAAGTGGGTGTACTTGTGTTGTCAAGTAGGTTATTAATTGACTATTCTACATCATGTTGCAATGTGGTAAGGGGCGGAACCGCGCGGCCGTGGTGACGATGGGAGCTCCTGCTGGGGCAAAAAGAACCCGAACCAATTCTACAGCGAGCAACCAAGAGCGTGTTAACAACAAGGGTGAATCTAAGCGTGGACGTGGACGTGGTCGTGGACGTGGACGTGGACGTCGACGTGGACGTGGACATGGACGTGGCCGAGCCGATGCTGTGACTTGCCCGAGAAGGATCTCAATTGTTGCAGCCGAGGTGGACGACAACTTCACGGTGTCACCAATGGAACAAGACGACGCCATCATTCAGCCGACAACCTCACGGGCTTTGGGAGGACTACCAGCGGAGACAACTTCTATAGCGGCCACGAGAACTACTGCAACCACGAACACGAGTAATCAAAACACTGTCGGCGCACTTGGCGATTCATCAGCCGCCAGAACAGTGAGTGGTGCTCAAGGTATAGATCAGGTAAATAATACAGGTATATATGCGCGTGCGGAAGCAAACCCGATAAGTTCATTTGCTGAGTCCCTTCAAGAGGCTCTACGCGTTGTCAGAGATGCAGCTCTGAGCGATACAGATTCGCGTATAGGTGATCGTATTCAAATCGCGAAAGAATTACCAGTGTTCAGAGGAAATCCTTTAGAATGGATGAATTTTGAAGCCGCATATAAATCCTCTACGCGTTTCTGTCAATTTACTGATCGTGAAAATATTTCAAGTTTGTACAAAGCGTTGCGCGGTCAAGCTCGTGAAGCGGTTGAAACTTTGTTAAGTACTGCTACTGCGGTCGAACCAATTATCGAACTTTTGAAATTGAATTTTGGTAACAAACGCCATGTAGCCGAGAGAATTGTAAAAGATTGGAGAAGAAGTTTCGATGGATGAAGGCAAATGAGTTTAAAAAAACTCATATTTGTTTGTCAAAGTGTGCGACGTTTCGTTGGCATTTGTTCGCCAACCTCATCAGGCTAATTTATTAAAATAAAGAAACACCACATAAATAATACACATTTTTTCAGGTACATATAATTTTTTTAGCTGAAAATATAACTTTTTCATTTTTGGTTGAAAATTCTTTTTTTTTCAACAAAAAATCATTCTTTTTCTTTAAACATTTATCTTTTTGCTTGAAAATTCAACTATTTGGTTAAAATTGTTATTATTTTGTTGAAAATTCAGCAATTTTGATAAAAAAATCATCCTTTTTAGTTAAAAATTTATTTCTTTTGTTCTATATTTAACTATTTTATTGAATATTCGTTTTTTGTATATAACATTTTTTTTTTAGCTGAAAATATAACTATTTCATTTTTGGATGAATATTCGTTTTTTTTTTTTTTTTTTTACATGAAAATTCAAGAGTTTTCCTAAAATGTTATTCTTTTTGGTAGAAATTTTTACTTTTTTTGTTTCAAAATGCTACTGCCTGGTTAAAAAATTCGAATATTTAGTTGAAAATTAAAGTATTCACAATACTTTTACAAGAATTCATTTTTTTGTTGAAGATTAATCGTTTTAGTTGAAAATTTATCTCTATAGTTGAAAGTTAAACTATTCTGTTGAAATTTTGCTTATTTTCTTGATAAATAATTTTTTTAACTGAAAACTTGGATATTCCATTTTGTTTTTAATTTATCTGTTTTAGTTGAAAATTGATGTTTTTTGTTGAAAATCATCTTTACTGGTAGAAAATCAATCTTTTTGGTTGACAATTTCAATATTTGGTTGTAGTTAAATTATTTGATTAAAAAATAAACAATCTTTACAAAATTTCCTTCTTTTTGGTTAAAAATTCAACAATTTTGTTAAAAATCATCCTTTTTGGTTGGAAAATCATTTTTTTATTGAATTTGTAACTATTTTATTAAAAATTCGTTATTTTTTAGTGAAAAATTGATTTATTTTGTTATAAATTCGTCTTTTTTTGGTGGAATACAACTGTTTTTTAGTTAAAGGTAAAATGTTTTTGTAGAAATATCAATTACTACATTTTTTTTACTACTGCTTTTTCAAAAATTCATTTTTTTTTGTTGAAGATTATATATTCTAGTTGAAAATTCATTTCTGGTTGAATATTCAACTATTTTGTTGAAATTTCGATTCTTTTTGTTGAAAGTAAATGTTTCTATCTGAAAATTCAAATATTCCGTTTTGGTTGAAAATTTATCTTTTAGTTTAAAATTCATATATTTTGTTGAATATCATCTTTTTTTATAGAAAATTCATATTTTTGATTAACAAATTAACAATTTGTTTGAAATTCTTCTTTTTTGTTAAAAATTTAACTTTTTGGTTGGAAACTCAACTATTTGGTTGGAAATTCATGTTCTTTGTTAAAAATTCATCTTTTTTGGTAGAAAAATAATCTTTTTGGTAGAAATTTAATCTTTTTTTGGTTAAAAATGCAACTCTTGCTTGATGATTGATCTGTTTTGGCTGAGGATCCAACAATTTTATTGAAAATTTGTCTTTTTTAGTTGAATTCAACTGTTTTTGATTTAAAATTCAAATCTGTTTTTTTGAACATTTGTTTTGGTTTTGGTTGAAGATTAATTTTATAACTGATTTTGTTGAAAATTCATCTTTTTTGGTAGAAAATTAATCTTCTTGGTTGATTTTTTTTTTTATAAAAATGCAACTCCTCGGTTAATAATTAATCTGTTTTGGTTGAGGATTCAGCAGTTGTGTTGAAAATTCGTCTTTTTTAGTTGAATTAAACTGTTTTTGATTTAAAATTCAAATCTATTTTGTTGGAAATTCGTTTTTGTTTTGTTTAAAGATTAATTTTTTAACTGGAAAATTCTGTTTTTGGTAGAAAATTGATCTTTTTCAATTGAAAATTCAACTATTTGTTTGGAAATTCATATTTTTTATTGAAAATTCAAGTTTTTTGGTAGAAAATTATTCTTCTTCGTTGAACTTTTGATTTTTTTTGGTTAAAAATGCAACTCCTCGGTTAATAATTAATCTGTTTTGGTTGAGTATTCAATAATTTTGTTGAAAATTCGTATTTTTTAGTTGACTTTAACTGTTTTTTTTTCTTCAAAATTCAAATCCATTATTATTTTAATTCGTTTTTTTTTTTGGTTAAAAATGAATCTTAAATTGTAAATGTAAATATTTCATTTTTGGTTGAAAATTGATATTCTTAGTTGAAAATTCATGTTCTTTGTTCCAAATTCATCTTTTTTGATAGAAAACTAATCTTCTTGTTGTAAATTAGTATTTTTTGATTGAACTCCAATGTTTTTAATTTAATTCGTTGAAATATCAACTATTACATTTTTCGTTGAGAATTAATTTTTTTTTTATTGAAAATCCAACAATTTGGCTAGATCTTTTTTTCTTGTATTCCTTTGGTTGAAAATTCAACTGTCTTGTAGAAACTTCATCTTTTTAGCTTGACTTAATATTACAATCATTTTAATATTCAAATATTCTGAACTGTTTCAGGTTCAACATTTCTTTACAAATAGAAAGAAGGGTTGTCACTACAGCTGATCCGCAATTCCCGTCCATCACCATCTCAGGAAACTTGCCAAGATTGGTTGTCCACGTGAATGAGCAAAAAGTGGAAGTTATTCGGTCAATGTATCATTTGTTGTCGAGTCTATCCAGTTCTGCTGGCCAGTCAAGAATAGCTGTCGACGTGGTACCGGAGAGTCCTAAGAAGGAAGAAAGCGTCGACCGAACTTTGAGTCGCGTGATGATGCTTCAATTCATAATTGACCAGATGACTTTCGAGTTGCAATCAAGAGGTCGCAGCGTCGCGGAGCTTCAAGTTTCCGGCGTGAGAGCGGCACTCAGCAAAAGGCCAGCAGACTTGAGCGCATCTCTTTCGGTTCATGGATTACTGTTGGTAGACGCGCTGCAAGAATTCGGGCCAGATTTTGAGCTCTTAGTGGCAAGTCACAAACATGTGGGAATGGACAGCATCTCTGGAAGCTTGCGAGACTCTGAACCAACATCTCCCGTTTCTCCCGTATCTCCTGGCTCCCCAGAACCTGGATTGTCCAGACGTTTGACTTCTCCAATCGCTCTGACCCACGCTCTCTCCAGTCTCGCTCACGACTCCAAGAGTCCTTACTCGCCAAAGAATAATTCCTCGATTGGATTGGATCAACTCGACTCGGAAGCACTGATCGTGATAGAACTAACCCTCGTGGATGATCCTATTGAAACCCTGCGAATGGCTAATATACAGTTTAACAATCTCGACATAATAGCAAACCAGGAAACAATCGTGGAGTTGATGGGCTTCGCAAGAAGACTCTTCCCGGCTCAGAAATCTCGGACGACGAACATGCAGCGATACGAATCCTTGACGAGTTTAACCTCAGAATTTAAAGCTACGAGAACAGAAATCACCTTCGATTTTCACAGACTGAATGTACTTCTGCTGCGGGCAGTGATGCAGGAGAGTCACTTGGTAGGTCAAAAAATAGCTACAGCTACCATGTCAGACGCGAGGATTCAGGCAACACTTTCATCCAACTACTCAATTTCGGGATCACTGGGGGGCTTGCAAGTTTTAGATCAGACTCTGATTGGAAAGACACATCAGAGGATTATCAGCGTTGGACGAGATCCTCTGGCCGATCCTCCACACCATCCTCTCGAACATTTCTCAAATCTCAACAAGCCCACAGAGGCCTTTCGATTTTCTGCCAGTCGAAGCTTCAAACAGTCAGATTTTGATGGTTTAGAAACGGTAGCAGACATCACGATTCGTGTTGGTAGCGTTTGGTACACACACGCGCCGCATTTAATATCGGAACTTCGCTCATGTGCTGATGAATTCAAGCAATATCTGAGCAATCTCGCTCGACAAATTGGAGCGGCTGCGACTGACATGGCGATCGGTTTAGTGCAGGCCGAAGATTGGACGATACCGCAGCGCAAGCGCCTGCCCAGTTTTTCCATGGAAGGCACCGAAAATTCCGGAAGCTTGTCGCTCAAACTCGACGTGGTTTTGGACAGTCCTGTCTTGGTGATTCCAAGAGCTTCACACAGTCCTCAAGTGTTTGTCGCTCACCTGGGAACCATGTCACTGCAGCACGAGCCCTTGGCAGGAGCAACAAGGCACAAATTGAGTTTAGAAGTGCGCGACATGAATTTGTACTCCTTGGACGTTTCCTCCAAATTGAACCAAGTCCAGGGGAATCTTCCTGTTCGGGCCGAGGAAATGTACAGCTGCAAAGAATCTGGCAAGCCTATATTGCATGACACCTTGCTGAGAGTTGTGGTCGAAAAAGAAAGAGTCACACAACTTCTGAGTCCAGGATTTTTAGACTCAGACTCTCCACCAAACCCAATTCTTCAAGTTCATGGCGTGGTGGTCACGCCCCTGAGAGTCTCCTTGACACGTGCTCAGTACGAACAACTGCTGGATACGATTCATCGGCTCTTCTCGATATCCGCCATGGAACCAGTTCAAAAACCGCAAACTGCAACTAAAGTGTCCTACTCGGAAAAGTTGTCCTACTCGGAAACGTTGTCCTACTCGGAAAAGTTGTCCTATTCGGAAAAGTTTGATCTTTCCTTGAAAGTTCTGTTTGAGTTGCCAGCTCTGAGTGTAGAGCTGAAGCAAGATCGTTTGGAACAGCCGCTTGTCGAGCTGTCAATGCGAGACTTTGTTGCCAAGTATGAGAAGCTACACAAGCATGAATCTACAACTCAAGTCTCGCTTCGCTCGCTCTTAATGGAAGATCTTCTCTGTCCTGTTGGTTCCAGACATCGATTCATGATGCAGTCGTCTGTGCCAACTCGTGCAAGGTTACCGGCTGGAGTTTCCAAGTCCTGTCCGGACATAGCATACATGCAAAGATGGCGAACTGACTGTAGCGGGAGTTTACCGGACAGACTGGAAACTGACACGCTCTATGGAGCAGTGCCTGCTCACTGGCGAAGAAATGCTTCTGGAGAGGAGACTCCAGATACCCCGCCTCCATCACCAGGTGCTGTAACGAGCGAAGAAAATTTGGTGCTGATCAGCATCACCATGACTCAGCCAGACAGCGTCAGGGATCAGAAGATCAAAAAGATAGTGAGCGTCGATTTCAATTGCCTGGATCTCGTTGTGAGCGTAGAATCCTGGATGGTAGTTCTGGATTTTCTAGGAATTGGCACACCCAGCACTGATACTGTTGACGCTGCCCAACAAACATCAACAGAAGTAGAACTGAATCAAAATGAACTGCCTCTTCATTCAGAAACGGAGATAGAAATCCGATCTTTGACGTTGGTTCTGACACAGTCGGACCGTGAAATAGCCAAAGCGAACGTGTCTAATGCAAGCATGCACATCCTGAAAACAGCTGGAATCACGAAGATATCAGGGTCTTTGGGATCCATGTCTCTCTTGGATCTGACTCCACATGGTAGATTTTACAGGGAGCGATTCCT
The DNA here is from genome assembly GCA_011634705.1 of Andricus grossulariae. Taxonomy (NCBI): domain Eukaryota; kingdom Metazoa; phylum Arthropoda; class Insecta; order Hymenoptera; family Cynipidae; genus Andricus; species Andricus grossulariae. The sequence continues at coordinate 5,950,100 of JAABKJ010017545.1, forward strand.
GTCATCGGGCAGAAAGGCACTAAACTTTCAATACTCAAGTTACTCAGATTCGGAAAGAAGGCCCCACGACGCACACTTGAAGCTCCAGATGTCTGCCGTTCATTACGTTCACACTCAGAGATTCGTGGCTGAACTGCAGGCGTTCTTCTCTCACTTTTCGCAACTGCGGACTATCATGGCCAATTTGCGCGCCGGTGGTAGTGCGACAATCAACCTGAACAAGAGGGACATGCGACTTTCACTGGAACTTCACGCTGGAGCACCCGTCATTTTGATTCCTGTAAGCTCCAGATCCGATGAAATGATTCTTCTCGACCTGGGTGAATTGACTGCACACAATTCCTTCAGCCTTTCCAGCGCCATGGAGGAGTGTCTCTTGGACGTAATGTTCCTAGAGCTGGTGAACATGGACGTTTACGCAGCCAGGAGATTAAAAACTGAAAGCACTGACGGTGTCGACACTTTGTCAGTCGGAGGGGCTGTGATAAAAAAATCTGGGCCTTCTCTCCTCACAGAGAAGTGTCATCTAAAACTGAGAGTCGAGAGGAATCTCGACACTTACATCAGTCGAGACATTCCGGACTTGAGTATCCATGGAACACTGTCGACCATGGATTGTGCGCTAGATCCAGCTCAGTATATGTTGATCCGTGGCCTCTTGTCATACAACATTGGTGAGAATTTGGACGACCTACGTCTTTTCATGCAGGACCTAAACGAGGCGCAATACACAATCAATGATAATGATCTTCAGGGGAAAGTGTGGACAAAATCTTACGTAAGTTTGGAACTGTTGAACGTGACACTCAAGTTACGTCCTCATCATGGAATTGCTGCCCTCGCATGCGTCAACTTCATCAAATCAAAGTTGACACTCGATTCGTTGAGTGATGGCTCTCAGGACATCGATTTGGTCTCTCAGGAGATATTGGTGACTGACACTAGATTCCAGGACGAACCAGTTAACCGAAGATCCAACGTTTTCACATCAATACTCCAGCCTCTGCGGAACTCTGTCAGCTTGGAGGATCGCGTTCAGGCTGAGATACATCACAGGAAGAGGAAGAGCTGCATAGCAACGACAATTTTACTCCACAGCATGCGACTCACTGCGATCCTGGATTGGTGGGAGGCAGTGAAAGACTTTCTGATCCTCAATTCTGCTGAACCAGAACCAATACTGGGAACCGTCCAGGTACTTTTGCCGCAGGAGAGTGAAAGTGAGGACAATTCCAGTACTCTCACGACACCCTTCGAACTCAAGTTGAACATAACAGACTCCGAGCTCGTCATCGTCGAAGACACCTCACTGTGGGACACAAACGCAGTTATCTTGAAGTGCACCGCCGTCCTTACCTACAAATCCACGCCTCAAGATGGTGAGAAATTGCTCTCGTGTAATTTATCCCACTGCGAGCTCTTTTCCTGTATTCTGGGTCTGGAAGATGAAACTGCTCTATCGATTATCGACCCAGTTGGTGCGAGCTTGGAAGTGACTCAAGAAATGGCTCTGGAGATCCAGCTGCAGCCTCTGAGTGTCAGATTGAGTTACCACGACGTGAATATGTTTTCCAGGATGTTGAGCTCCCTTCCAAAACAAACCCTCTGGGCAAAACAAAGATCGAATGAGCCACCAGCAAATGCCAAGGCTCACGTGACCAAGTTGTCTGCATTGGGCTTTGCGGAAACCGACTGTGAAACTGCTCTGGATAGGTGCGACGGGAAGTTGGATGATGCGGCACTGTGGCTAACACAAAATGCTGTTCCAAGCGCTGACAGTGTGAAAGGAGATTTTTTCTTCAGGGTTGTCGAATTGGAAACATCTTGTTTGAGAATCTGCATCATTGATGATTGTAGGGACGCGGATGTTCCACTCCTTGAACTGACCTTGCTAGATTTGACCATGAGGCAAAGCTACGCTGGCCCAGGTGTGATTTCCGGTACCTTCGGTCTCGATTACTACAACAGAGTCCTCAGCGGATGGGAGCCCTTCATGGAACAGTGGAAAGCTATAGTTCAGTGGGAACAGACACTCTCCAGTAGTTTGAATGCAAAGCGTCTCGAGATTCGTGTCGATTCCCAAGACTCGGTCAACATGAATATAACTTCTACTCTGGTCGAGCTGGTGACGCTAGTCAAACATAATTGGACCCAAGATTACTACGTGACGAGCAGTTCTTCGAATAACAGGTCTGGTTCGGGACAGAGCTATCGACGTCGTTCTCCATTTGTGCCTTTTGCTTTGAAGAACGAGACTGGTTCCAAGCTCTGGTTCAAGACTCTGATCGCTACTGCCAACGACACGAGGGATTTAGACCGAAATTTCATGGAGAAAAGAACCTTGGAGCTTGATGAAACTTGGCTAGAAGTGGGTAATGGTGATACGATTCCTTTTACGTTTGAAGGAAGAGGCAAGCTGAGACATCATTCAACGCATATCGCGAGAAGACATCAAGTTGCAGTTCTGCTAGACGGATGGAAAGTTACAGATCCAGTGACGGTAGACAGAGTCGGTGTATATTTTAGGTGAGTATTTTTCAGGATTGTTGTGATCTACTTGGAATGATTGGCTTAGAGGAGTAAGTGAATTTTTCGAAACTAGTGTAGATGAGGGAAAAAGTAAAATTGAGCTGAAACGAGGTGAGGCAGGGTGGTAGAAAATGTAACTACTTTGTTGCAAATCGATTTGTTTTTTTAGCTCAAAATTCAACTATTTGATTGAAAATTTATATTTTGCATTTAAAAATTAAACTGTTTGAAAATTTATGTAATTTGTGGAAAATTCGTATTTTTCTTGTAGAACTTTAATCTTTATGGTTGAAAATTCATCTTTTTAACATAAAATTCAACTATTCCAGTTAAAGATTCATCAGTTTGGTTGGAAATTAATTTCTTTAACCAAAAATTTAACTGTTTCATTTTTATTTTAAAATTGATTTTTTATAGTTCAAAATTCAACTATTTTGCTGAAAATCCGTTGTTTTTTTTTTTCTAAGAATTAGATTTTTAACAGAAAATATAACCATTATATTTTTGGTTGAAAATGTATACTTTTTGAATGAAAATTAAACTATTTGGTTGAAAATTGATATTTCTTATTTAGAAAATAAACTAGTTGTTTGAAAATTTATGTACTTTATGAAAAATTCGCATTTTTTGTAGAAAATTAATCTTTATGGTTGAAAATTCATCTTTTCGGGATAGAATTCAACTATTTCAGTTGAAGATTCATTATTTTAGTTGAAAATTCATCAGTTTGGTTGAAAATTAATTCCTTCAACTGAAAATCTGACGGTTCATTTTTGGTTGCAAATTGATTTTTTATAGTTCAAAATTCAACTATTTTGTTGAAAATTCATGTATTTTGTTATACCATCGATTTTTTTTTGGCAGAAAATTATCTTTTTTTTGAAACTTAATCTTCTTGTTTAAAAATTCTTCTTTTCGGTTAAAAAAAGAAATTTTTCTAAATTATAATAGAATTTTTGTTTACATTGTTCGTTGCGAATTCATCTTTATTTAGTTAAAAATTCAACTACTTGGTTGAAAGTTAAGCTCTTTTTTTAAAAATTAATTCTTTTGGTCGAAGATTCATCAGTTTGATTGAAAATTCATCTCTGATTGAAAATGTATCTACTCCATTTTTTAAACTAAACATTTAACTATTCCAGTACAATATCTAACTATTTTGCTGAAAATCCGTTTTATTTTTCATTTTGGAATTAGATTTTTAACAGAAAATTTAACCATTCTATTTTTAATTGAAAATGTGTACTTTTTGGATGAAAATTAAACTATTTGGTTGAAAATTGATATTTCTTATTTAGAAATTAAACTAGTTGTTTGAAAATTTATGTTTTTTGTGAAAAATTAACCTTTTTTGTAGAACATTAATTTTTATGGTTGAAAATTCATCTTTTTGGGATAAAATTTAACTATTCCAGTTGAAGATTCATTATTTTAGTTGAAAATTCATCAGGTCGGTTGAAAATTAATTCCTTCAACTGAAAATCTGATAATAGTTGCAAATTCAACTGTAATTTAAAAAGATTCCAAAGTTTTGAAAATTCAATTTTCTATTTTCATCAATTTTCAAATGTTGAAAATTCATTATTCAATTTTCTTCAATTTTCAATTGTTAAATCTTTATGTTGAAAATACAATTTCTAATTTTCTTCAATTTTCAATTGTTAAGGCTGCAACTGTTGAAAATACGATTTCTAATTTTCTTCAATTTTCAATGGTTGAATCTTTATGTTGAAAATACAATTTCTAATTTTCTTCAATTTTCAATATTTTCAATTTTCAACTGCGGAAAATGAAATTTTAAGAATTCAATTTACAATTTCTTTATTTTCAATAGTTGCAAATTCAACTGTAATTTAAAAAGATTCCAAAGTTTTGAAAATTCAATTTTCTATTTTCATCAATTTTCTTCAATTTTCTTCAATTTTAAATTTTCAACTGTTGAAAATTAAATTTATAAGAAATAAATTGACATTTTTTTTTTAATTTTCAACAGTTGAAAACTCAAATGTTATTTTAAAAGATTCCAAAGTGTTGAAAATTCAATTTTCTATCTTCAGAAATTTTCAAATGTTGAAAATTCATTTTTCAATTTTCTTCAATTTTCAATTGTCAACCCTTCAGTTCTAAAAATTTAATTTATATATTTTTTTAATTTTCAATTTTTTAATTTTCAACTGCTGAAAAGTAAACTATTGATAATTCAATTTACAATTTTCTACAATTTTTAAAGGTAGAACTGAATTTTTTTAAGGATCTGAAAGATTGTAATTTATTTTCAAAAATCTAAAGAAGTGCTGAAAATTCAATGTTATATTTTCAGCAATTTTCGAATGTTGAAAATTCATTTGTCAATTTTCTTCAATTTTCAATTGTTGAATCATCATGTTGAAAACACAAATTCTAATTTTCTTTAATTTTCAATATTTTCAATTTTTAACTGCTGAAAATTAAATTTTTAAGAATTAAATTTACAATTTTTTTAAAATTTTCAACAGTTGACAATTCAACTGTTATTTAAAAAGATTCCAAAGTGTTAAGAATTCAATTTCCTCTCTTCATAAATTTTCAACTGTTGAAAATCCATTTTTTCAATTTTCTTCAAGTTTCAATTGTTGAAACTTCAACTGTTGAAAATTCAATTTCTATTTTTCCCCATATTTAACTGCTGAAAATTCAACTGAAGATTGAAGACTCAAAATTGCATTTAAACATTTTTTAATTTTCTTCCTTTTTCTTCAATTTTCAATTTTTTTTAAAACTTTTAAATATGTAAATTTTCAACAGTTGAATATTCAAGAAGAAAGCGATTTATTTAAGCGTTGAAAATGTCATATCCAAATAATTTTACATGAGAAATTAATAAATAAACGTTTCAATTTATAAAAAGAAATTTGAAAAAAGTCACTTTTTTCGAAAACAGGTCGCCATTGGCTAATAATAATGTTTTCGAAAATTGCTAGTCATCCGATATACTCTCAGTATGAAATTAATGAGATTTAAAAAAGAATTTTAACTCTGATAATTTTCTTGTCTTTGTAAGAATCTCCTCTTGTACAGATTATTTCCATTGTTTCAAAGCTCTATTTGAAACCGAGTGTCTAACCTATTTAAAAACACTCAAGCGTATATAATGCTCTAGGTTTCTTTGGATTCTAAATGATCCACGTAAATAAAATAATGTCAGTTTTCTGCTCACTCAGCGAATGCTGTTTAACTTTGTATATGAAATCTTTAAATTTTAATAGAAAAATGAATAATGTAGAGTGGAAATCACATAAAATGAAAAATTTGCCTTTTTACACGGATTGTGATACACTCCAAGTCCCATATAATATCAGTTTCGGAAGTGGCCTCGCACACGCCTTGTTAATGTATACATAATATTGCGCAATATACTCAAATGAGTATTCGCGCACTACGGCCCTTCCGGAAGCAGACGAGCTTCATTTATGTATCATCAATCTTTGAATAAAACTTTGCAATGGTAATAAAAAGTCAAGTACAAAAAAGAGCGTAAAATATACCAAAGGTGGTATCGAGTATCTCCAATATTTTTCCCTCAGACCACCGAGTAGTCTTCCAAGAGAGTTTCGCCAAAATGAGTAACGACAAAATCGTGATAATACATCATAATGCAGAGTGGTTGGCCGATAATGAGACTCGACCAGACAACAATGTTTCCCCATCTGGCTCCCCAATGTTTCTCCACCGTTTTGCTTAAAGCCGAGAGGGGTATCTAAAAGTAAATCGGGATGTATTACACTTTGTGAAACATTTCGAAAAGAATTTTATTTACAGGGAAAGAAGAAAACAAAGTTTAAAGAAATGCGCAAGATTAGGATAGAGGTAATGGTGATGAAGAAAAACAGATAGGAGGAAAGAGGAGACGAAATAAAACGAAAAATTAGGGAAGAAATGTCCGAAATAAGGAGAGAAATAGAGAGAAGAATGGAAAGGAAAGAGGAGGGGGGAGGGAGAGAAAAAAATAGAGAAATAAAGGAAGATTAAAGAGAAAAGAACGTAAATAGGTGCGAAGGTAGAGGAGGAAGCAAGAAATAGAAGAAAGGAAAGGAGAAGAGGAGAGCAAATGGCCCTAGTGAAACTAAAGAAAAGGGAAAATGAGAGGAAATTGATGACAGAGAAGAGGGCGTTATATAGAAACTCTAGGTTCAAAATAGAATGAGAAAGAATAAAGAAGGCAGAGCAATGGAAATAATGGTGATGGGAGTAAACAAGGAATGTATAACAGGGAAGGATAGGAGATGAAAGAAGGAAACTAAGGAAAAATAGTAGAAGAGGTGAAGATGGGAGGTAAGGGGAGAACAATATTAGGAGGTGTATAGAAACATAGATATAAAGGAGAAATCAGAGGAAAACAGCAGATAGACAAGGAAGGGAATGGGGAGAAGTCTAAGGAAGAAAATCCAGAGAAGAGGAAATAGGAAAGAGAGGAAGGGAATATTTGGAAGAAAGGAAGCAGACTTTAGAACAAAGACTAGAAAAACAGAAAGAGCCTAGTGGGAAGGTAGGAGAGTTGAAAAATAAGATGGAGAAGATGGAAACCCTAAAAAATGATAAGGAAAGGTTAAGAAAAATAGAGAGAAGAATTAGGAAGAACAAAAGAGAGAGGGAGAAAAGAAGGAGAAATATAGTGATAAAGGGTCTTAGATTATAGGAGAAGGAACAAAAGGATGGAGTGGAAGAAGTGCTAAAAATAACACATGCGAAGATAGAGATAGAGAAAGTCAGAAGTGTAGGAAAGGAGGGGGAAGAGGAAAGCCAATGGCACTAACGAAACTATAGAAACCGGAACATAAGACGGCAGTCATGACAAAGAAGAGGACGTCATATGGAATATCGGAGAGGATAGAGGACAATTTGACATGGGAAGAAAGGAATGAGTTAACTTAGAGAATAACGGAAGAGAAAAGGAAGAAGGGAAAAAGAATGTGGAATGAGTATGGGAGAATACAGATAGTTGGTACATGATGGAATTGGGACGAAGACAGCGAAGAATTAGTAACAAGTGAGGTGATGCCTTCATTGCCTCACGGAAGAGAGCAAAATAAGAAATATTAGGAAACAAAAAGAGAGGAGAAATGAAAGGAGGAAAGAATAAAGTATATGCTACTGGAATGCAGTAGACTTGGAAAGAAAGTATAAAGAATTTATGAGAAATTTGGAACAATGAGACGTAATAGTAATGATAGAGATGTGGCTAGATGAAAAAGGATGGGAAAGAGTAAGAGGAAGTTTAGCAATGGGTTCAAGACGTCAGGTTCAGACAGGAAAGAGAAAGAATAAAGAAGGTGGGCCCAATTGCAGAAATAGTGATGGGAGTACACAAGGAATGTATAAATGGGAAGGATAGAAAAGAGATAAAAGAGATGAAAGAAAAAAAGGAAGGTTTATTATTAGAAGAGTTAAAGGTGGTAGGATAGAATTGAATGATAGTGGGGATATGCTCCATTTTCTTAGGAGGAGAAAGGGGAACGGTAAGTTATCATGTGAAAACGGGCGAAGAGTTAAGAGAGAAGGTCAACAAATAAACGTAGAAGGTATATAGATTTGAATCACTTTCGTAAAAGATGAACTGATTTGAAATAATGATAGGAGAGATAAAAAGAGTATTAGAGGGCACAGAAAAAAAAGGAAGTTAATAAATAAAGACGTAGAAGTGAATGGGGTAAGAAATTTAAAGAGAAGGGAGTGAGAAGAAATGGAGAAACTGCAGAAAAGGGAAAAGTAGGTCAAGAGGTTTGGAAGGTATTTAATAGAGAGAGAAAAAGAAAGAAGAGAGTAAACCAGGATATTGAGATGGTAGGATAAAAAAAATAATTTACAGATTATAGGGAAGGGAAAGGAATATGACATAACAAGGAATGAAATAATCGAGGCATAGATGAGGTTCCAAATTGAGTCGGGGAATATGGGGCTGGAGAACTAAAGGAATGGGCATGAATAATGTGTAATAGAGTATGGAGAGGAGGTCGGTGGCCATAGCTATGGAAAGAAAGATTAGTGGTACCGGTAGTGAACAAAGTTTTAGGAAAGAAATGAAAGAAAGGTTCAGGAAAGGAATACGGGTAAAGAAGAACATACATGTTCTAAATTATTTTGTAAATAAAAGGCTTTAATGGAAGAAAGGGAGAGTGATTCACGTGAGGGAAAGGATAAAAAAGCGGCAGGGGCAATAAAACAGATAAAAGGAAAAGGAAAAAGAAGTTTAAAAAAATATTGGAGAGGTAGAATGTGGTTATTTGGAATGCTAGTATGGCCGGTATTTGGCTATGGAGCGGAAACATGGGGATGAGAGGAAAGGAAAGAGATTGAGAGGTTACCCGATAAGGTGGACGAGAGGGGTAGAATGAAGGACGATTTGATTTATGATGAGAGATGAAGAGTAGAGGGACAAATTAAGTAGCTAAGGGAGGGAAAGGGAGGGGAGTTGACAAAAAAGTATTAGAAGGAAGTAGATTAAAGGAAAGTAAGGGAAAACAAATTTAACGAGATTGGACTGAAGTATATGAATAATTGGATTATAAAAAGGAAGAAGTAACAAAGCATTTAGACAAAGGACAGGGAGAGAGAAGATGGACAGTGAGGGAAGGGATGCGTAGGGAAAAGAAAGAGAACAAAATGTGCAAAATCTGTGAATGGGAAGAGGAAACAAGATGTGGTGAAGTTTTTAGGGACGGATGGATTGGGTGTGGTGTGGATGAAGAAATTGGAAGAGGCTAGAAAAAGGAATTACAAAAAATGACAGAGTGAATCTGAAAAATGAGAAGATTGAGGAAGAAGAGGTGGTGTGAACCCTAGGGGGACACATTATGAATAAAGAAGAAGCCAATATAATATTTCTATGAAATGGTCTATAATTTACCTGACCCATCATTCCCATGAAGGCCCAAATTTTAAATGTTTTTAAAGGTACGCTGACAAGATACTCGTGGAAGAAGGCGCTGATGAAGAAAACCGTCACGCTTGCAGTGGTTTTTCCGTAGCCCATTTCCACAATTGGAATATAGAGGTGCCTGTGAATGAAAAAAAAAATTCACGATAAATTAATAAGAATTCAGGGCGAATTCCAAATGAATTCCTCAAAATCATTGAAATGCTCGGAAATCTTATAAAATCACTTGGGATTTGTCGAGATATTATAATAGGCTCTACAAAATCGTGCTATATTTTCCAAGATCTTAGGAAACTTTTTAATATCCCATGCAAATTTTTCCTTGGAAATTTCTAGACATTTCTTTAATCATTTCAAAGAGCCTTTTTAAAAAGCCTTCAAATTTTTTAAATAGTTTTTTTTTTAATTTGAGATCAAAACTTTCTTATGAATAATATCATGCAAAAAGGGTATGAAATATATTCACAAATGAAAATTATATTTCCAAACTACCTACTTTTCCGCTCATTAGAGACAGATAAATAACCAGTTGAAAATTCCTTAGCATTTTTTAAAATACTCTAAAAGTGTTCAAACACTTCAAATTTTTTTTAAATTCCTTAAAATATTGTAGAATTTTCGAAAATGCCGTGAAATTTTTTTAAATACTTTACAATATTTCACATTTTCTGAAATCAATTAAATTACTTAAATCAACTGAAAATTCCTTGGAATATTTTGAAATACTATAAAAGTTTTTCAATTCTCTAAAAAAATGTAAACTCCTTTATATCATGCAAATCTTTTGAAAATGCCTTGCATTTTTTTGAAATGATCTAAAACTCTCCTAATCCTTTAAAATCCTTTGAATCCTATAGGTAAAGTAGAACCGACACGTACACGAGTTTTACAAACTCTGTCTCTATTTAACACAGTAACAGTAACGCACCATGACGCTATACTCTTCTCTTTACTCGCCAACTTTATTTCTTTTATCATTCATTCATTATTGTATACAACAATTAGTACTTTAGGGACCTTCACTGAATATAGGGTACAACAGGGGATATAGGGAGCAGTCTGTGAGGCCTGAAATATTTAAAAATAGAGACACTGAGATTGATTGCTTATTTTTTTGTGGACAAAAATAAAATTCATTTTTGCTCACCTTACAGCCCATCGGTGCACTGGCATATTCCAACTTCTCCAGAAAGTATCAATGTTATTTGCATTCCACCAATCGCAATAGAAATTCCTATCGGCAAAATGAAGTAGTTCGCCCATTAAATTGAGATAGGAATGGAATGACAAATAAAAGAAGCACAGCCACATTAAATGATTTGGTATCTGCGAACATTTAAATGAAAGGTATAACAGTTAATTCTCCCCATTCCATTTTGTCTCACCCCACTCTGAATGAATTCTCTTTCAATAAATCATAATCGAAAATGAAAACCTGCAGCGGTTTATTGTCACGTCGAGGCGTCAATGGGGACGGATTTTCCTATTTGGCTTTATGAAAATCAACTCATGTAATGGATTGATTTAACCACTATGTTATCAGGAAATCAGGATATTTATGTACCATTTATTATTGAATGCGAACACTCACACTTCAAGTGAACATTGTTATTATTGATTTTTCCGATGCACTCGTTAACAGCATGCAGATTGTCTGCTCTTTAATGAATCATTCCAACTGAATCCACAATGTATTGCAGCATGCGAACAAATACGGGGAAAAAAATTTAATGACTTCGCACAAGATCCAATTTGATATTTAGTTTATAACTACTGTATATTGATCAACTGATGGTCAAATTTGTAGACTAATGGTCGTTAGGGAAGCTAAAGGGGTATACCAGGACAGAAAAGTCTGATGATAAATAGTTTATAAGAAATACATGATGAAGAGTGTCAGTAATTTGTGAAGCTCTTCGCCTGGGGTGATTGCTGAAGGGATTGATCAGAGAACTGGGTCGGAGCAGTATTGCGAAACGAACTTTTTGTTTAAATAAACAGCATCCCCGTGAATTGATTAAAACATATTAATCGTCTCTCAGTGAAAGAAAATTTTCTTTTACTCAAAGAAAATTTCAAGACGAAATTTCAATTTAAATTTGAGAGAATTAAAATGGATTGTGATTTTTTTTTAAACTCCATTGATATCAGCAAAACTGGAGTGAATTTAGAGGAATTTAAGAGAAGTGTGAAGAATTCGATGAAATTCATAAAACTTCATGGTGAATTAAAACAAATTAAATTAATTGAAAACAATGTACAAATAGGAAAAAACTTCATTGAATTCAGAAAATTTTATATGAGCTCAGAAAAATTCAAGGGAATTCAAAAGAATTCGATAAAATGCCTAAGAAATTAATTTTAAGAGAATATTTAAAAAGATTTCCAAAATTGTCAAAAAAGTAAGTGGAAGATTTTAAGACAATTTTTTTTTGTATTTGACATAATTAAAACGAAAATTTATTGAAAAATTCGAATTATTTTAGAAGATTTTCAGATGGTTTGGAAGTTTTTAAAATATAAAACATAATTTAAAAATTTGAAAAGTTTTCAAGAAAATTAAACAAAATATATACATATTTTAAGCTTTTGAAAAAAATTTAGAACCTTTTTAAGAATTTTGAAAAGGTTCGAGACAAACAAAAATTTTCTCAAGATTCCTGGAAAATTTTTTAATGATTTTTCATTTTCAGGAATTAATTTTAAGAGAATATTGAAAAATAGTGGATTTTGGTTGATAACAAAAAATGTAAAAAATAGTATTTGCTTGAGTAAAAGCCAAATAAAATAGATGAGTTTACAACTAAAAATCAGAGAGTTTAATATTCATAAAAAATTGGACAAAAAAAAAACCATAAATATTCAACAAGATAATTTAAAATGAGGTAGAAAGTCACGGTTTTTTCTGAATTGTTCAACTTCTTTTTAACGTTTTAATTTAGGCATGACAACAATGAATTGAAATTTTATCGAAAGTAATTTTTTAAACAATTAATTATTATTTGTAACAATATCCTCTTCAAAATAAAGCTAGAATATTACGTTTTTTTCTTAAATTCCCAACTTTTCACTGAGAGTGAGTAATAATTAATCATAGTTGATAAACAGGATTGTTTAAATAATTTATTATTATTTAAAACAATATTTTATTACACTTATGCTGAAAAATTTTGTTTTTTTTTCTGAAATTTCTATCTTTTGGTCAACTTTTCAGTTAGAATGAGGTAATAATTGATGAAAGTTATTAAAGTATTTGTTTAAATAATTTATTTTTGTTTATACATATCTTCCTTGAGAGCAATGCTAAAAAGTTACAGTTTCTTTTCAATTTTCGACTTTTCTTTGACTTTTCAGTTATGAACAAATAATAAATAAACATGGAAGAGAATCGTTTTTTAAATAGTATTCAATTTTTTTCTGAATAAAGTATTTTTACATTTTAAAACATTAATTTTCAACATCAAGATAAATTTAAAAAAAATTTCAACAAAATAGCTCAATTTTCAACAAAATACATGGATTTTCAACCAAGAAGACTGATTGTATACCAAAATAGATGAATTTTTAACAAAATAAATGTATATCTAACCAAGTGGTTAAATGTTTAACTTAAAAAGTTAATTTTCAATTGAAAATGAAATAGTGTAATATTCATTTTAACAAAATAATTTTTGACATAAAGCAATACATTTTAAACAAAATAATTGAATTTTTAATTGAAAAAATGGATCTTTATTAGAAAAAAAATATTTTTAACCAAATAGTTAAAGTTTTAACCAGAAATATTAACTTTTAACTAAAAAGATCGATTTTCAATCAAAAACGTAATAGCTATATTTTCATTACAAAAATTAATTTTCAACGAAAAAAAAAAAAATTTCGACCAAATATTTAAATTTATAACCAAAGAAATAAATTTTTAATAGAAATGATCAATCAAAAGAAGAATTTTTATTCACGAAGCTTAATTTCTAAAAATGGTCAGGAATCACGAGATGGTTGGCAAAGGAGCGTTCCTTTACAAAGCCGCGGAGCAGGCAGCTGAGACTCTTGGCCTGAATTTTAAAGTCAGAAGTGAGGAAATTGCATTACTGCATCTAGATGCTTCACTTCTGAAAGCCGAAGTGAAGAAAGCAGAATTTAAAAAATTCCATCAAGAGCAATTCGACAAGAAAATGTACGGAAATTTTCACAAGAATGTAGAAAAACCGGCCTTGCCGAAGGAGCAAGCTTTTGCTTTTCTCAGATCATCAGGGCTTAAATCAGGTACAGAAGGTTTCATTTTCGCATTCCAGGACGGTGTCATTTCGACCTTAGTATACCGTGACCGAATTTTATGTCAAGAAGTTTCAAGCGATAGGTGCAGAGCGTGTCATACACACGCTGAGTGCCTAGAACACATATTGTCGGGGTGTCCCAGCCACGCAGGAACGATCTATATCTACAGACATTATGCTGCCCTAAGAGTGTTTTATTACCATCTTTGTCGTTCTCACGGTGTTGGCCGCGACCCTGCCCTGCCGAACGCTCCAAGGGAGATCGAGTCAATTGTCCAAAACGAGTAGTGCCAAATTTTCTGGAACTGCGATTTTCGGACAGCAGTCTCCGTTACCCACTCGAGGCCTGACATTGTTCTCCAAGACTTCGAGCAACGAACTATATTCGTGATCGAATTCTCGGCTCCTTTTGAATACAACATCACTGCCAAGGAGAAAGAAAAGGAAGAAAGGTATCAAGATCTTGAGAGGGAGCTGCAACGACTGTACTCAAAATATTCGGTACAATCAATTGTCCTTGTGGTAGGTTTTCTCGGAGGTGCGAAACCATCACTGGTTCGTATCCTTAAAGCCATACCCGCGTGCCAGAAATATGCCACGGCACTTGCGAGATGAATGCAGAAAGCTGTCATGCTTGGGTCGCTTCGTGTCCTCAAAATACACGAGGGTTTCGCCGGCCTGTCGTTGTGATTTCGTCGTGTCCTGTGACCACTCATCTCACGGTTGTGATACGTGGCCATGAGTGGGACTTACCGCGGTCCTACTGGGATCCGGTGTCATTTTTTAGATGGCGGTTGTTCCCACTGGGACCCTGCGGTGGTTGTTAACCTTATATTTCAATTATACATATAATTTAAAAAAGGGTTAAACAACCACCGCAGGGTCTCACTAGGATCAACTGCCATAAAAAATAACACCGGCTCTCAGCAGAACCGTGGTAAATCGCACCTACGGCCACGTCTCACGACCGTGTGTCTCGATAACACGAAACGACTCAAGGATGACAGCTTTCGGCATCCATGTCGGAAGTGTCTTGGCATATTTTCGGCACGTAGGTATGGCTTTAAGATTACGAACCAGTGATGGTTTCGCACCTTCGACAGCACCGATCACAAGGGCAGTTACTTTAACCGAATATCTTTGGTACATTCGTTGCAGCTCCCTTTTAAGGTCTTGATACCTCTCCTTATTTTGCTTCTCCTTGGCAGTGATGTTGTCGTCGGTCGGAGCCGAGAATTCTCTCACGAATACAATTTGCTTCTCGAAGTCTTGAAAAACGATGTTAGGCACGCAGTGTGCAACCGAGACTGATGTCCGAAAATCGTAGTTCCCGAAAATTTGAAACTTCTCGTTTTTGACAATTGACCGTTCGTCAGAGCAGGGTCGAGGCAAACACCGTAAGAGCGACAAAGATGGTGATAAAACACTTCTAGGGCCGCATTATATCTGTAGAGGTACGTCGTTCCCGCGTGAGTGGGACACCCGGATAGTATGTGTTCTAGGTACTCAGCGTGTGCATGACACGCTCTGCACCTATCACTGGGAACTTATTGACGTAAAATGAGGTCACAGTATATCAAAGTGGAAATGACACCGTCCTGGCATGCAAAAATGAAACCCTCTGTACCAGAATTAAGTCCTGATGATCTGAGGAAAACAAAAGTTTGCTACTTCGATAAATTCAGGTCAAGGGTATCTGCAGTCCGCTCCTCGGCTTTGTAAAGGAACGCCCCTTGCCAATCATTTCGTGTTTCCTGATCATTTTTGGAACAGGATCTTTTCCATTTGCAAAGATGTAAGCTGCCAGCAATCTTTTCTTTCATCAGATTAATCTTGACACACTTGTTCAATCCAAAGTCCATACCAATCTCTTCTACGAACTCATTGACGATATTTAAAGCAAGTTAAGTTTGCTTGCACAAGAAGCATAGATCTTCAGGTCATACATGTAAAATAGATGAGCGACCTTATGCTCGCGATGATTAGTGTCGCCACACAGGTATCCAGGAAAATTGCGTAGTGCGAGAGATAGAGTCAGAAGTGTGATGCAAAAGAGCAGAGGGCTCATGGTTTTGCCCTGAAAGACGTCCCTCTGGAAGGTGACGTTGTTCGGTGTCACACGATAATTTTTAGATGAGATAGTAAATCTAGTTTTCTAAAGGGGCATCAATCTCTTTATGCATCTTGCTATGCCTGGATGAACCTGCAAGCTTCCGAATAGACAGATGATAAGGCTATGGGAGTTTGAATCGAAAGATTTCCGGGAGTCAATCCAGGCCATTGACAGGACGCACTGATGGGCTGCTGCGTATTTGCAGAAGCAACCTGCCAATTATCAGGTTCTCTCAGCAGCCTGCTACAACTTTTTTTGAGCCACGCTGTTCGTAAATCTCTCTCCACACAGGCTCAATTCTCCGAACAATACTGTCGTTTAGTACAGCTGTAAAGATCTTATACAGCGTGTTCAAACAAGCTATTGGTAGGTAATTATTTGGGTTAGAGAACTCGTCTTTCTTCGGCAGGAGTACAGTGCGTCCTAACACCAGACTCTGTGGAAAGATCGTCTCTGACTCTAAATATGAGGTGAAGATGCGGGCCAGATGTTGATGTGTAGAAGTATACTACTTCCACCAGAAGTTCTTGATACCATTTCGTCCTGCGCCTGAAAAGTTCTTCGTGCCTTAAGTGCCCCCCTTTTCTGTATTATCCTCCTTGTGTCAGATAACACCCGTATTTTATCAAGAATATGCTGCTTGATTGTCAGCAGCTTTGACTTGTTCTCTGTGTGATGCTAGATCCTCAGTTCTTGGGTGAACTTTCGAAGCCTCTCCGTGAGCGGTCTACCTAATTTTATGTAGTCAATCACAACTGAACACGAGACGCATTCTGTCTTGCCCAGCCAATGTTCTTAATCAGTTGATGCAAGCGTCTTTTGGTCTTTGGATCCATCGTTAGTTTTAGCCTTCGCTTTGAATCAGCCAAAGCTCTCGCAGCACCATAAACTGAACGATTGATGGTTCAGAGGTCGGACTCTTCCGAGATATCCTCAAGAAGGGAGGTATCTATTTCAGCCAGGTCTTGGGGCTTAGGAGCAACCTGGATGTTCCTTCTTGTCTTGAAATCCCGATCATCTCTCAGGAGGTGCCTGCTTTCCGCGGTCGGTCATAACGTCGCTTCCTCTCTTCATCTGCGACTTGTTCATACAGCGGTTGGGGAAGCGCATGGTAGCAGTCTAGGAAGTCATCCTTGATTTGATTCGTCCACTCAGTGTGGGCGTTTTGCCGGTTCGTCGTCGTGTTTCCATCTAAATACTTTTCAGCACCCCTAACTCTAGGGTGATCGGCGCTGTTTGCCGACCCATTGCCGGGTGCTCTTCGCGTTCAATCGTTTTGAATCGCATCTACAATTTTTTGGCAGTTTAGTGGTGTCATTGTTGTTCCCACGAGCAGCCAGGGAAAGGGTTCTTCGGTCCTTGTAGAACCCCGCATGCAAGGATAAGGCTGCATACTCTGAGAGGTCGTCCGGTATCCCAGAGTCACCGTTCAAGACACCTCGCCCAGGTGCCATTCAGCTTTTGGCACGGTTGTTATGCCTCCGCTTAGGGTTTATTCCTTTGGGACCATCACTGGAAAATTGTACGCGACAGCTTATTAATTATTGTAACCATATTTAGCAGACACCCTTGGTACATGGACCCTCTATCCGTAACCCAAAGATGCGTCCTGCTGGAGTTCTGTTCTGAAAAATTAAAAGAAAAATAAAACTAATAAATGAAATTCTTTGGGATCAATTTTAAATCTTCGAAATTGCACAACAAAATGAATTAGATTAATAATTGGGAGCAAATACTTTTTAAATAAATCTATATATTACGTTTTACTTACTATGTTTCTTTATTCTTCATTCTTTATGACCTAAAAGATGTGGAATAAATAAGGAGCCTTTAAATGTTTTGCTTCTGACATTAGTTTCAGTAAAAATAATTGAGTGCTTAAATCTATTACAATTTTTTAATTTCAAGCAGGGATACGAGTCCTTAACTTTGTTAGTTTATCATATAAAGAAGTCGTCATGATGTCTATTATTATAGAAGTTTATGACTTTCGCCTTTTTAAATCTTTCAAAGCTGTGAATAAAAAAATTAAACTCCTTTTCCTTCTCCTTATTTCCTTTGTTATATAACTATCTCTAAGGAACCAATCACACTGATTTTTGGAAACATACTTCTCGTTTTGAGGCGGTTTGTACAATTTTGTAACGCAAGTGGACTCTTTCCAAAATTGTAGAGTTTTACATTGTAATTCATGAATGCTATAACATAGGCCATATAGCCTTCAACATTAAAAATTCATAGCTTTCAATGTAAAAATAACAAAATTTATTACTTGAATTTCAAATAGAGAAAAAGCAACATAATGAATAATAAATTGAAATACTTAAACTGTTAATTGTACGAAAGAATCCGCGACACTAGTAACTATACAGTGTGACCTGAAAATGTCAGGAATTTTTTTCAAGCGTGCCTAAATTTGTTTTAAAAATTGTAAAATTAAATTAAATAACAGTGCTGTTTTAATTCTTTTGAAGTTAATGTATAGCACTGTATTTATACATACCTAAATGAAACTTCTATTTGTCAAAATCACTAATCTCAGGAAAATATATTTGATTCAATACATTATTATTTTAAATTTAATTTATAGTACCTAGTTCAGAGCTAAATATTGAACTTATTTGTCACATGAATATATTAAGTCATTTCATTTTAATATCGAGATTTTAATTTCAAAGTTCAAAAAATGTATCATTTATTTGCATGACGAAACTGAGAAGAACTCAAGATCTATAATGTAAAATTGTATTTCACTACGCCAGACGTATACAACAGGATTCCAATTTATATTTTACCTGATCAAAAATAAATTTATTGGTTGAACACTATGATGATACAATACTTTAGGGCCATTTAAGAACCCTAGATAAGCTCTTTATTTCTAAGAAAACCCTGGATCGATCAAGTGAACGGTCTTGAAGTTATGAATATGGCGGTGCGGTGCTAGCTTCATGTGAAGTCAGTGCGCAAGCTATTTCTTATAAAAAATTGCAGAACTCAAAATTTGAAACCTAGAGTGCTTTTCAGCCCTTAATGTGCCCTTAATTTTGGTAGTATGCCATGATTGATTTCAGCACTGGTTTCAGAGTTATAGGTGTGACGGTGCCAGCTTCACATGTAAAACCAGAGCGCGCATCGTATTTTAAGTAACGAAAGGGATTGCGTGATTGGACCTAGCATATATCTACAGTCCTAAATGAACCCTCAATTTCTGAAAAACCCCAAATTAGATTAAATCAACAGTTTTTAAGTTACAGGTATGGCGGTGCTAGCTTTCTTGTGAAGAAAGCGCGCAAGTCATTTTTTATAAAAAATTATAGAGCCCAAAATTTGGGACCTAGGGATCTTTGCAGCCCATAAGTAGCCCTTACTTTTGGTACGATTCCGGGATTGATTGGAGCAGGTGGGGTCCATGTCAAGCGGATTTGGAATTTTTCTCTTGCAGAGGGATTTGGCTGTAACTCAGCGTATATAGTCTTATATTAGTGAAGAAAAATACACCCGAGTATTTTCCAAAAATCCGGAAAAATTGCGAGGATATGGGACTTTAAAAAATTTTTATCGCGTTTTTGAAAATTCGTGTTCCTCATTTATTTATTTATTTTGTTAAAGAAAGCCATAAATGTGCTTTACAAGACCTGTAAGTTTTATCTTGGAAACACTAGTGGTTTATGAGAAAAAATAAATAAATCTTAGGGTCCTACACGATGGACTGACGCGACGCGGCTAGTGCGTGGCGTGTAGTGCATTGTGTGACATATAAACGATTAATATGTGTAAGTCGAAATTATTTGATTCTAAAATCAAAGAATGTATTATTGGTATGATGAACCTTGCATTTTTTATGCATTTCGCCACAGATTTTAAATGCAAGTACTACATTAAACTCTTCGTAATCCTCTTCGAGGATCTTGCACATGTTCCTGTACACGAACCTGTACATGTAATCTTGACGGTTCCTGTGCAGGAATTTGGCGAAGAAAACTGTACATGATCCTGCAAAGGAGCCTGCACTGACAAAGGAACTTTTGAAGGAGTTTAATTTTTTTTTTTTTAGTTTTTTTTTAAACAAGTTCCTGAACAGGTTCCTTTGCGAAGTGAATTGAGGCTCGGGTTCCTGTACACAAACACGTATGGGATCCTTTACAGAAATCCATTGCGAAAACTTATGTCGTTTACAGCCATAAAGTTGCCTTCCTTTTATTCCTCTGAAGATCCAACTCACTATCGAGAAAGCCAAGCCACTAGCGAAACCTCGCAAATTAGTTCCTATGCAGGTTCATGTATAGAATCCTGAACAAGTTCCTGTACATAAACCCGCGTCTCAATTCGCTCTGTGAAGAAACCTGTACAGGATCATTTTAGGGTTAGCTTGCATACAGGTTCCTTTGCAAGATCATTTACAGTTTCCTTCGCCAAATTTCTGCACAGGAACCGTCGAGATTACCTGTACAGGTTCGTGTGCAGGCTCGTATACAGGAACATATGCAGAATCCTCCGAGGATCCTGTACAGGAATTTCCAACTGGGTACAGCGTGTATTTGTTGTGTACCCTCAATTGTAATAGAATTCTTAAATCTTTCACTTGAAAACGCTTCTTCTGCTTTGCATTCATTGTTATTGAAGAATTCAACATATACAATATCTTTGAAGTATGTTTCAGGCCAGTCGTACATTTCTCTAACATAAGTAATCTGATTGTCGTATGGACGCTAAAGGTTTGTTTTAACAGCCGCTCTTTTATGAATGCCATCAATACCATCACAAGGCCCTTTGCCATGTGCAGTTGCATGAAAGTTCCATTCTGCTTTACATTCAAAATCTTGCTCGTGGAGCAATCGTATTATGCTCTTTTATATCCGGTATAATGGCGTGAATGATGTGTTTTAATTCACTTTTACGTGTTGTTCGGTAGTATGTCACAAAAGGATGTACCTAATTTTCAATGTAAGCATTTTCTTGAAAAAGGTTCAAGGTTCTCGTCGCTAGTACAGTTTATAGATATTGATTGAAATAACACGCTATTTGTGCAGGATTACAAATCGACTGGGTCAGACAATATTTAGCGGTTTGAAATGACAGAGAATTAGACTTAGCTAATTCTTTTATATTCCAGTAATGTAATACTAACGCTAAAGGTGCATATGAAATGTGAGAGTAAAATTATTTTCTTTTTACAATGCAAATTTCAGGTTAAGATAGATTTAACGTCAGTTTAGACAAGCTTGCTTGCTACGAATTTGGAAACAAAAGCAAATCGCAGTTAACATGGTGCGGCGTAATGCTTGTCGTCAGACCGTACGTTTTATGTTTTCTCTTAAATGACTGGCGGTCCCTGTAAGAAACTTACAGGACTTGTAAAGTAAATTTATGACTTCCTTTGACTAAAAATTTTAAAAAATTAAAGGACAAGTATTTTCAAAAACGCAATTTTAGTTTTTTGAGTTTTTAAAAAAATGTCAATTTTTTCATTACAGCCATTTCTTTGTGTAAATACAAATGCCATTACAAATAATTTCAGAATACTTCGAAGTATTTTTCTTCACTAATATACGACTGTATGAGCCAAGTTACAGCCAAATCCCTTTCCAAGAGGAAAATTCTTGATCCGCTTGAAATGGACTCCACGAGCACTGGTTTCGCGGTTGGAAGTGCGGCGGAGAGTAGATATATTATGCCGGTTCTGGATATAGATTCCTGCACCGACATTTACCGACGTTCGAGAAATTTCGATTGGTTCTTGTCCGTGCTAAATCTAGAAATTCCTAGACGTGTAGACCTTATACTTAAAATGTGTGTGAGATAATGTTGAGGGTCATTGGTCGCTATTTTTTTGATGCACAAATAAAAAAAATGAGAAATCTTTCGATTTGCCTGCATCGAGAAATTTCTGGACGGTTTGACGTTACACGTGAAATGTGTGAGAGATGATTTTGAAGGTCGCTCATAGTTATTTTTTTGATGTGTAGAAAAAAAATGAGAAATCCTTGACTTTTTTCTCACAGAGCTTTCAGATTTTTACAAAAAAAAAATAACATTCGATGGTTAGTCATCTCTGGTAAAAAATTTTAAAACTTCCTTGATTACTTTTTTCAAGATAAGTAATAATTTTAACGCACACATACACACAGATATACGTACGATGTTGTTTTGTAGGTTATTCATGATTATTTTTTATATCTACTCAAAATCTCTTAGTCAACCTAAATACAAATTGTCAGAAAAAGTTCTACAGCCAGTGGCAGTATTGATTATTATTCATTCAGAGAACATGAAGAAGTCATTCAACCGAGTGTTTTGATGACGTAATGTGCCCTAAAAATTGTCGAAGCTTGCGATAAGGCAACCTGAACTATATACTTATACTTAGATG
Organism: Andricus grossulariae; assembly: GCA_011634705.1. Taxonomy (NCBI): domain Eukaryota; kingdom Metazoa; phylum Arthropoda; class Insecta; order Hymenoptera; family Cynipidae; genus Andricus; species Andricus grossulariae. Next base: position 5,972,305 of record JAABKJ010017545.1, read on the forward strand.
TATTCGATGCGTTGACTGAGAATCTTCATATCGAATATGATACTCTACAGATTCTCGAGCATCGCCTAGTTTACATTCGAGATTGTTGGAATGGAAGAATGAAATATCCCGAGAAACAAGATCATTTTTCTGCATATATTTTTTCATGGTTACTCTTTTATGTTTATCTAACTATAGAGTTGTAGTTATGTAAGATGACATATTTCTTTTGCAGTATATTCAGAGGTTTTAATCATGGTTTAATTCGATTGCGAATTAAAATTTTGAAAATGAACAAGAAGAAGCTGTCAGTGCATGAGAGGATGAGCATAACATCAAGGCTTGGATTATTGAAAGCATTCAACAGAAAAATAAAAAAACTACGGAAGAAAGGGGGAGGAACAGCGGGATCGAATCAGGAGGAAAAGAGAATCAGGTGGGATGATCTGGAGAATGCTTTTTTAAATAGAGTAAGAACAGGTTCTATAGTTAATTTAGAGCATGAAGATCGCAAATATTTTTTGGAGGAAGCGAACTCAATAACAATATAAAGAATGTTTTAAAACAATATGCAAATTTGAAAATATTTGTAATTTTGTATGGTAAATTCAAAGCCTTGATTGCATATTCGTAATCAGCGCGTCAAAATACATAAGTATACGAAGTTTCAATAAAATCGGAAAATTCAGCTATTCGGAACTTTATCTGATCGATGAATTTTTTAAAAGCATTATTATAGTTCTGACTTTCAGCAGGGAATTTTTTAAAAGAATGCTAATTTTGAATTGGTTCAGAGAATTTTCCGAATGAATTATAATTGAGTTATACCTGAAATAAAAACAAAAGAAGTTTAACAAAAAATTACAACTTAGGTCTGGAACAAGTAATTTTTCGAAAGAATTATAATTTGGAACAGGACATTTCCTAAAGGAATTCACATTTTGATCTGAGACATGGCAATTTAAAAATTAATCATATTTCCCAGGCCGGGAAAATGAAAAATAGACCGTCAGAAAACCAGGAAATTAACATTGTCTGTCGGGTAAACAGTCTGTAAAAGGGTTCCAAATGGCACAAAATGATAATATTAGAATTTTCCTTTTAATTGAACATTTTGAAAATTAAGTATTGAAGATTAAAAAATATAAAGCTGAAACGCTGAAAGTTTCGAATTGAATTGAAAGCAAGATGCATACAAAGATGATTTTACAAAATTTCAAATCCTAATTAATAGAAAAGTTTTATTTTTTATTTTATGTATCGCTCGTAACTAATTTTAAGTTATATGATTTATAAAATAAACAAGTTTGAATATGTAAATGTGAAAGAGCTAGTAAAAGAGCACGTACCAGACGTGACATTAGCTACTTTTTTCAGCATTATCATTAAAAATAAATAACTTGAATAAAGGTTTTCCGTTATTTCCTTAACATGTATCTCCTATGGAAAATTCATTCAGTTTATTCGTCTTCAATGAGAATGCTGGGAAAATTGGCTAATGCCCCGTTTGGCCTTAGTAACAAAAAATACCGTGAAGAATTTGTATCTTTAGCACAAGAAACTCTGTAAAATATTTGTCTGTTTCTGCTACTAGGACCAAGGTCGAAAGGATCTTTAGTGGCGAGTATGAAAAATATAGAATTGATAGAACTTGGTCGCCATAGAATAAGATCCTTCCTTACCCTCAAGAGATGGTAAACCTTCCTCGTATATATATTTGAGAGTTTTTTTTAATGCACAGAAAGAGTCGAAAGTGTTTAGAGAAAAGTGTTTAATATTTAATTATGGCAATTAATAGTTCAAACTTAAGTGCTGAAAACTCGAACCTTTTAATTTAAAAGTACAATTATTTTATTGCTTCCTCATAAAGGGAGGTTTGTAATTATGAAAATATTTAAATATAATTTAACATTTCGATATGATTCGACCACATAGGTGAAAGAGCTGTGATCATGAAATTTGGATGAATCGTAGCTCCAATGGATGTCAAGGTCTGATAAGATTATATGCTAGATCGGCCAATAAGAAGTGCTTTTTTACGTTAAGAAATTTGCAAACAAATGTTTACCTTGCTTATATGACAAAAACTGTTTTGATATCTGAAATACAACAAAACTATATATCTGATGTATTTGTTCACGTCTTCGAGGCTCATTATTGCGACCAATTGTAGAACCTTTCAGGACCTACTGGTAACGATTTGTGAAGTTTCAAAAAAATGGTTTATTTTGCTTATATGAGGAAAACTATTTTGATATTAGGATTACTACAGTACTGTATTTGCTATATTTGTCCGCGGGTTCAAGTCGCGCCGCATGACCTAATGACGAATATACCATGACCTTTTATGATCTAGCAATTCCAATTTATAAATTTAAAAAATATATTTTGTATCTTCTTTATATAAGGAAAACTTTTTAATTTTGCGAATATAACAGTACTGTATTTGATGTATTTTTTCGCGTTTTCGAGTAGCTTCGAATGATTCACTGAAAAACCTTCATGACCTTTTATGATCTGTAAAAAGCGAGTTATGATATTCAAAAAAATTGTTTACTTTGTTAATATTCAACAAAAACTTATTTAACATTTGAAATAAAACACCAGTGTATCTTGAAAAGTTCTTCGCTATAATAAAAGACATTGATTGACCTTTTTGGTGGTCTCTCTGATTTTTCAGTAGGTATAGGATAGAAACATCAAGTTAATGAAATGAGTATCTGTTTTTTTTTTTGTCAAAAAAAAAATAAACCTACCTCGATGAGGGAGAAAATTTATATGATGTCTGCGAGGAAGCAAAGTCTTCCTGAAGTCATCACAAATAAATAAATCCATAGTGTATACGCCCATAGTACTTTGGAGCGGTATTTAGCTACAAAATTCTTGGAAATTAAGACAACCAAAAATCTGAGGATCTAATTGGGACAACACACTCTTGAGTTTTCTATTAATATTTAAAAAAATAAATTAATTAAGAGGAAAGAAAAAGAAGGCTGTCGCTAAATCAACTTTCTTCTTTTTTTCTCTCGTCTTTTTATTTTTTAAATCACAGTCAAAAACATTTACAAAAAATTGACCAACGTTTTGGTGTTTATTCTACACCCTTTTCAAGGCAATGAAAATAAATTTCACAACAAGTTGCAACCCACAAAGAAACCAGGATTTTGAAAACGAATAGACTAAAACAATTAATAGTATATTATGCAACAAGGCAGCGAACTTGTCATTTTTTCAAACACGCGAGACCGTAAAAAGACTTCGCTGCCTCGGTACAAAAGATATTTTATGTAATAAGAGTATGGTTTTTTGAGTTTTCTCATGATATCACGTTTCAGGTTTGAGGTTAGTTTATAGGGACAAGTAACCGCACAGAACAGTGCGCGTGAGCCGAAGTAAGGAACACGCATGCACGCGCATTTCCCGCGGACGGTAAAGTGCACTTACCGGCCTAGGCCGATAAAGTACCCCACCACCGGCAATGACCAGCTTTACTGCTCGAAACCGCACCCAGAAAGCGAGGAAATCATACTCGTGTTACATAAAAGTATTTATAGTTCAGACTTCAGTTTATAAATTTAGGAAAGAACCTAATAAATACGATATCATCCAGACTAATAGTTAAAATTTATTTGAAAAAAATTCGGATCGATTACGTTTCGGAAACACAGCTGGTTTCCCTCATCAGATCTGTATTAAAAACGTATTCAAATTGTAAGAACAAGGCAATATAATGTGATGAAAAAATGTATCCAAATATAATAAAGGTATACCTTAAAACAGTTTAAAAAAGATTCCGTGTAGTTTTATTTATGTGTGAGTTCAATGTTTTTTTGATAAATATAAAAAACTTTATAGGTAGAGCTAGAAAACATATAATATAAGGTTAGGTTCGAAATACGTGAATAGTATAAACAAAGTACAAACAGAAAATTTAATAGGAAAAGTAAGAAACTTATTTCATACCTGTAGAAAGATTTGTACTTTTTATTTATGTAATGAAACTATTGTTTCATTGTTTGAACTATTGTTCGAATCTTTTTCAAACTGTTTTGAGGTATACTTTTCTTATATTTGTATACATTTTTTCATTACATTATATTGCTTCGTTCTTATAATTTCAATACGTTTTTTATACAGATCTGATAACGGAAACCAGCTGTGTTTCCGAAACGTAATCGATTCGAATTTTTTTTCAAATCAATTTTAACTATTAGTCTGGAAGACGTCGTATTTATTACGTCCTTTCCTAAATTTATAAACTATAAATTTTCTCAGACGTAAAAAAGACAATTTTGTTTTTATAAATTGAGTTCAGACTTCAGAATTACTAATTTTAAGTTTAAACTCTTAAAATCTTATCCCTAGAACGCAACTATTTTTTCCACAGCTTTGGTTACTTTTTCTGGGGCTCTCACGCAATTGTTAGAAATAAACAAAAGCAGTATTTGTGAAAAATCGATTCATGAATAACAAAGTTTATCTAATGCTTAAAATAATTATTTATGAAAATGCCTGTTATCATCTTAAAGTATACATTCCAAACTATGTGAAAAAATACCTTCGTTAAAAAAATGGTTATTGGGAAACTGCAAGAGGTCAAGTTAGTGAATTTTGAGGATACAAGTTTTGGGAAAAGTACATTTAAAAAGTTATTTTTTATATAGAAGCTGTTTTTTATTCTCAAATCATACATATATCCCAGAAAAGCATAAATTTTACTTAATTCAATAAATAAATAGGTTATTTAGGTAACGAGGCACATGAGGTACACAACAACGATATGTGCTGTTCGCAACGCTGCGCTTCAGAAGGGCCGTCTCCACTCTGCAAAAATCTTCGAGCGCAAAATATATTACAAGACATTTTGTAAGAGTAACTGATAATATTAATTTAAATTTTCACTTATTTCTGTTTCAAAATTGGAAAACATTAAAAGAAAGCAAATTAATGATTTTTGTCGCTGCCACGTGGATGTAACTGCCCTAAGGTTTTCCTTTTGCGTGCTGAAAGTACTCACTCTACACTACCCCTCCCCCTTCAGTTCGAGCAACCCTCGGCTTCCTGCCTGAATTGATACACCAACCATACGCTCGGGTCTCGGAGAACCAACAGTAGCATTCTAGGGTTATTGTTTAAAGAAATGTTGTTCATATTTCAATATTTAATTGATCCAAAAAAATTATTAGACATAGTTAAACAATTTTCAATACGTGAATCGAGTCGCAATTCACTTACCACTTTGAATTCACCCTTTAAAAATTTTAATCAGGAAATAAAAGAGCCTGAACAGAAACTTATCTTTTAGATATGGTTTGCGTCTTCGAAGTGATTGTAGGGATTAAGCAGTACATTTCGGTAATGGAGGAAAGGCAGATTTAAAGAGACCCACAACATTTGCACTGGACGCTGAAGGACTGAAGCATCAGAGAAAAATTGTGGAGATCTTATATCTCTGACAGTGTGGCAATGCAAATCTATCTAAAAAAATCTTTTCAGAAACTCTGAAAGTGATCATATACGTCTGTCAAATGTACAGAACTGTACAAAATATTGCTAGCGGAATTCTTGTGTGTTTAATAAGGCTATCTGGATTTATGCACGAAGCAGCAGCATGAATCATCCTCAAATTCTTCCTCAATCCTAGACAAAAAAATTCAATGGGTTAGATTTTTTTACGACGTTTGCAGTGTGAAATCGCAAGACTTGATTGTTTGCCCTTGGAGGAGCTAATGATGCACTGTCGTCAATTTGTACAGGTGTTCACAATTCATTTAGAATTGTAAATGAATTGGATTTTATAACACGCTCGTATTTTTATGCACGTCTTCCGCCATTGTTGGAGAAGGTAATCAAAGAAAGAAAAGAGCAAGAGTTTAAGTCATATTACTTCACAAAAAAAAGAACTCTATTGGGTAGAACTTTTGAATTTTAAACATTTAAGAAAAAGTATCAGCTGTGAAGGGGTTTTCGACCAGTGTGGATAAATGTTCAGAATGTGAGGATTCATTTTCGTTAATTTTTTCTATTTTTAGTAATAACAAATATAACAAATTTTTATTTTGCATTTTTATTTATTTTGTTTCTTCAATCAAAATTGGTAATATTTGTTATCACAAAAAATGAACCAAACGATCGATAATTAATTAGAACATTTTGAATATTAAAGAAAAAGCATACAGTTAACAATGAATTTATGATTGTAGTCAAATATGAGATGGATAGAAACGAAAGTTTTGAATATCATGTTCAATACTTGTTATCATTGATACTGCTAAGTATTAAAAAAAAGGAAATTTGAGCCTCCATAGTGACTTTCTAGCACGGAAATTTATCATTATTTTTTTAAAACTTTTTCTCGTGGTTTTATCCCGGTTTATTCGTTATCGGCTATGGATAGAGTCAAGTGCTTGATACTTAATAATGTTATGAATTAAATTAATACGATGTTTGAAATATTATGCGACGATGTTGTAGTAGGCACAAAATCAGGAGCATGATGTAGTTTGAAGTTCGTCTTCACCGCTGTTGTCCTCACACAGTGACCGAGAGATTCGAGAGCCTGATAGTCTAGGACCCTACTGACTCTTAGATTTTCGAAATGTTTAGTGCATCTTGCATGCGCGAAATTGCCTGTAGTCGAAATCAATGGGATAAATAGCTGCATGATTCATGTTCTTCCATATTGTCTTTACTCCATGCCTCAGCTCGCTATACTTATGGATGTTGGTTGTATAGGTTGCCTGCAAATTCCAGTTAAGTGGGCAAGCAATATCGATAAAAGCATCCTTTTCTGCATTTTTCTCACGTATCACGTTGTCGGGTTGCTTGGCTCGGATATAAGGATCCGTCTGCGCCGTAACGTCCCAATATAAGATGTAATCTTCGTTTTCTACAACAGGCACTGGAATGTATCTATAGAAATGCATCCATTCTATTAGGAGTTTTAGGTTTAGGGAAAGTTGTTGATGTATAATGCCCGCGACTTCATGTATATGCGTGTACTCTCTCTTAGCCATTACGCGACAACCATCAATAATGCAATCGCTGTATTCGTTGGTATTACAACATAATCGGTACTTGTCAATCGCGTCTTGATGTAAGACGTGCTTGCGAATAATTTTTGATGTTCGAATACTTGCCTTGGACCGCAATGACGAATCCTTCCGTTTCTTGAAATAATACGCCCTTTTTTAGCCAAATATTGGATGCCTCACTATCTACGTCATATTGATCTAATGTTTTGGGGTGCTCACCGTGGATGACATTTTGTCTCTTTTGCGTTTCTAATTCCTCTATTATTTCTGCTCTGATATTCAAGGCCTTCTCTGAGAAAAAATTCAAGGCATGTAATCGAGATCTGCTTCACAGATGGTGTTTGTAAAGGCAAATATCTCGTTTGCTGTTAAAATAGTCTTGCAACTGTATAACTTCTGACTCACATAGCTTCTTGACATCTATAGCGCCCTCCCCCCCCATGTCGTGGCAGAACTATCCCTTTAAATTGCTGAAATACTGTGGTGTATTTAGTCTACTTAATATTCTTTGAAAATCATGAGCTGATTTTTCCATAACAATCTTATCATTTGTGAACGCACTTTAACATGCCCGAGATAGACACCTTTTTCGTCTAATAGAGCCATACTTATACATTCGTCAATAAATATAGTGAATAACCAAGGGGAAATAACGTATCCTTGCCTAACGCCCTGCCTAATATCAAACCAATCACCCAACTGTCCAGTTACGTTGTAATGTTATTTCCTTTTTGTGAAAGAAGAAGTAATACACCTTCGGCACCGTAACCATGAAATTAATCAATCAATACTAATAATGCTGGGCGCCAGAGCTTTTTCGGGTCAGATACAAAAAAATGACGATAAATGAGCGAAATCGTTTTCCGAATCGTTTTCCGTAAGACGGGATGGGAGTCGGATAATTATTTTTTTGGGGCAATGGGGAAGGAACGACGAATCACAAATATTGGGGTACGTGGCAAACGACTACATTTTTGGTAGATGAGAATATATCTCATATTAGGGGACACATTTCACTCTGGGAGTGTCTCTCCAGTTCTCGATGAGGATGACCTAGCCTGCACTCTGGAAGAAGTGGTGGAATTACGAAAATCAATCTCAGCAGAGAAACAAAAAAAAAACTTCTCATTTAAATAAAACTTTGAGACACCTCGGTAACTAAGGCGGTAAATAGAGTAAGCACTGCCTCGCTCGAGAATTTATAATCTCTCGTAACCTACGTCATATACGTCTTACTCCTTTCTGACTGGTCGGAATTCGGACACTTTCGCAGCGACGCGTGGATAGAAGCAGAACTAAAGTAAGGTCGTACGATACAAAACGATACGGATATTTTTGATTTTAGTATTTAAATTCCCGTTATGATTGCCTTAATTTTATAAAAATAGGCCATTGTCCTTACTCTCCGAAAATGTCCTTCGAACATTTACAATCTAACGGGCTCATTCTTAACAATCCAAAATCTTAGACCGAAGTTGAGTTGCTCGAGGAATCCTGGAACTTTTCTCGAATAATCCAGGTCCTGTCGAGAATCCAGAAGACTTTTTGTCGGTATCTCGAAGCGATTTCCTCTGCAAGTTTCTGAAGTTAGATTGGTAGCAGCATCTAACGGTAGAACTAACGGGAGAATTTAAATGATAGAGCCAAGAAATAATATATAAAATAATTAAATAATACATAATAAAATTAAAATAATAAAACGGTCGATTCTATATCTTGTTAGTTATTTAAACAACTTCTTATTGTTTCAATGAAACTTTTGACCGGACTACTAAGTTTCAATTAAAGATAAACACGACTGATGGAATTTATTGTTAATTGTGGAAATAATTTTATCTTGTTGAAATGTAACTTTTGACTAGAATAATGCAGAAAAGTGAAGTTTTTTGCAAATTTTCGAACAAAGGGCATAGCAGGTTAAGTATGTGTAAGCTGCCCCCGGCCGAATTTGTTCGACATTTTCGCCCTGAGCTGGTACCGATATGAGGTTCAATTTCCCGGAAGATTATATCTGAGAAATCATTTTTATGGAAGTTATGGGGGTGAGTAGAAAAATCTAAAAACATCTTTTCCTCAAAAACGGCTGGGCCGATTTCGATTCGTGGAAAATATGTTATGGGTTTCAATGGAGGGATGATTTGAAAAAATTATGGAACATTTTAGACAAAAAGAAAAGGTGAAAATTGTTTTTTTCAATTTTTTCGATTTGTGTTCAGATAGAAAATTTTTGAGGCACAAGCACAGGTTTCTTTTCCTGAAAATACCTTGAAATATGTGGAAAAATATGTACAAGTTTGAGATCAATCGGAGAGGCTGCTCATGGCTAAAAAAATTAAAAATCTCCAGCGTACCACGTTAAATGCACGTCCACTGATGTATAATAAGGAGTCTGCAATCTTACGCTGCCTTCAGACAAGAAACACTTTTCAAATGCTTGAAAATCAGGCAAAACTTGTCCCAAAAATAATAGCACCTTCAATTCGTCCAATATTCTCATCTGCTGTTCTTTCATATTTCATTTATTTTGTCTCCTGAACTTGTTCCTATGATATTCTCTTGTTTTGTCTAGCTCCTCAGACAGTTCCTCACTAAACAAGGTTTTAGTGCCTCAACTCGCCTGCCAATAAGCGCTCGCCACGGCATAAAGTGGCGTGAGCAGTTGCGGAGGCGACCTTCATTCTCTCTGCTCGCTCCTTCGGTTACATGTTTTGAGCATTCTTTCCGATCTTGACATGCTGCGAAATTTTCTCACTTTCGCTCGTTTTGTCAAATGTCTCGCATTTTCGCGGCTAAGAAAGCAATTCCTCATCGTACAGGGTAAGATTCAGGTACTGGAATAGTAATTGAGATTAAAGAAGCTTCAGTCATTCGTTTTATCATTTAACGTTCTTCCTCATTTCTTCTCTTATTTTTTCCTTGATTTGAGAAACTCAAGTCATTTGTTTTCTCATCTGATTTGTTCCCCCGACCCCGATCTTCTTTTGTCACCAGGAATATTGGATGAGATTATAGACTCCCAACGGCAGAGACTTGATGTTCTTACTGCTAGACTGCGTCGGTACTATGTCCGTGGCTATGATGAAAAACCGGGTTCTTCTTAACCCGAGAACAAGTTTAAATAATAATAATAATAATAAGTGTGCCTGCGTCCACCTACACCAAGAAAGACTAGAAAATACATTACCGCGTGACGATCAGGATGTTCAACTCGTAGGCGGAAATACCATTCAACATCTTGGTAATGGAGAAACATATACACATCTGGGTATACCGCAAGCGGAAACCCAAAATGTGCATCTGTTAAAAACGGCCCTTGAAAAAAGGTATCGCCAAATTCTCAGAAAAATGTGGGCTTCCGAATTATCTGGAAAGAATAAGATCCAGGCAACCAATACGCTGGTCATTACTATACTGCTCTACACGTTTGGTGCAGTATAATGGAACGTCAATGAGTAGAAGCAACTTGACCGAAGCACATGCAAGACGATGAGAATCGATCGAAGTCATCATCCTAGATCTTCCGTACCTCGAATATACCTCCCTCGAGATAAAGGGGGTATAGGCTTGCAAAGCTTGGAGTGTCTTCATCGAAGAACGGTTCTGGCTACAGCCTGTTCAGTTCTAAATAGTGCAAATTCTCTTATGCGACTCGTACATCAACATGAAGTCGTCAACGCTGCGGCGATTCTATACCGTGCAGCAGATAAGGCCGCAGAGAAGCTTGGATTCCAGCGACACTGCACATGGCCTAGCATCACTAACACCTTTGGTGCTCAAAAGTGGTGTACAGGAAGCAGAACATACGCTTCTACTAGGAGAAAATGCTGACAAGCCCTTTCATGGTAAATTCTACGGCATCATACGTAGAGAAGAGCTCTCGACGGGTCTGTCCAACATGTTTCTCAAGTCTGCTGGAATGAGCTCGGAGACTGAGAGATTTCTTTTTGCCTTTCAAGACGGCGTTATAGACACCTTAGTTTACCGCGAGCGCATAATGAATGCACCTGTAGGCGATACCAACTGTCGAGCATGCAAGCAAGAGCCAGAAACACTTGGACATGTTCTCAGTCGATCCTCTAAGTATGCATGCTACGGGTACATAGAGAGACACAATGCGGCTCTAAAAGTGTTATACTACCATCTTAGGCACTTCTGTAGTGTTGATCTATTGCCCGTCTTGCCATACGTTCAGGAGGAACTCGAGTCCGTTGTGGAGAATCATCAGTGTAAGATCTAATGGAATTTCTCATTCTACACCATGCAACGTATCAGTGCTACGAAACCTGATATTCTCCTCCAAGATCTGAAGACCAAGATCATTTACGTGATTGAACTCTCGGCACCAGACGATGGTAATATCACGACAAAGGAAGACGAAACACGGGCGAAATATCAAGCACTTCTTTTCGAGATGAGCAGGCTGCACCAAGGCTACAAAGTCCATCTTGTAGTTCTCATAATCGACTGTCTTGGAGGTATGAAAGCTTCATTTCTTAGCCAACTCAGCAAGATTCCAGCTTGCGAGCGTCAGGCTCATTCCATTGCGAACCGGATGCAAGAGGCAGTTCTTCTGGGATCACTTCGTCTGGTCCATCAACACTGTTACTCATAACATTCTACAAAGATTGGTATCTCTAAAAAAGTACTTAGAGGTGAAACCTTCATCTTCAACTGTCCCGTCTGCTGCATAAGGTCATCCGCGGCTAGATACCTGACTCGAAGGAACAGTGTTGCACGATGCTATCTCGTGTAAATTTCCCGCCCTTGCTTACCTTCTAGGGCAAAAGAAGCAGAAGTGGATGACGTGCACGTTCCAGTTGCGTCGGTATTGGTTGCTTTAAGGAACCATGATCATAGCTTCTGAAGTCTACAACTTGTCATTCGTTAATGTAGGTGTAACAATTTAGAATGTTTGGAAAGTGAAGAAGTTTTTTCCAACCCTTAGCTGGCACCCATATTTGAACGGAACATAGCTGGCACACTGGTTTCAAATTGACCCAGGCATAAAAATGCTTGCTGCAAAGGGCCCATCGTTTATATTGACACGCGAAAATTCTTGACTATTTTCTGATACTCCCTTCAAAAGGTGATATAGGTTATTTTTCCTTGCCCGTCGCTGCGACTGCTCGGTGCACGGAGTATTCGTTTAAATGGTCTGTACTTGTTGGGAAAGGGAGTTGAGTGATGATTCCATCATGCGAATAATATGGGTTAGGATATCCTGTTTTTTTTTTCAAACGGAGCCGTTGGAAAATGCGTGTCTGAAATTGTCTTCTGTTTATGATCAAAAGCTTTATATGAATTTTCAGTCGTTGTAAAAGGAACATGAGGTTTAGGACTATGCTCCCGTGAATCTAAATAACTGGGTTGATAATATCGTGATTCATAATAAGAGTTTGTAGGATATTGCGGTTTTAACTGCTGTCTGCTTCTTACTCGAGTGCGACTTTTAAAGCTGTGTTTAAACTCAGAGGGTTACGTACTTCTACCAAGACTGATATACTGTCAGATAGACCAAGTTTAAAAGCTTCCAGGGTGCAGTCATTAAGCGGGGTAATAATTTTTCGACATTCTGATATTTATCTTCAAGAGCCGCTCGAACTTCTGATTTCAGAAGAATTATTCGATCGAAGAACTCATTTACATTTTCTTCTCGATTCATCCGAATGGTCGAAATTTCATACAAATACCAGGAATAAGTTTCACGGGAAGCAAGACGTTGTTTGAAATGCTTTATTAAATCATTAATGGTTGCAAAACCTTTTCCATGGATACTATCTCTTGTCTCACCTAAAACGGCTAAAACGTCTTTGAGATATTATTTTTCACAATTATCTGGTACACTTGATTCACCATTTATGATCCCTTGGATAAAATCTCTAACAGAAATATTTTTACCATTATACCTCGGAATATTTACAAGTCCTTGATGTATGGCAAAAAATTCTACCATGAATATCGTCATGGCATCACTAAGGGTGTAAGAAATAACTCTTTGAAAACTAGAGACGTTTCTGTAAGGCACATTGGCAATATGTTTTCTTAGAAATGAGGGTAAAATCTTTTATTTATTGGAGAAATTCAGGAATGGTTCAAAGAAAGAATCGTTAACTTTTTTTTTTAAAGTAATTTGAGTAAATTAGAATTATTGTTTTAAACTTATGTCTATATACGAGGTTAATTAATCAGACATCCACACTTAACACTTATTAAAAGTAGAATAGATTTAGATAGTTAATTATGATAAATAGCGCGGCTATAACAGCTCGAGCTTTCAGTGGATAAATGAAACTGTTACAAAACTTGATATCATGAAAAATGAAAACTTTGCTTTAAAGCATAAACTAGAAATTCCGTTTGGCTATTGAGCAATGATAATTTTGAATAAAAAGAATAAAAGGATAAAATGAAAAGGATAAAATCGCTGTGGCTAGTTTAAAAAAGCTTTGATTTCAGCTACAGGCGCAAATTTATTCAAAACTGGCAAAGGTCTGACTTTTGAATTGATAAAGTAATTAGAATTTCGAAAAACAAAGGTTAGAATTTACGAATTAATTATTTCGAACTCCATAGTTACACTTCCAATTGTAGCAGTAAAATTATTTATTGAGTAATAACACATAGGTTACATCATGAAAATATTGATCTCAACAAATGAATACACTACATATATGCCATATATACCAGTAAGGTTTTTTGCTTTTAATTATAGAAAAACCTCTGTGCACGTGGCTATTAAAATTTCTTTTTATCTGTCGTAGTTTATCCTATATTAAAAAGTTGGTTTTCACGCGCCATCTTATCTGTGATCAAAGTCCAAGGCCACACTGGTGTTATCTTATGTTCTGACGCAAGAAAGATATGGCGCGCCCAAGGAAAAGTAAGTACGATTTTCTTATTCCAAATTTTGATTGACAGTGCGGAATGGATATTATATGTAAGATAAAAATTACAATATTACAACAGACAAGTGGTATTTTCTGAATTAGGTGTCCCTGAGTTCCCTTATTTTGCGGTATATGATTGAGTACCATAAGGCTTCTAGATGCGGACATTCGAGCGCGGTCTACACTTATAAGGTGCTTTTTATAACACTCCAGTAAGGTGACGTTATATCCAGAGAGCTTTTCTGTATTTAAGTTTTCCCATAAGTTAAGTCATTTCGCATTCTATACAAAACAGTTTTATATGCAGATACCAATTGTAGCTCACGTTCCCAGGATTAGTCGATGTGAGCCGTTTTGGGGTACCTAGATTTATCCATCTTATTTTTTCTAACCAGGACAGAGTAAGCCTCACGACTGTATGTGCTATCATCACTTCCCCTACTTCTGATCTAATCGCATAATCAGGGGTGTAAGTTGTTAGCTGTAGGAGATTTTTATAATATTTCATGTGAACTTTATCTATAGATTCTAAATACCTTAGCCACCAGATCTGTACTTCACAGAGAAGAACGCTTAATACCAAACTTCCTAATTATTTTAAAATCTGTGTCCAGTCTTTACATTTTGTTTTATATATAGTTTTTAAGGTAGCGCCCGCTGCTACCCACGCTAATTCGATGGCCCTCCTGGCTGCCGTTAAAAATCTACCAGATTTAGAGAAAGGTGTTCCCAGGTACAAGTAACTTTTTATAATTTCAATTACTTCGTCGTTATACTTAAATGTAGGTATATCGGTTATTCAGGTATGCCCTCACTTTTTAAAGATAACAATTTTAGTTTCTGATATATTTTTCGTAAGTTTATTATCGGAAGAATATTTCTCTAGTGCCTTTAATTTCCGTTTCATCTCGATTACTGAGTCAGCTAGGTGAGCTTTATCATTGGCATACACAAGAACATTGTCTTCGTTTTTTGAATCTATTGATACCCCTCTACATCCATTTTTCTTTAAGTGTTCGTCAAAATCATTAGTAAGCAAGGAAAAAAGAATAGGGCTCGTAAACTTTCCCTGTAGAACTTCCTTAGTAATATCTACTTTCTCTGTCATATGATTGTTGGCTTTAATTGTACAAAACGCATTATTATAAAAATATTATAACATTCTTTTATACTTTGAGCTAAATCTGAAATTGATTTATTTGTTCAATAATATACCGTGATTAATTGAAGGAAAATCGCTTTTAAAATCTGCAAATAATGCATAAACTTTCCGTTTTGGGTAATGTAATTGTATTTGTACTATCGATGAGAGGACAAAACGGTTATACATACAAACCCCACTCCCTACTGAAAACGACTTGAAATTCAGGGATGAGGTCCATTTCTGAGACCCATTTTCGGACTCTCTCATACAGAATTTGTGTAAATATTTTAGCTATGCAATTTATTCATGAAATGGGTCTGTAATTATCCGGATTATTTGGTTCTCCTTTCTTGTAAATCATTGAAATAGTAGTGTCACACCATGCTCGTGGTATCTTTTCGCGTTCTAATATCTTAGGGGCCGTTCAGGTATTACGTAAGCATAATTTTCCCTATTCTTGACCCCCACACCCCTCCCCATTGTAAGCATATTTTTGCATTACGAATATACAACTATAGGCATATATTTAGACCCCCCACCCCTCTCAAAATGCTTACGTAATACTTGAATAGCCCATTATTGAAAAAACCCGGAGATTCTCTAGTCCGCTATGTGGGAGAATTTGAAAAAATCTTAATTTAGGCCATCTGGTCCCACTTGTCTTCCCGAAGCGGCATCTAGAAAAGCTCTCCCGAATTTCTTTGACTGTTATTGGGTCATCTATTACATAATTTCTAAGTTTCCAAGAGATGAGGGTATTCGATTCTAAGGATGACCAAAAAGTTCTGAACGTTCAAATGAACGATGATAAAAACAATTTTTTTCACCAATTTTTTTTTGCTGTAATTGTTTTTGGCGATCTAAAAATGCACTTCATGCAAAATATAGCCAAATTTTTTATTTGGAATGTGATTAACCACCCCTAAAGCGATTTCCGTAGATGCGACAGTAAAGTCAACTACAAAGTTAATAAACTTAATATATATTCAACAAAGTAGTAAGTCTAACAGTTAGGAATCAACACCAGACGAAATTTGGTGATGTTGAGAAACCTCGCTCCAACCCCTAAAATCCATCCCTATTGATAAACGTTTTTCGAATTGGGAAAATCGAGAAAAACAGCCAGAACTTAATACAATCTTAGGTATTTTAGAGCCTAGAAATTTCACAAAAATTATCACCCGACTAATGCCAGTGGCCAAACTAGGTATTCAGCATCGTGAACGATTGTTCTTTTTGCTCCCCCGAATAATGCTGGTGGCAAAAAATCTCGCCCGAATATCGAAAACCCAACCCTAATTAATAAGTTCCAAAATTTGAAGGAAATGTCCAATTCAGTACGAACGTGATAGATTTATGGTTATTTTATAGCCTAGAAAATGCATAAAAATTATCCCCCTACTAATGACAGTGGCCAAACATCTCGCTCGGATCCCAAAAACCCACCCCCCATGCAACGCGATTTTTTCAAACTCGGAAAATCGACAAAAACAGCCAGAAATTAATAAAATCTTAGGTATTTAACATCGTGAAAAATTGTCCTTTTTGCTCCCCCGAATAATGCTGGTGCCAAAAAATAATTTGAAGAATCAAAGTAATTGGCACGGCGAAAAAGCTTGTGCCTGAAAGAAACAGTTAAAAAGATTTATATCAAAATTTTGTAAATATCATAGATGCGCTCGCACGCGCGTGTGTAACATGTACAACATCATGCCCGAGAGTGTGTGCGTGCTGGAGTTTGAATCTGGCAGCACTCGCCTTGCTTGCTGGTTCCACTTTGCTCTTAGGAGCTTCTCCACTCGTCCTCGGCTAGCCTCGGCGTTCGTCGGCTGTCGATTGTCGAGCTATCAACTGTTTTAAATCCTCGCTTCTGAGCAGCCTAATTCACTTATAGCAAGCTGCCACAATTTTAATCAAGTAACTTTTTAATTGACAAATATTATCAAAAATTTTCATTTATACATTACTAACTGCAAGTTTTGGAAAAAATCGTGAAATTACAATTAATTTATTTATTGACAGGAAATGTAACATTTTTTCAATAGAAAACCCTCCTCAAAAACTTCAAATGTCATTTTGAGTTTGAAGTCTTCAATTTAAAACCTTATCAAGTTACAGTTCGTTAATTTGAAGAAAAAAAAATTAACAAAAAATGTTGAGTACTCTATTCTGTAAAAAGAACCAGATAGAGAACAAATACAATTTTATTTAATATATGAAGAATCAAATTTTATTTTTTAAATGAATAATTAAAATTAATTATTAATGTGTCATTATAAAATTGTGTGCTACCATTGTTTATTTTTATACAAAAAATGTAATAAAGTTAACAAAATCAATCAGCGTACTCGACAGTGTATTGAAATCTAATCATTGTGTGTAGTAATTACGCGAAAAAGGATCAGTGGATTGCGATCCAGTCATTTCCTGAGCCGTAAATCTTCTGATCCTAATCACATCATTTTCTTAAAAAGTTGTAATCACGAGATCTCGCATATATTGTTGTCAAACCCATGATTGGTTGCGACGACACTGCGTGAATTTGACTTTTAGTGGCTGCTGTCAGTTCTTTTTTTTTGCATCATCAATTTTGTAATTCGAAATTCCCAAATAAGTAATTTTATTTCATGTTAATTTTTATTTCATAATATTAATTTCTAAATGCTTTCAAATAATATAGATAAATGAGAAAATGTTAATTGTAAATGATTTTTTACTATTAATAATTAATTACGCTCTAAACATTTGGCTACAGTTATATAATTTCTAGGAAAATTAAAAATGTTATTTAAAAATATTATCTTCATGTTTTCAAGATTTCAAAATATGTCGCCAAAGAATTTGAAAGATTTTAAGGCAATTTACAAATTTTACAAGTTTTAAAGAGTTTCGAAGAAACAAGCTTTTCAAGAATTATCAAGGGTTTCACGAGAATACAACAATTTTCTTGAGATTCCTGGGAACATTTGAAACGATTTTTTATTTCGAATAATGAATTTCAGGAGAAAACTGAAGAAGAAAAAATAAGTATATTTAATGGATGTTTAAAACTTTTGAGAAGATTAAATAATAATTTAAAACTTGAATACATTTCAAGTCAATGTAATCAAAATGTAGATTTTTAAATATTTATAACAAATAATTTAGAAGTATGGATGTCATAACTGGTGCTCATTGTATAAGCACTTTGCTTCTTAAGAGAGAAATTTTTTATAACTATTCATATTTATCATTGATAAAATTAAGGATACAGGCTTTTAAATTCTGAAATAGATCTGTCGAGTCATCTTACGAGAATCAATACATTTTTTTACCTACAATGTTGTTATATTCAAGAAATTACCACATTTTTTATCCCAAATGTTTAAACGTTTAAAATATTTAAAAAGATTTCCTCTTACAAACGTTGACACAAATTTTTTAATCTAAATTTTCAACGTAAATTATTGTATGGAGTGAATTTTCTGTAAAATTATTTTTAGTACGTTTTACAGCAATGTTCGGCCAGCTTAACGTTAAGCTAGAGCAAACACTGTTCAAAAAAATATATTAGAGTCCTAAATTTGGGTCTACGGGCCCAAATTAGTTCTTAATAAGCCCTAAGTTATGCGAGTGCAAAGAATGGGTTTTATTATTTTCTTCGCGTATTTTTTATAACGTTAAGGAGGCACAACACTATACATGTATAACAAAAAAAAAAGGGCAAAGGAAAAATCGCACGACTTTCGGTCGACGATATTTCAGGGCCTTAAATGACCCTGAAATTATGCAAGGGAAATGAACAAAAAACCATTTTTTTTTGTGGTAAATTTGTTTAAGCAATAAGTGTTTAAACAATTTTTTTAAATGTTTAAATATCATATTCGGGGAGACATAAATGAGCCTTAATGTAGGGTAAGCAAATAAATATGTATAATTCATTTTTAGTAGGATTGTTTAAACAAAAATTGTTGAAACTTTTTTTTAAATTTTCATTATTATTTTCCTAGAGCCCTAAATGAGCCCTAAATTATTATATGAGGTGAATTTTCTGTAAAATAATTTTTAGTACGTTTTACAGCAATGTTCGATCAGCTTAACGTTAAGCTAGCCCAAACACTATTTTTTACAAAACATAATAGAGCCCTAAACTTGGGAATAGGGGCCCAAATTAGCCTTAAATTATGAAATAGGTTACATCTCTATACCTCAACAGTATTGTGCCAGCTTAACATAACTCTTTTAAGCGCACATTCTGAATTACAAAAATGTTTTAATGCAATTTTAAACAATTAAGCAACTAAAAATTAAAAGTGTTTGAAATTCAAAATTTTGGAGAAATAAACGTTTTCATCATACCTCAATAGAGTTCAAATAGGCTCGCGCTTTTCAGCACATGCGCAGTTGAAAATATGAATAGCCATCTATCGGATATCAACGAACTAATAAGGAACCCTCAAAAAGAGTTCCATTGGAGTCTTAGTACTAAATGATACCAACTTTTACTTGAGCTGCAACTTTACTGAACCCTCATTTTTTTCTGTGATATTTTAAATTCCATAGCTTTAACGTCAAATATACCATTTTTAATGGGAGACAGCAGCTACATTTCTACTGCCTCTTTAATGTTGCAGTGTTTTCAAATTCATTTTCATGCTCATCTTCACATGCAGAAAAATATCTATGAGATGAAGAAATATAAGCAGTGACTTGAAATTATTACCGTACTGTTATTTTATGACTTTAATACATCTGTTTTACTAAAAATTAATATTATCAACGGATTATATTTTAATCAATTTCTCTGAGCACACCGAAAATATATGTTCTATGCTCACCGAATGATGGTTAACCTAGCCACTTTTTCTAGTTTCCCTGGGTTCACCAAAAACACTTGTTCTACGCTCACCGAATTTAGATGTACCTAAACACGAGCCCAAAAAGTTTTGGCTGAACGTAAAATTCTTTCATAAAAAAACTCGCATTACTTCAAACATGTTTTATTTTAAATTTTACTCATTATTTGATTTCTGAAATTAAAACATGTTTCACTGCATTTTATAACATATTTCACAATAAAAATTTTTTTTGTCTTGACAGTGTGCTCTTTTTAGAAGAAAGACATTCGATTTCTTGCTGTTTTTAAACTGTCTGAAAATAGGGAAACAAATTTACATTATTTATTGTTCTGAATTACGTGAAACAATCATTTGCTACTCAATTTTTTGTGAAAAATCCTAAATCAAATATAGCCTACACATTTTTTCACTACAAAAACTAAAAAAATATAAGTTATCAGTTTTAAAATCGAACTTGATTTGAGGAAAAATTATATTGTGATAATACAAAAAATTGAAATATATAAATTTTTGTTTCTGCTGATCTAAAAAAAAGTTAAAATAGTTATTAGACTCCCGAGAACTGAAATTTCCACTGATTCGTTAAAATATGATGTATTAGTAGAAGCTTTTCTTAAAAACTGTGTGAAAATTAAGTTTTTTTATAGAAATATTTATGAGAAATTTTAAATAAGAATTAACATTTTATTCCTTTCATAAAAATGTAAGTAAGGCTTAGAAGTTTAATTATTCTACCACGGCAAACCTACGCATGTAGGTTAAGGCAAACTTGATTACATAAAACTTTTTTTTAATATGAGTAATTTTGAAATGGGTTGATGAACCACCTTTTAAAAATGGAATCAATTTAGAAACTTAATAAATAAAATGTTAACGATTAAAACAGATATTTCCGTGGTTTAACGATGGTTTAACTTCAAATTCCTGAAAAGATTGGAATAATTATTGAAGCAACTCTTTGCAGAATTGAATTGGCTATTAAATTGCATTACTATCCTACTAATGTCAAAGAATTTGTTTTAAACTTACAGAGAAAGCTTTAAACAGTAATTTCACAATTTGTCGAAAGTTGGAAAAATTAAACTAATTTTGTTTAGTATTTTTGCGTTTATTACGCCGGCGAGGCTTGCGTATTTTCCGTTGAATTTTGGCAGTTTCAATGTAGAGCTCTTTGGCACGACGTTGCATGAATTCCCACCGGTAGGCAGCGATCTTGGCGACCATCTGCGAGGAGTGATCGCGCCCAAGGGTATCCCGAAGCTGCCGGTAGTAATTTATGAAGGGATTGATGGACCGGCAGAAATAAGCTTCAGTTTTATTTTTATTTGTTCTGTTTTTCCTATCTTTCCTCGAAACTGACAGACGGTTGGACGGCATTATAATCACTTACTTCTGGCCGAATTTTAGCAACTGCGACGTATATTAGACACGAAATTTAGTTGCTCGAAAATAAAAAGTTTCTATCAAAATATATCGAAAATTTGGTGTAGCTTTTTTGGTATTTCATAGTTTATGGTTACAAACCGTTACAAATATGCCAGTCGATGATATTCATTAGTTTGACACCAATATTCGGAAATTTCAGTTCATCACCTGCTAAATTCATAGTGATGAGGGGGAAACAATGGCACACATGCGTGAGACAGAACTTCATTTTTGTATTATCTTCGTAATAAATAATAGTCATTATCATTTTATTATTTCGTGAAATATTTGTTTGAAAATGATATATTAGGAAAATATGGTTTAGTCCCATGCATTTGGTATATTGTTTTACCCTCAGCACTCGACAAAATGAAGTTAGCTGGTGATTAAGTGGAAATACCTAATTCTTAGTTTAAAAAGATTTTTAAAAGTATAATATATGGGTGGTTCTCCACATACAGGGGACTTTTATGTCTCGGACCTCTAGTAACTAAACTAGGTGGTCTTTCTTTATAAAACTTGGCTAGCTTCTTCATTTTAACACAATAAAATACCTCCGTAAGAGAAAATAAGGTCACATCATCGTATTCCTAAGTAAAATGCTTCCAAATCCTCGAAAAATGCCTTTTTGGGATGTCTCCACGTATGCGGCGCCAAGTTTAGAGATGTGTATTTAATACATAGTGAATTATTTTTGAATCTATAGTTGATAGATTGAAAGTTTGACTCAAAAGTTATAAAATTCATAAGAAATATTTAAATTTATCTGATATATTAGTAGAGAAAATTTAGTTATACACGTGTCTCCCTAAATGTTTTCGATGGTTACGGTAAACGAATCTCCTATACCTTTCACCAACTTTTGATCAGTTTTAAGGTATTATCTTTTCACAATATCTAGAACAAAAGCCACACTAATCATTCGTCAAAACTTCATAACAGAAAATTAGGAACTTTTTTGCAAAGTAAAAAAATGTAACCGAAAATGTGGCGTATTTTTTTTAGCATCGCATACCGTACCTGATAAGAACATTCATATTTCATAATAAAAATCAGTGAAAAGATGACAATTCCGTGTAGCACATAATGTAGGAGTTTTTGTCAGAAGGATTTATTGATTACTTTTGTGTTCAAAGCGTAAAAAGTAATTTTGTATGGTTTTCGGATACCGTAACATCGAATACCATAACCTGCTTTCGTCTGTCAGGGACGATCCGGAGCTTATCTAAGCTCAGAATGTAAATGAAAAATAAAAATTGTTAGAAGAAAGAAGAGCTGAGCAAGCTGAAATTCTTCCTTGTCACGTATTATACTTGTACAATTATTAGGGGTCCTTCAAGTGAGAATTAAGCGTAAGTATTCATAGGGCTACTTTCTTTAAGGCCAATGAACCTAGCCATTACAAAGAAAAAATTTTTCGAAACATTTTTCCAAAAAAAGTTGCCCTTGCCGAAAATGCCCTGTCTGTGGAAAATCACCAATATATTTCAATAAATCTGCTATGGAAATGCTTGAATTTGACTTTTCTTCAATTTAGTCATTTTAATTTTCTTGCATTCTATTTCAAGTATCAAGTATTTTTTCAAGTATACTTGAACTTGAAACTAAAACCTAAACTTAAAACGTATACTTAGTTACATTTAAAACGTTCAAATCTTGCTTCTCCTTAATTTAAAATCTTCATTCTTTCCAAAAAAAAGTATGCAATTGTTTCATTTTCCTACGAACACAAGCTTTGATTTTCAAATTTTGAAATGCAAGGCAAATATAAAAGAGAAGTTAATTCTACCTTCACGATATGAGAAATCAATTGAGCCGTTATCTGCAAGAACAACTTAAGACGGAAAGGTGCAGACAGAGAAAACGCCAAAAGAAAAATAAATGTAGTATTCTAAGGTGTTATGAGTAAATTTAATAGGTTTTTAAATTTTCTTTGCGGAATATCATTTCCTAACAAAATGAGGCAAAAAATTAAAGTTTAACGCAGGCCCGCAAAAGAAGTCTGCGGAGCCAAAATCGAAAGTAGTTTTTTCCGCTGTAAAATGAATTTCTTAATAGCCACTATGTTCAAAAAGATTTTTAATAGCCCTCATTCTGAATATAAAAACATTGAATTTGAAAAAAAATTATAAATTGTTTCTAGTCTTAAACCAAAATGATTTTTATTTTTTAGCGGTGAAAAAATGTCTTTCTAGCTCCGTTGGGATTCGGATTTAGTCTACCGATTACCGGTCTGGTGCTCTCACGCACTCAGCTACGGAAGGGAAGGAGATTCATTATTTTTCCGCCGCCTCTCACAAGAGAATTCACAACGTCGTTCTAAGTCTTGTAAGATTTTATAATTTCGAATCTTATTGAGATAAATAATTTTGGATGTTATGTTTGTCGACTAAAGGGCCGTCCTTAAATTACGTAACGGATTATCGACCCTCTCCAGATCCCTCGCCCCTTTTAACAATGGAGCCGTAACAAATTTACACGGAGTGCCCCCCTCTTCCCTACAGCTGTTACGTAATACATTTTTCAATTTTCTTGGGCTTATTTGAAAGCTAAAAGTTTTATAGAATCGCAGCAACACATAGCATAATTGTGAAACTGTTTGCTTGCATTAGGCCAAAAATTACAGGTGGAACAAGAAAGTTTATAAAAATCAAATGAATGCATATACTAAGTGACTTCTATATAAAATTTATTATTACTTACTTCATATATTTCACAAAATATTGTTTTTCGGCAGAAAAAACTACAATTAAAGGGTCATTTTTGCTCAAAAAGGGGGTGCGCTGTATAATCTTGAAAAGCGCCTGTATGGGAAAATGAAAGGATTAAATCCGTAAGAATCACATTGTGCTAATTTAAAAAATCCTAGGGTAACAACCTGACATACTAGTAACTTTGGAAAGATGTTAAAGTAAATCTTGAACCTTCTACTTTAAAAGTTCTATATCCATATTTAAATTACAACTAATGTCGAGGTAATGTAACCATTTTCTTCGAGTATTGCGTGACAACCACGTTTACAAAGTTTTTTTAAAATCCAAGCGTTATAATCTGACGTGCCGGAAACTTTAAAGAAGGCCTTAAAGAAAGCTTAGTCTTGTTGTTTAATGGTACTACATTGATAATAATTAATGTACATGCGATGACTAACCACTGTCACAATTTATTCAACAAGAATCAGATAGTTATAAGAAAATCAGTGGTAAGACTTCGACCTCACTAGTAGATTATGTTTCGATGTAGTACTTTTAAAATACAAGGCATAACATTTAATTTAATTTTTTTTCTAACTTTATCAAAACAGATGAAAATGTATTTTTGAGAGTTTCTACCCCCATTTTTGCAATAAGTTGACGTGACAAAAACTTTTCAAGGCCAGATCAGAACTCAGCGCATCCGATCTAGTAAGGAACAACTATTCAATTGAAATTTGTTGTACCACAAGACAAGTCAGGTAGCAGCGCAAATAAATAACAACGCAATTTATAGAACACTCGATTATTCAATCAAGAAAGTTTCTTATGTACAGCCAGGCGGTCAGCTTGAGAGTGAGTGCCCCAGCACGTACGCAAGTTAGCTCACACCACTCTCTCTTCGTCGCTCTGCACACATGCGCACTTCCTTATTAGATAAAGCGCGTATACTGTTTAACAGAGAATCTCTAAGTCGAACAAAATTAAATTTATTTAAAAATATGATACGGTGTCATAACAATTTTTCCACTATTTTCCAAATGTACCTTGCAACATGCAAGGAAGAACTGAATTAATTTTTTTTATGTTAAACAATGAATAATAAAATATTATGCTTTAACATATTCAAAGTTTGAATTATTTTGTTACATCCATTAAATGTAGATATTACCATAAATATTAAATAGAAGTATTGAGTAGTTTTTTCTTTATAATTCAAAAGTTTTATATATTTTGAATACCTTGATTTACTATTCTTAACTGAATATATATGGATAACAAATGTTACTTACATTGGACTGCGCGTATCTGGAATGTCTCGATTACTAGGAAGACCATCAGAAGCTTCTTGATTGAATTTATTTCTTGCATAAGGATCCTCTCCCGCTCTCAAGCCACCCCTTGAGACGTATCTATGGGGAAGTAATTTAAATATTGATATTCTGCAAAAATGTTCATGTTATGCAGGAAAATTTCATGCCTAGGTTTATGTATGTAGCTTTTTGTATTCCAATTTGAGAATTAACACGGAAAAAAGTGGATCTTTAGAAGAACTCTCTGAACCAGTAGCTCCAACTATCGTAAATTGAAGCGCAGCTTTTCGTAGGTAACCGTCCACACTCCGCGAGAGGAAGAGTTACTATTTGAGTAGTAAGCCTTACTTCTGGGAAGAGGAACTTCACCGATTTCGCACTGTAACGCATATATGAATATGTATATATGCACTATACGTATTCTATACACGATTTATAAATAGATCAGCTTAAAACTTTCGACAACAAAAATGATGTAAAATGTCGATCGATTTGATAAGAACAAAATTATTTTATATATGATTACTGAATTTAATTTACGATTATTATTTCACAATTGCACCCAGAGACAGATATATATTCGCACGCAATTGAGCTACGATCCACTTAGATTTTTCTGACAAACTCTCGGCCAAGCGGTTTCTCTGAGAAAATGTGGCCAGCTAAGAAATATATATGTCGTGCTCAGTTTTATCAGTAATTTTTTCATACATATTATATACTGTAACCCTCGAGTTACATTGAAATCCTGTTTGTAGGCAACTTCTCAAACTCGTAAGAGAATATTCAAAGAGTTGCCCTCAAGCAGGCGAAATAGCATTACGAAAACGCTAGAAATCCCCACTAGAAAAATATGTGAGTAGTGGAAGGACGAACGGGGTTAGAATTCGAAGAGGTCCCAGTCGCGACCGATCTCGTACCGATCTACATCTTGAGGAAACGTTAAAATATATCTAAGGAGAAATCCAAAGATTAATTTTAACCCTTCCAAAAAGAGTTAACTATTTCAAAAGCGGACCAAGATTCATCTTGTGTACCGGTTTAGAAAAATAATTCAACTCCATTGAGCGATTCTTGGACTTTTTTTCCGAAGCGAATTGACGCCGCTCTTGCGATTGCGTTCATGAATTTATTCCAGGTGAATAATTTGTGCCATTTTTGTGATTATTAATTATTTCGAAAAATTATAAAATTTTGAATAAATTTGACTGTGTTTAGGGAGATTTTATCCAAAGTGCATTTTTGAGAAGAGCAAGGTTAACCTTGTATACTGGTCAACAAGATTGCATGTGTAAAATAATACGGTGGTTAGAAATTAATTCATTTACGAGCAGACTCGAGTCAACTCGACAATCTGGTCTAAAAAATGAAACGATTCTAATCAACGTTCTTATTTTATTCTTTTATAAATCACAAAGATGTGCATGCCTCAGAGGCTTCAAGTTTTATTGTAAGATTCTATGTGTGTCTCGATCAGAGTAATCCCTCTTATCTCAAATATTAAATCACGAGCAGGAATATGGTGACAATTCTTTCTTAAACGGCTTATGCTTATTAGAACGGGGAGCCATCAATCACCAACGAGAAGAGCGAAGTCCACTCCCAACTCTTGTCCAGGTATTTATTCCTGGTTTTAAATGTAAAGTGCTGCTTTTCAGAGCACTGTATTCTTGCTATAGCTTAGATTCTGATTGTTATCTCATGTCAAGCTACCTGCGCCAGGCTACGGCCAGTTTTCGCTCCAGAGCTATTCTCGAATATCTTTAATGGAATTTAATTATTTTAATGGAATAATTTCCTGAGTAAAGGATTGATATCAAGTTTTACATTGTATTTTCTACGATTTCTTTCATGGCATTGTATGTACCTATCTATTAAAGATTTAATTATCGAATCTAATCTCTAGGATTATTCACGAATACTTAGATCTCGCGTAACCCTAGCGCAGGTCTTATTAAATAATTCTTTTCTCTATTTTGATTCTTTTAGTTAGATAGAATCCTTAGTACGATTAAGCTTATAGCCTGATATGATGTACTGACGTATAAAATAAATGTTTGGGCGCATCGTGAGAGCTTGAGATTTTATACATATAGAAATCCCTCAGTCTCCGATATCAATCCAGATGACTTGAGAAACATGTTGGACAAACCTATCGAGAGCTCTTCTGTACGTATGATGACGTAGAATTTACCATGAAGGGACTTGTCCGCATGTTCTCTTAGTAAAAGCGTATGTTCTGCTTCCTGTACACGACTTTTGAGCCCCAAGGTTTTTAGTGATGCTAGGCCGTGTGTAGTGTCGCTAGAATCAAATGGGAGGCCAAGCTCCTCTGCGGCCCTATCTGCGGCACCGTATTGAAACGCCGCAACATTGAGGACTTCATGTTGATGTACGAGTCGCATAAGAGAACCTGCACTATTTGGAACTGAGCAGGCTGTAGCCGTTCTTCGATGAAGACACTCCAAGCTTAGCAAGCCTCTACCGCCTTTATCTCGAGGTAGGTATGTTCGAGGTATGGAAGATCTAGGATGATGACTTCGATGGATTGTCATAATCTTGGGTGTGCTTCAGTCAAGTTGCTTCGACTCATGGACGTTTCATTTCACTGCATCAAACGTGTAGAGCAGTATAGAAACGGCCAGCATATTAGTCGCCTGGATCTTATTCTTTCCAGATAAGCCAAATTTTTCTGAAGCCTATGAGTTGAACGTCCTGATCGTCACGCGATGGTGTAGTTTCTAATCTTCCTTGGTGTCGGTGGACGCAGGCACACTTGTCGAGTCTGAAGCTCATGCCAATCGCTTCAGAGTACCGATTCACCGCCTCCACAAGGATGTTAAGATCCTCTTCCGAGTAAGCAAAGGGTTCAAGGCCTTTTATATATAAAAGGTGGTTGACCTTATATTCTCTTCTGTTCGGGCGGGCCACATAGGTATCCAGAGCTTTTGCTTCGGAGCACGATAGATAGAGGCAAGAGGGAGATTCAGAAAAGTATCGGACTTAGAGAGTCTCCTTGGAAGACCCCCCTTCTATATGTGATATAGCTGGTAGTCACTTGTCTTTTATCAGATGTTATGGCAAATCTCGTCGGCCACAAGAGCATAAGCTCTTTTATGCATCTCACTATTTTTGCATGCACCTCCAGTCACTCATGTAGCTTAATAAGTAGCTCATGGTTCGTGTTATCGAATGCCTCACGGTAGTCAATCCAAGCCGTTGTTCAACTACTGCACTCCATGTCGGCTGGATAGATGTTAATATCCTCTCTTTGAGGATGCCAGTTAATAGCTTGTTGCTGGTGTTTAAGCAAGCTATGGGCCTCTAGTTCTGTGGACTTGACAAATCTCCGGTCTTAGGGATCAATACCGTGCGTCCTTCCACTAGCCACTGCGTGATGGGTTGTTCTCCATTTAAGAAAGTAGTAAATATACGAGCTAGATGTTGGTGCGTAGAAGTGAACTTCTTCCACCCACTACTTTACCACCGAGCAATTCACGCCTACCCCGAAAGGGAAACGGCTTAATGATATAATAATAATAATAATATCCAGAGGTTGACCACCAGTGTCCACTCAGCTTTTGAGTGTACGCCAGATTTCAAGTTTTGAGAGATTTCACAAAGATTTAAAAATATCACAGAAGATTTCAAAAGATTTCAAAGATTTCGACAAAAGTTCAAAATATTTTAAAGATTTTTAAGATTTCAAAAAGATTTCGAAAGATTTCACAAAGACTACAAATATTTTAAACAAATTATAAAAGATTTCTATTTATTTCAGACAATTTCTACGATTGTGCAAAGATTTTACAAAGATTGCACAAGAACTCAAAAGATTTCAATAGATTTCACAACGGCTTTAAAAAGTTTTGAAGTTTTCAAAGGATTTAAAAGATTTCAGAATATTTAAATAGATTAGAAAGATTTCAAAGGATTTCAATAGATTACAAAAACTTTAAAAGTTTTAAAAGGATTTCAAAGATTTACAAAAAATTCAAAATATTTCAAAGGATTTCACAAAGACTTTAAAGATTTGACAGATATTTCACAAAGATTTTAAAGATTTCACGAAGGCTTGTATACCAGATTTCAAGAGTTATCATTCTCTTTATCATATTATTTTTATTAATGAAAAATCCGAAAAAAATAAATACATATGAATTCGGAAATTAAGAATTTTCCGTAAAGTACTCAAATAATTGTTAAGACTTTGAAATAGGTGTGACTTGAAAAATTCCAGTCACTTTTACAAAATTCCCTGGCTTTTCCATGTTGTTTTTTCAAATAATGATAATTTAAAAGTAAGTCAAGCAAGTAGCGAAAAGTAAAATTAATGATGTATTTTCTTTAGACATTAGAAGAAATTAAAAAAAATTTAACCACAAGTTTACAAAAATTTAAATGCAATGTCTGCAATTTAGTTTCATTCCATTGGAAAATGAAAAATGCATAATGCGCCATGTGAAGTTATTGAAACTGTAACAAAATATGAGAGTGTGTTCAACGAATCGAATTTGATTCTTCAAATAATTTTCCGCTCTGGGGGCACTTTGAAAACCGTACTTTTCATTCTATACCGCGTAATTTTATTTCACTGACGCGAGGTCCAAATTGAATGAAAAGATAAAAAATTACAAAATATTTTTTTTTTATTGAAAAACTTGTAATTGATAATGTAGATAACTCCCAAATTTTGGCGACGCCATTTCAAAAGCGAAGTGATTGAAAAAAACTTTTAAAATATTAATTCATGCAAAAATAAATAAATTAATAAACATCCCCTATGTAGTTGAAATTTTTTAATTTGGAAAATTTTCACTTGCTAATTTATTAATTTATTTATTTCACATAATTAAATATTTTTAACGTTTTTTTTTCTCAATAATTTCGCTTTTTAAATGGCATTGCCAAAATTTAGGTGTTTTCAGTATTATTATTTAGAAGGTTTTTAAAATTTGTTTACAAATTATTTATTTGGTATCTTTTCAGTTTTTTACTTAAGAGACTTCTAAAAAATATGTTTTTATTTGTATAATTGAGAATAACACGAAAACAGGGATTTTTTCAAATTTTTAAATTTTTTAGTTATTAATTTTTTACTTGTATAGTTTGAAAATGTATATTTTCAGTTTTTTATCTAGTTATTTTTTTATTTTTTTGAGTTTTTAATGAATAAAAATATTTGTTTACGTCTGTAATTATGAAGAAAATGAAAACTAGGAGTTTTGAACAATGTTTTAATTTTTTTTTTAACATTTCTCAGTTTCTAAAGCAAACGATTGTTCTATTTCAAAATATTTTTTCCAATTCAATAATTTTTTTTGAAGAATGCATAAAACCGCTAGTTTATTCAATTTTTTAATTTTTTAGATGTTTTAAATGTTTTTCAGTTTTAAATTAAAGGGGTTTTTTAAAAGATTTTCAGTTCTTAAATGAAATGATTTTTTTAAATATATATTTTTCATGTGCATAATTAAACGAAAATATATTTTTTGTTTATTTGAATAATTTTAAAGAATGCAATAATGCATTGAATCCGGAGATTTTTCAAATTTTTCAGTTATTTTAAATGTTTTTTACTGATTATTTATTTGTTTAAATTACTTCTTATTCCTTAACAATTTTAAAAAGAAATATAGTACTTCACTAGAATTTATAATTGACGCGCTAGCACGATAAGGTGCCCTGGCTCCTAATTGGTTGTTTCTCATAAATATAAATAAACAGAAGGAGAAATATAGCAATTTTCATTGGTAAACCTTCCTAAAGCCATGAGGAATGTTCGTGTTAAGTTTTAAACACGTATGTATTTCGATTTGGGAGAGCACTGATTACAAAGGATTTTTACGTGAACCTTATAAATTGCGGGGTTAAATGCCACTTGGGTGGGGCACCGGGAGTTTAATATACTGCGGTTTTTAGCTCAAGTGGCGTGGGGTATCAGAAGTTTGATAAACTTCGTTTTTAGTTCTATTGACGTCAGGAACCGGGAGTTTGATAGACTCCTGTTTTAGCTCAAATGGCGTGAGGCACCGGGAGTTAAAAAAACTCAGTTTTTAGCTCTGTTCGCGTGCGACACCGGGAGTTCAATAAACTCCGTTTTTAGCTCTATTGACGAGAGTCACCACAGTTTAATAAACTCTGTTTTTAGCGTAAGGCACCGTGAGTTCAATAAACTCTATTTTTTAGTTCCATTAGCATGAGGCACCTGGAGTTTAATAAACTCCTTTTTTTAGCTTTATTGGCGTGAGGGACCGGGAGTTTAAAAACTCCGGTTGGCAGCTCAAATGGCGTGAGCACCGGGAGTCTAATAAACTCCGGTCTTACCTCAAATAGTGTGGGACACCAGGAGTTTACCCGCGAGTGAAATGTGATTTTGGGACCCTGGCGCGAAACAGTAAAAGTGATCGATTCCACGATCGATGATGAGCCCGTGTGATAAAACTTACTTTTCCACACTAGTGATGGGAAAGTAAAGAAATATTAGACTTTCAACCTCAATGCCAGGACTCGATTCGGGTGGATCAATAGACCCCTCAACGAGCGGGTTAATGGGCTGGATGCGAATAATGGCATACCTTTAAGCCCATATTTTCGTGGTTGCATCAATCGATCCAGGCCCCGACATTGCATTTCCCTTCGCGGTATGTAAAGCAAATAACATGTTAACCAAGTGGGAGACTAGTCGAATCCCCACTCGGTTAATAATGTACTATTTTTAGCTCAATTGGCGTGAGGCACCGAGAGTTAAAAAAAATGGACATGACAAAAAAATAAGTTCCACTAATTACAAAAAATAGTATGACCTTTTCGAACATGGATCTGCTTGTGAGTGAATTATGCAACTTTTAACGAGAATTAATTTCTCTCTGATGAAAGATCAACAATACTACTCAGACATCAAATGCGCTGTAGTATAATACATAGTCTGTATTTGCGGCGCCTCTTTCAAGTTCGACACAGGCCGTCGCTAAACTTCTGAGCTGCGCAATTACAATTATTTTCTTGTGCGTACAAATCACGAAAGGACAAACCAGGTCTTTTGCTGATGAGCCTTTCGCAGTCACCGCTCTACGCTCTTGAATATATTTACGTTCCTGAAGTTAATAACTGAAAACCCAGTACCCGAGAAATGCGAAGCAAATGCGCTATGCCCGCCGAGTAATCAGGGAATACTTCTGCTTGCAGACACCGATGGAAATTCGAATAAAAAGCATTTACTTTCTCAGATAATAGAATCTCAGAGGTGGCCTGCTAACGAGAGCTGTGAATTTCTCTCATAACTCTTAAATGCGGAGCTGTTATAAAGCAAAATGTTTGATGTTTTTGCTCTAGGGTAACAAAAAATGTAAAAATTGCATTGAAACCAATCTCCGTGGTCTTTTTCCAGAAATTTTAAATAAAATAATGCCAATTTTTTTACTAATACTTGCTTGTTTATAATTAAAAATTAATGTCGCAATATTTTTCTACCCAAAGGTTATTCTCCATTTCTAGGAAGCTTTGACATATCCTTGAAAATTTAAATAACCTCTGAGAGTTAATAATAATTATTAAATGCTTTAGCCCATAAAAAAATTACTTGCTTTTCTAACACCACATAAAAACAAAAGAGAGCTTCTTCCACAATAAACGCAAATCCACAGCTGGTGCAATCCAAAGACAGAATGAACTTCTCTGTACTTCTGTATTCTACTCTTGCGAAATCTGGGTTTCCTCGATTGGCGTTTCTTACTAAAAATGTAACATATTCCGCAAAAACACAGAAGACTTTGTTATTACACATTTTATGGCCTCATATTTTGCACATAAGGAATAAAGGAATAAAGATGTCCTATTGTCCATGGTATACAGATATCCAAGTAGGAAAGAAACATTTTACAACCACACATAAAATACAGAAACTGAGAATGGATAAAAGGTATGCTACTACTAAGGTTAGTTGGTTGCTCTACTATCTTTTTGACATCAAAGACATGTAATCTTTTAATTTCATTATCAGACTTCTGAGAGTTTGCTAGATCTTTATAGTCGACCTTCCGAGAACAATACTGTGAATTCCTCAAGGTAAAATAACTTTTCTCGAGGTTTTTCTCAGGACGGGTGAAGATCCATTTGCGCTTGGTCGGTGTTTATGATGGAATTACAGAAACATTTTCTCTTCAGGTCTTGCTCTGGAGTCTGGAACTACAAAAGAACTTACTTGGAAATTGACAAGGATCCTTTCAAGACTACTGTCTGCGAACCCTCACTCTTATAAAACCTTTCTTATTATCAAGCCTTCAGAAATAAAAAATTTATGTTTTCTACAAAAAGTTTAGAGCCTGATGCAAAAATTACGAGAATAACTTTGTTGTGGTTGATTCTGAACCAATCTATTCAGATTATTACATTTGCGAAATGAAATCTACTTTCTTATGAACCATTTTATGTGCCGAAATCAGAACACCAAAAAGCTCACAAATCAAAATTAGATATCTAGGACTTGTATGAAAATTATTTTGATGTTCATCTCTCCTCTACGTGTTTGCCCTATATAAACTGCACCATAGTCCATACATTTTGTAAATCACATTTTTCGTATCTACTTTTTCATACCTATCTAATGGTTGATAAAAAGAATTTGTTTGCACAATTCAATATATTTTGCATGAAAAACTGGATGCGACAATTTAAGAGCTCTATTGATCAAATTCTTTACGAAAACTATTTTGTTTTGAATATAATAATCAAAAAGAAAACCAAGTGTTCTTCCTGGACAAATCATTTTTCATGCTAATTTGTGATAATACAGACTTCATCAGTTTATATTAAAGTCTTGTGTAAAAAATTTAGTCCCCCTTCAATTTCAGTTTCAACAGTTAATTGTAATCTTGGATGTATACTATTAAATGCATTTAAGAGAGTATCAATATTGTTCTCTTTATAACATAGTTCATCTCAAGAACTTAATTTTCCAAATCCTCCATGACGATTTTTGACAGAAGTAGAGACATAACTGAGCCTGTCGAAGTTACAAATTTTTGTTTAGAAAAATCATTCTTAAATTTAAGATAAACTGGATGAAAAAAAAATATTTCTATGAGTTTAATAAAAACTTATGAAGGCTATATTATCACAGATTCTCATATAAAAACGATTTTTTCAGAAAGGACACTTAATTTCCTTTCTAATCATTCCATTGAAAACAAAATGGGAGTCGTTCAGAATTTGATTAATAGAGCTCTTGAATTGCCGCATCCAATTTCCCATGAAAAAAATATTGAGTTGTGTGAACAAATTCTGTTTCTTAGATATTATCCATATGATTTCATTGAAAAGCATCTGTGTGGCAGAATTAATCATATTTAAAGTAAAAATGATCAGAACAAAAATAATATTGAATATTATGATAGCTTTCACACGATAGTACCTTATGATATAAAGTAAAATTAGGAAAAGACAGATATGAAAAACTAGATAATAATGTATGATTTACCAATTTAAATGTACGGACAGACACTGTGATGCAGTTTATATGGGGCAACACGTAGAGTACTTAGCCAATAAGGACAGATGATTATCAAAATAATTTTCATGATTTCAATTGGGATGATATTAAAATTATTTATCATGAGGAAGATTTATAATGAGAAAAGGTAACAAAGTTATTAGTTTAAAAAAGGATCTCTCGAGATATAACAAAGTTTGGGATGGGTTTATCAATTGGATAAATTGATTCTTTGCTCTCGATAATAAAGTCGTATGAAAATCAACTTTCACCAAAGAATGGAGGATTAGACCAAATCACTTTTGATATTAATCTCTGTTTTATTTTCAGGTATTATGTCAATTTAATTAATCATAGGTGCTATTGCTCATATCGGTAGTTTTCCCGTAAATAATCCCTCATGAGGAAGTCTAAACTGGCTTCGAAACATGTTGGTCCCTAGTAGTATAAACAAGGTTTTGGTTGACCCTTTCCCTTTCTTTCTCTTTTTTCTCTTATTATATATTTGTCTCTGGTGAGTTGGAAAGGACGTAGTTGGAAATCTAATTTTGACTTGTGAGCTTTTTAATGTTCTAATTTCGGTACATAAAATGGTTCATAAGGAAGTAGATTTTATTTCGATCTGAAAAGAAAAATACCCTTTTATTTTAGAGTTTCAAAGATGAAGCAAGGGATAAGATGTTTCAGAGAATTCCTTTCCTTTTCATAAAATCTTGAACGACTAAACTTGTTTTTCTAAGCACGTCCTCAACTTGTTTTATTATGATATAGCATTAGGTGCTTTAGCGATAAGGACATTTACCGTTCACTCTATAATATTCTCTGCAGAGCATATAGACAAATTATTCCCTGATCGCTCTGTAACGACTATCTAGCGGCGTCATCTTTTACCTGCATGGCCATAGGTATATATTTTCCACTTTTGCTTTCTCTTCCCGGTTTAAAAGTTATACTATCAGACACTGACCATATCTATACCTAGCATTCTAGTCAGTTAGTACCCATATTCCTTAAAACAAGCAATTTATGAGATTGCACTCTTGGATACTGCGAAATAAAAAAAGTTTTCCAACTGTGTTTTCTCTGAAATAAGTAGCAATTCCCTGGCGGAAAAATGATATATATTGTGAAGTATTATATATAATTTTCATTCGTTTTATACAATTTGTATATAAAACAAATAAAAATTATATATATATTTCACACTATGTATAAACTATATATAGTTTTGACATCTGTGATAATATAGCCTTCATCAGTTTTTATAAAAATCATAAAATCTCTATCAAGATTCCAAAAAGACGTTTTCTTGAAACTATAATTTTTTTATTTTCATTCAGTTTATCTTAAATTTAAGAATGATTTTTCTAAACAAAAATTTGTACTTCAACAGGCTCAGTTCTGTCTCTTGTGTCAGAAATCGTTATGGAGGATTTGAAAAATTAAGTTTCTGAGATGAACAATGTTTTGAGAGAACAATGTTGTTACTCTCTTAAATGTATTTAATATCCTTTATCACGAGAGAAATAAAAAAAGAGATTTATGGAGATGTAATTTATAAAGAGAGAGGGTAACAAAGCTATTAATTTAAAAAAGGATCTCCCGAGATATAATAAAGATTGGGATGGGGTCATCAATTGAATTCTTTGTTCTTTGTAACATACTTTTCTCTGTCATTCCGTTTCATATATATTATTACATATTTTAAAAGTCTTAAAAATGAATAAAAATCCCTATTTACTTATCGCAAACTTCAAAGTCTTTCCCCTCTTTTCCCCTTTTTTCAGTTGGCACTCTAATGCGAACTGAATTAATAGAACCCAATAAGAAAATTCAACTATTTTTCGTTGAAAAGTTTACTATTATATTTTTTGGATGAAAATTCATCTTGTTTGGTTAAAAATGTTATTATTTGATTGAAAATTGAATTATTTTCTTAAAAATTCAGCAATTTTGTTAAAGTCATTATTTTTTGTTAAAAATGCAACTATTTTCGTAGAAAATTCATCTATTTGGTTAAAAATCAACTATTTTGGTAAAAATTCGCCTTTTTTCGACGAATTCAACTGTTTTTGATTTAAAATTAAAATATTTTTTGGTATGAATGTCAAAACTATTATATTTTTTGTTGCGAATTCATATTTTTTTATTAAAAATGGTTAAAAGTTTAACTACTTTGTTAAAAATTCATATTTTTGGTTGAAGATTGATCATTTTAGTTGAAAATTGATATTTTCGGTTTAAAAATTGAACTGTTTTTTACAAATTTCGTATTTTTTACTTGAAAATTCAACAGTTTGTTGGATTGTTTTTCTTCCTTGACTGAAAATTTTGTTTAGGTTGGAAATTTTACTGTTTGGTCTTTTTTCGTAGAAAATTCTTCTTCTATGGTTTTTAAAAGTAATCTTCGTCGTTGAAAATTCAATTATTTGTTTTAAAATAAATGCATCTATTTTGTTGAAAATGCAATGTTTTTACTTGAAATGTTAGGAATTTGAAGCCTTTCAATTTGAATTTAATTTTAGTACCTACATCAAAGATAATATGTTTCAAAACTTCTTGTTTTCTAATGTCTTGAATTTCTGTTTATTATTCTTAAAGAAAAAATCGAAGCCTTGTAAAAAAGGGGGAAAAGGGATATATCGGGTCAAAATTCTCGATCTAGGGGTCTTAGGAGATGTTTTCAAATTTAAGGGAGAAAAAGGGGATTAGGTAAAAAAAGTGGACGGACTGTGATCCCTGTATTTAATGTGCATTAAATTCGCCCCAAAAATTTAGATTTTTTCTTTATAATTGTCTTCTTAACTAATATTTCCGTCTATTATAGTGTTTTTCCATGCCAATGAAATGGAATGTAAATTTAAAAAAACTTTTTAAGTATTCATATTACTCAATTGTGAAATGATTTTTTTCATTCGTAGAAAACGTTCTCTCACTAAAAATAAATCATGTTCCGGATCAAGAGACAAGTTTCTGAAGAAGATGAATATTCAAATGGAAAATCTAAACAGTTTTTTAAAATTTAAGCGTCAGCCGATGACTCTCTCTTATTATTTGTGTCGATTACGGTAGGCAGAAAACATGCTTTATGTGCTGATGATGATGCTTTTGCTATTACCCATATCACGTGGTGAATTGGTGATTCACGATTGATGAAGAAAATCTACTATAATGAGTTATGGACCATCTAACAAGTCCCAAACTTACCGTTAGAAAGTTGCTTCATGAACAATAAAACACACAACTACGATTAGGCTGCCAATCAATCTGCCTTAAAGGATAAGGACTATTTAAGATACTTAGAAAAAGCATTTGACAAGGTAAATAGAAGTAAACTTTGGGAAGTCCTTAAAGAGTACGGAGTACATGGATGGCTCTTTAGTACTGTTACATTGCTGTATTTTATATTGGTTGCATCTCTTGAAATTCAAATCTAATTCTGGAAGAAAATACCTTTCGATCAATTAATGCGATTTAAATGTTTACTCAAATTGACAAGTAATATTAGATTTTAAGTACTTTAAAATTCATGTAGCGCGGAGAGAAAGCATAAAGCAGCTACCTGGTCCAGCTGTTGGTCCGAACCGACGGAGTGGGGCAAACCGTCGAACTTCGCGCAGAGTGGGAGAGTCGAGAAGAGCTGTGGCGCGCGACCAGGGCCTTCGTGCATGAAGGTGCGCGTTCCGGCCACCATCGTCACTCGGCCCTCAGACGGCATTCGACAAATATCGACTCTCCCGATCTCTGCTCTCCGACGCCTCGAGTAGCGTCTCTACCAATCTCCACTGGACTACTGTTCGAGATTGAATGATAATTTTGATCCTTTCTTTTTATATTGAAAGCTTGTCTTCATTAATTGAATAGTGATCCACACATTTTTATTTACAAATTGATTTTATAAGAGGTTCCAATTTTTGATTATACCAATTATAGACTTTTGAGACCTGCTGTTAAGAGACATGTGCATCGAACAATCTAAGCTGCATTCCTATCAACAGTTGCAGCATGGAAACCTGAAAAGTAGCATCAATTCAAGCCGTTTTCTAAAGGTTTCGACAGAGTTGTCCTCATCAGTGTGCAAAAGGTTAGTACTGTGTACTTGATTCGCGACAAGCGTATGTCCTTATGATTCGCGTGTTATGCAAAGATGTCAACAATGCTCATAATTCATATTATACGAGTGAATCGTATTGACAATAACAAGTGCGCGCTAATATCAAATAAAGTGACACTAAACTCTGGTTTCTCAATCACGTTGGCTAATTTACTTGAATAATTTTCTTCGTAAAATTAATTTACATATTCTCGGACTTTTGAATTGGTGACGTCACTTCTCACACAGAACAGTCACTTGAAATATTGAACTTGATATTGATTATTTTCGGTCGGGTACCTTCGCGTCAAATAGATAATTTCGAACGTGTCAAGTTAATGTCAAATGCAGACGACGACTCTTTTAATTTTCTTAACTTATTTGGGCTTGATCTGTTTTAATTAAGGTCTTGTTTTTATTAATTTCAATCAAATTAACTGTTGTGTTCATTTCCAAATTCTCGTTACCAAGAAAACAATCGTGTCTCTCAAAATGTCGAGTGCAGACGTGTGCCTCCTTGAACAAGTGCAACTCGGTGAGCGAATTGACAACTCTTTCAATTCGGTACCTAAGGAGCCCACTCGGGGTTTGCTTAAAGCGCGATTAGAAACTCTTGAATCAAAATTTTCTGAATTTCAAGCACAACATATTCAGTTGCTGAAAATTCCTCATGAAGGAAAATTGTCTTACTTCGATGACAGATTTTACGACAAAGTCTGGGAATGGTGCCAAGATGTCAAAAGGAAATATTTTGATGCCATTGACACTTTACCTCCGTTTAATACAAGGGCTTCTACAGATAACTCGACACAGCATGTCATCGCAACATCATCAACCAAGTCGTTTCCCAAAATGGTTTTACCAACATTTTCAGGCGATTATACCGAGTGGTCAATTTTCTCCGATCTATTTACGTCTCTAATTGATAGAAATACCGAAATATCGGATGTTGTAAAACTTCATCATTTAAAGACTAATCTTTCTGGAGAACCTGCACAGTTACTCAAGAAAATCTCGGTAAGAAATGAGAACTATCAACGAGCTTGGAATCTTCTAAAAAAACGTTATGAGAACAAGAGAATTCTTATCAATTCTCATTTAGCTCTCTTGATTTCTTTGAAGCCATTCAAAAACGAAACTGCAGCTAATCTGAAGGGGTTAGTTAATACAGCTGTTGAAAATCTCGAAACTCTCAGGACACTTGGATGTTTTGTAGATAGTTGGTCTCATTTTATTTTTTTTTTACATCTTGCTTAGATGCTCGAACACGACGTGATTGGGAAACGTCACTTGGTGACTCGAAGGAATCTCCAACGTATGAATCCTTGCGCACTTTTCTTCAAAACAAGGTTTGCACATTGGAGATCCTCGAAGCTAGTTTCGAAGCAGCTAGGGAATCATTAACTACAAGAACTCAATCAACTAAGAAAAATAAAGGACAACGAGGATCTTTTAAAAATACAGCTGGATCTTCACATCTTTCAACGGATCAATCTCACGGTAGCGATCAGCAAGTTCGAAAATGCTACAACTGTGGACAGCAGCACTTTTAATGTACTGTCATAAGTTCCGTGCAATGAATGCAACTCAATGAAGGCTCTCTCACAGGCTGTGAACTTTATTCAACAGACACTGAACAATGAAGAGGTTAATCAACAGGTGTCAACT
The DNA here is from genome assembly GCA_011634705.1 of Andricus grossulariae. Classification (NCBI taxonomy): domain Eukaryota; kingdom Metazoa; phylum Arthropoda; class Insecta; order Hymenoptera; family Cynipidae; genus Andricus; species Andricus grossulariae. Next base: position 6,012,869 of record JAABKJ010017545.1, read on the forward strand.
GCCAATCATCAAGTAGTAGAACATTTAATTCCACCTACAGTTCAAGTGATCACAATGCGTATAATAAAAAATTTATTTCAAAACTTTAATTTCGTTTGCTTGCGAACAAGCACCACATGCTGCAGTTGTAATGAGATCTTCTTTATCGAACTCTGATTTGATTCCATTCAAGAGTAAGACAAAATTCTGCTTATCAGATGGAACTCCAACTTGGTCTCTAAAACTTTGAGCTGGATATCATTTACAGTTGTCGATTCCATTGAACTTGTATTTTTTCACGAATTCGACAACATTAGTGACAATTTGTTCTCGCAGGAGTATATCATTCACTACTCTATAGAGAAAAATTTAAAAAAGAAATTAATTTCGCTACCCTTTTCGAGGGTTTACTTATCTAAATTTCCTTTCATACAAGATGTCGTCAGATATTAATTAATTTCCTAATTATCTCCAAAATCCCCTACCGTCTAGAGCCATATTTTTATAAGAAGGTCTCGCATTTACTCAGACTTTCAACCAAGGGAGAGGAAATGTGCAGAAAAACAAAATTCCCGAGTGTAGGCGGTTTCTTACACAGTATAATTTCCATACATAATTTGCGATCCTCCCGTGGTGACTAAGGGTTTCAGGTTTGGATTCTTTTGTCGGAGATCGTTGAATCTTTTGATTGCATGTATATCATAGCCTGGATCTAAGACTCTAACAGAAGCGTCTGCATCAATTGCAAAAAGGATTCCAAGTTTTCAAGAACCAGTGATATATGGAACCCTTTTAAATTGGTTTAAAATGGTGACAAAATTAGTTTTCTGGAAATTGCTCGTTTCTGTAAAAGCTAGACTATTTTAGGTACAAGTATGAATGTTTCGTGACTAATGGTCGGGTGTTTGGTGAATTACGAACAGAAGCAACTTAGATGCTGCGTGGCTCCAACTAGAGAAAGAAAGAACAAGCAATGAGCATGTGATGGAGCCTACTAAAATCACAGACTCAGACATTTCATTGGTTTTGAAAAGGGCAACCCGGAAAGATCCAGGTCTGAACATGGTGCAAAATTTCTGGTTTAAGTAGCTAACGAGTGTGCATCCTGCGTTGGCAAGGTGTTTTCAAAAGATAATCGAACATCCATATCTGATGCCAAGCATTATACTCAAAGTTACCACGCATATGTTGCCTAAAATACCAGACAATAAAAATCGATCTGAATTTCGACCGATTGCCGGTTTTCCAACAATTTATAAGTGCCTTACAGCTGTAATTGCAGGTTAGATATATTCTTACTCCGACGAGAGTGACATAGACTGTGGATGCTGTTGCCATAACGCAAACACGTAAACATCACAGAAACTTCCACATGGCATACATTGACTACCATCAAGCATTTCATACCGTATGATATGCTTTGGAGTACAAGAATCAAAAAGTGTTCTGATCATGGAGAAGCAAGGATAACTAGATTAATACTTCTTCATGGCACTATGGTTCTGTTCAGCGTTGAACCCATAAAGCAAAACACTGAATGGCATGTCTCATGGGTTCAAAATACATGTTAATGAGAAATGTCATCAAATGACCGATCTGATGACGAGAAAACCGGATTGAAACCACAAAAAAGTGTAAAGAAAAAGCAAATAATAGTGGCGTTCGAAATTAAAACATCGAGATAAGTGTATACTCAGAGATAAAATTTAAATTTCCTTCAAAACTTTAAGAAATTCGAATATCAAATGAAGGGTGTTATGAGTAATAGGAAGCTGAACCACTCATCTAATTTGAAACAAAAATTCCTTACAATGTTCAATTTGCGGTCGTCCGCATCTTCCTTTGGTGAAAGAAACAGTTTAGTATTATGACCAACTTTCATATCAGCATCAACGGTTCCGTGGACATCGAAAGTCATGAAATTTATGTAGTGCACGGATTTGGATATGCCTTCAATATCAAATGATACCTATGGATTTACTTCACTAGCACCACATGCTGCAGTTGAAATGAGATCTTCTTTATCAAATTCTGATCTGATTTCTTTCAAGAGTAAGACAAAATTTTGCTTATCAGATGGAACTCCAACTTGGCCTCTAAAATTTTGAACTGGATATTCCTAATAGTTTTCGATTCCATTGAACTCATATTTTTTCACAAATTCGACAACACTAGTGACAAGTTGTTCTTGCAGAAGTGGATCACTCACTACTCTGTAAGGTCAAATTTAAAAACGGAATTAATTTGGCTACCCTTTTCGGAATTTTACTTATCTGCATTCCGCCTCCTACAATATATTGTCAGATAATAATTAATTTCTTAACTATCTCTAAAATCTTCCACCGTCTAGAGCCAGTTTTTTGTAAGAAGGTCTCGCGTTCACTTAGACTTTTAACCAAGGGAGAGGAAATGTGCAGAAAAACAAAATTCCCTAGTGTAGGGGGTTACTTACACATCATAATTCCCAGACATAATTTGCGATTCTCCCGTGGTGACTAAGGGTTTCAGGTTTGGATTCTTTAGTCGGAGATCGTTGAACCTTCTGATTGCATGTATATCATAGCCTAGATCTAAGACTCTGATAGAATGTTCCGCATCAATTGCAAAAAGGATTCCAAGTTTTCAAGAACAAGTGATATATGGAACCCTTTTAAATTGGTTTAAAATGGTGGCAAAATGAGTTTTTAAAAATTGCTTATTTCTGGTAAAAGTGAGGCTGTTTTAGGTACAAGTACAAATGTTTGGTGACTAATGATCGGGTGTTTGGAGAAAAACAAACGTAAGCAACTTATGCGCTGCGTGGTTCCAACTATAGAAAGAAAAAGCAAGCAATATTCATGTAATGGAGCCTACTAAAATCACAGACTCAGACGTTTCAGTGGTTTCGAAAAGGTCAACTTGGAGAGATCCAGGTCTGAACATGGTGCATAATTTCTGGTACAAGTATCTGACGAGTGTGCATCCTTTGTTGGCAAGGTGTTTTTAAGAGATAATCGAACATCCAGATCTGATGCCAAGCATTATACTCAACGTTACCACGCATATGTTGCCTTAAATACCAGATGACATTAATCCATCTGAATTTCGACCGATTGCCCGTTTTCCAACAATTTATAAGTGCCTCACTGCTGTAATTGCAGATAAGATATATTCTTGGTGCGACCAGAGTGACATAGACTATAGATGCTGTTGCCATAACGCAAACACGTAAACATCAAAGAAACTTCCACATGACATACATTGACTACCATCAAGCATTTCCTGCCGTATAATATGCTTCGGAGTACAAAAATCAAAAAGTGTTTTGATCATGAAGAAGCAACGATAAGTAGATTAATACTCATCATGGCACCATGGTTCTGTTCAGTGTTGAACCCATAAAGCAAAACACTGAATGGCATGTCTCATGGGTTCAAAATACATGTTAATGAGGAATGTCATCAAATGACGGATCTGATGACGAGAAAACCGGAATGAACCCCAAAAAAAGTTTGATGAAAAAGCAGATAATAGTGGCGTTCGAAGTTGAAAAATCGAGATAAGTGTATACTTAGACATAAAATTTAAATTTCCTTTAAAACATTTAAAAATTCGAATATCAAATGAAGGGTGTTATGAGGAATAGAAAACTGAACCACTGATCACATTTTTGAAAAAATCCTTGCAATATTTAGTTTGCGGTCGTCCGCGTCTTCCTTTGGTGTGGAAAACAGTGGAGTATTATGACCAACTTTCATATCGGCATCAACGGTTCCGTGAATATCAAAATTCATGAAATTTATGTAGTGCAATGATTCGGATTTTCCTTTAATATCATATGATACCGCTGGTTTACTTCACTAGCACCACATGCTGCAGTTAAAATGAGATCTTCTTCATCGAATTCTGATTTGATTTCTTTCAAGAGTGAGACAAAATTTTGCTTATCAGATATAACTCCAACTTGGCCTCTTAAACTTTCTGCTGAATATTGCTAATAGTTGTTGATTCTATTGAACATGTATTATTTCACGAATTCGACAACATTAGTGACAAGTTATTTTTGCAGAAGTGGATCACTCACTACTCTATAAGGTCAAATTTAAAAAAGGAATTAATTTGGCTACCCTTTTTCGGGATTTTACTCATCTGCATTCCGCCTCATACAAGATATCGTCAGATATTTATTAATTTTTTAACTATCTCTAAAATCTCGCACGGACTGGAGCCAGATTTTCATAAGAAGGTCTTGCATTCACTCAGACTTCTAACCAAGGCAGAGGAAATTTGCAGAAAAACAAAAATTCCCCAGTGTAGGCGGTTACTTACACAATATAATTCCCAGACACGATTTGCGATCCTCCCATGGTGACTAAGGATTTTAGGTTTGGTTTCTTCAGTCAGAGATCGTTAAACGTTTTAATTGCATGTATATCATAGCCTGGATCTAAGATTCTAACAAAAGCGTCCGCATCAATTCCAAAAAAGGATCGAAGTTTTCAAGAACAAGCGATATATGGTACCCTTTTAAATTGGTTAAAAATTGTGACAAAATGAGTTTTTTGGAATTTGCTTGTTACTGGTACAAGTCAGACTATCTTAGGTACAAGTATAAATGTTTGGTGAATAATGGTCGGGTGTTTGGAAAAAAACAAACAGAAGCATCTTAGGCGCTGCGTGGTTCCAACTAGAGAAAGAAAGAACAAGCAGTAATCATGTAATGGAACCTACTAAAATCACAGACTCAGACGTTTCAGTGGTTTTAAAAAGGAAAACATCTAATTTCTAATTATATAAATAACAAATAATGTTGAAATAAAGATTTACGAGATTAAGTAGTACCCTTTATTTTATAATTATAATTTTTTCTATTTAATGACGATCTTTTGATATCAATGATTTACGATATTTTGTAAGTCAAACTAACAATTACATCGACTCCGCGAGGATCGAAATGTGAAAATCGAAGAATAATTATCATTGTTTTCTTCAATGTAATCGAAAAAAACAAAATTATTACCAAAATAAAATTCTTATTTTATTCATGTTTTCGGGCCCTTTCTTTGTATATAATATTCACATAAGCGGACTGGAATTTAATATTATTTCGAAGATTTCCGGGTATTTTAAGAAATGTGGACAAATTTAATAGAAATGATAACCCAGCTGTGAGCTTGGTCAATATTGTAATAATTACAAAACAGTTGAAGTTTGAACATACCAAAATGAATTTCCAACCAAGAAGATTGATTTTCTACCAACGAATGATTATTCAGCAAAATTCGCGAACTTTTAAACAGATAGATAAATTTTCAACATAGAAGATTAATTTTCTACTCAAAAAAGCGAAGTTTCTAAAGAAAAATTAGGTTTTGAAGCTAAAAAGACGAATACGGTAGAAATTAGTTTCCTTTTAAACTGGTAAATAGATAAAAGGAATTTCCTGCCAAATAGTTTATTTTTCAATACATAAATAATAAGTTTTTAACCAAAAGTGAAATAGTTGAATTTGTATACAAAAAATTAATTTCAAACCAAACAAGAACGTATTTTAAAGAAAGTATTGGCATATTCAATCGAAGAGGTAAACCTTAAAAAAATAATTTAATTTAAAAAAAGCTGTTGAATTTTGGAACCAAAAAGAAAACAAATAGGGTAACTCTCTGAAAAAAAGAAGATTTGAAAGGATTTGCGAAAGATCTTAACAGATTTGATCAGATTTCCGAGAATTTCAGTGATTTTAAGGGCCTTCAAAGGTTCTCAAGGTATTTATTTTCATGTTGCAAAACATTTTATTGAAAGTAAAATATTACTTTAAATTCAACTAAAATTAAATGACAAGGTTCTGTAATACATTTTTGATTATTTTCAAGAATATTTTAAATATAGATTAACTTACCCAGGTGAACATTTTTATTAATATTTACTTTATAAAATCATCACGAAAATGTCCTTCTTCTAATAATAAACGAGTGTTACCGGAAGACAACGAATTATACGAATTGTTTGGCTTCTAAATCGGTTATTTGGCCAAATGATGACACTTCAGCTATAATTAATTTTTCACCTCTTGAAAAATATTCAACGATCTTCAATTATTGAATAATTTAAATGTCGAAGTTGAACTCTGAAACCAAAAAATTCCACGAAACACTGTTTTGTTATCGGATACCATACAAACTCGGGGAGATTCAAAAAGTGATTATAACTCTGAAACTATAATTGGAAACGAAAAAATAGGTTCATTTTCTCATTCTGTAATTAATACTTCAAAAGTCCATAGGTCCACAAGGATTGCCAAAAACAAAGAATCAAAAAAGATCGATCACCCGTATTTTTCGCCTTGATCTAAATTGTAATTCTAATTGTTTTTCGGAAATTGCAGGCCTCTGTGGAATAGTAATTTTCCGGAAAATTCGAAAAAGTTTTTTGTTTAATATTCAAACTCATAATCAGAATCAAAGTCTCCGAATGAAAACAGATACAAACAAATTTTTAAACTCTGAAAACAAATAAGTAAACTTTGATTGAAATCTAAAAAATTGAAAAAGAAATTAGTTATTTTAGATGTTCTTCATATAAAAAACTACAATTTGTCTTCCTCAAAATGCCTTTATTTATCGCGTGTGTAGGAACGTACGAACACGAACCTTGCATTACACTTACTGAAGTAACTCTACATAGAGACATGTTGACTACAGTTATTTTTATTTCCTTCAATTTCACTTGAGATGCTTCAAAAAGGAAAACTTTATCGTGCTATGAGAATGAAGAAGGTTATTAATTGAAGTTATAGAAAAATTTCACATCTAAGAGAGAATAATTTAGAATAGACTGTATTATAAACGTCAAAGAATTTGGAATAAACAAATTTTTCGCATTAAAAAACTACCAGGTTTCAAATTATCCGATCGTAAAAGCTGGAAAAACTTTTGAAACTTCACTATCTAAAATTCGAAATTCTCAGAATTGAAACACTACTCAAATTCAAAAAACGTCAGCCATCCCATCCCATCCCATCCCATCCCATCCCATCCCATCCCATCCCATCTAAAAATCTTACATAACCATGACAGTTCCAGAAGAAGAAGTTTGTAGTATTGTTGACTCGTCCTGAGGTATTTCGCTTATTTAACCATTTACATTTTTCTTCTTCGTCTCTCTGCTTGACAGCCGATTGTGAAAATTACCTTTCGTAAAATTTTCCGCCTGCTCTTTGATAATGGCTGGTGGAGATTCCGAGGCCTTGCGCTCTACCTTTCCCTGTATACCGCTTTCTTCCCCCATTTTACTTTTTTCAAATAGTTTCACCCTATTCACAGGTAATTTAGCTTTCCGGATGACAGACTCCAACGCTGACATATCTTTGGTCTCGAATTTGTTTCCATCTTACAAGAATTAACAAATATTAAGTATACGATACAAGCAATTATAAGTAAAATGCAGGAACCGGTAATGAACGATACGGAGGAAAATAAAAGTAGGGAGCATGAGGAAATGAAATTAAGATTCGGAACTAAGATTAGCTTGAGAAATGACGTGCGAGAGAAAGAGACAATTTGCTACTGTGCGAAGTCTCTTATCTCGTGTCGCTTTACACCTCACCCCGAGCCCTCCTTACAGGTAATGCACGAGACTCGATCCCGCCAGCACCCCAGCCAGCACAAAATGTACGGGGGCATGCAGTCCCACACCCTAAACCCTATAAGGCGAGCGATGCAACACTGGTACGAACCAGCATGGGCGTCAGTAGATTAGATAAGCAGGCTAGTCAAAATAAAGAGAGAGTAGACAAGAAAACAAGCAAAAATAGGAAGGAAATAGACAGCGAGAGATATAAATACGAATTTAGATACCGAAAATAAGGAATGAAAATTAGGAACAGAATTCAAAGGCCCATTGGAATTTAATAAAGAGAAAAAGGATTCTGAATTGAAAACAGTTATAGATAAAACTGAGGGAAAAAATTATTCGCTAATAGAAAAATTATTTGCAATTAGAAAAGGTAATTGGTATAATTTTAGAAATAATGTGGTAATAAATAATAATATTACACGCGTGAAAATAGGAAGGAAGAAAAATTTAGAAATTTGCGAGAAAATTTCTGAAGGAATAGTAGAATTAAATGAGGCACAGCAAGTGCAATTAGAAAACTTGATTAAAAGAAAAGTAATAGATCAGAGAACAAAATTAAAACCGACACATTTAACTAGTCATAAAATAGATGTCCAGGGACATGAACCGATTAAACAAAGATATTATGTATCACCAAAAATAAGAGAATTTATGTATGAGGAAGTAGATAGACTTTTAGAGGAGAAAATTATAGAACCGTCTAATAGCGATTGGTCAAATCCTATAGTAATGATGAAAAAACCTAATGGTAAATATAGATTTTGTTTGGATTTTAGGAGAGTTAATAAAGTAACAAAAAAATATTTATATTCAATACCTATAATGTCTGAAATATTGGATACATTAAGATCAGCAAGGTACATGTCTAAAATAGATCTTCGTTTAGCATATCATCAGATACCGTTGGACGAGGAATCTAAACCAATAACAGCATTTGTTGTCCCAGACAAAGGAATGTATCAGTTTAAGAGAATGCCATTTGGATTAACAAATGCTCCTGCTACATTCCAGCGCCTGGTGGACAGAATAATAAGACCAGAATTAAAACCGCATGTATTTTGTTACCTTGATGGCATAATCATAGTTCAAAAAAATGTTGAAGAACATTTAAAATATTTGCAGATTGTTCTAGATAGAATTAAAAATGCAGATTTAACAATAGGTTTGGACAAATTTGAATTTGATAGTTCCAAAATAAAATACCTAGGATTAAAAGTAAATGAAAAAGGTTTGGAAGTAGATGACGATAAGATAAAACAAATTATATATTTTTCAGAGCCAAAAACGGTTAAACAAATTCAGAGATTGATAGGAATGGCTTCATGGTATAGGAAATTTATTCCGAAATTTTCAGAAATAATAGAACCTCTGCAAAAACTATTAAAGAAGTAAGTAAAGTGGGAATGGGCTGAAAAACAGGAACAGGCATTTACGACTATTAAGCACCTACTACCAACAGCACCAATTCTTGCCTGCCCTGATTTTGGAATTCCATTTCAACTCGAAACCGATGCTAGAGAGACATGTTTAGGAGCCGTATTAACACAAAATATTAACGGTGCAAATTTTGTAATAGCATTTGCAAGTAGAGGTCTTAATGGAGCAGAACGTAAATACTCTGCTTTGGAAAAAGAGTGTTTAGCAGTAGTCTGGGCAATAAGAAAATTTAGACCGTATCTAGAGCGTTCTGCGTTCAAAGTCATCACATATCACATTGCCTGGAAATGGCTTCATAACTTAAAAAATCGAACAGGTAGATTAGCACGATGGGCTTTAGAATTATTAGAGTACGATTATAAAATAATGTACAGAAAGGGAAGTTTAAACCATGACCCAGATGCGTTATCAAGGTCGATTTAAAAAGGAAATAAAATTTTCAAGTATCTTAGCCGGTATAGTAGAAACCGAGGAAAAAGATTTTAAAGAAATTGCAGATAATTGGTATAAAAATAAAATGATACAAGTTAAAAATAAACCAGAAGAAAACTCAAACTGGAGAATACGTGATAGTCAATTATATTTTTATAGACCCGACCCTTGGAAATCAAGCTTAAATTTAGATAGTAACTCGTGGAACTTAATGATACCAAAAGAATTGAGAGAACAAGTCTCAATTGAGAATCATGACAATAAACAAGCAGGTCATTTAGATATGGAAAAAACTTACGCAAAAATTTCCGAAAATTATTTTTGGCCCGGAATGTACTCTGAAACATTAAAATACGTAAACGAATGTGACATTTGCCAGAGAATCAAACCGAAAGTAAATAATCAGATGGGTTTAATGGGAAAAAGAATATTTGCAGAACCGTGGACAGTGGTAACATCTGACATGATGGGTCCGCTACACATGTCAAAGTCAAGAAATCAATATTTTCTAGTTTTTGTTGATATGTTTACTAAATGGGTGAAAATAATTCCAGTTAAAAATAAATAAGCATCGACAATTGAAAAAGAATTCCATAAGCGCATAATTTCAAAATGGGAAACACCTAGAATTTCGTTTACAGTTAACGGCAAAGAATACATCAATAAATCAATAATCAATTTAACTAAAACTTTTGGAATGAGGCATTCAAAAACTCCTAAATATCATGCGCAAGCTAACCCAACTAAGAGATGTAATAGATCAATTAGAACGGCAATAAAATCGTACTTGGAAAAAGACAATAAATTATGGGATGAAAATTTAGATCATTTGCAATTTGCGTTAAATACGAGTAAACGTTCTTCAACAGGTTTCACATCAGCTTTCTTAAATTTAGGTAGAGAACTCCAAACAATTCAAGCGTTGACTAAAGATTTAGATGGTAAAAGTGAAACTGAATTCCAAGAGTCAGAAAAATGGGCTAATAGAATGCAAAAATTAAAAATAATTAGAGAAGAAGTAGTTAAAAATGTAGATACTGAGAAAGAAACACAGTCTAGATATTATAACCTCAGACGTAGACCGATGAGTTTCGAAATTAGCGAAAAAATTCTAAAAAGCGATAAAACATTATCAAATAAGGGGGAAGGAATAGCGAAAAAATTGAATAAAAATGTCGAATGACCATTTTTCATTAAAGCAAAGATTTTACCAACAATTTAAAAAATAAGAAAAAAGAATGGAAAATCACTAGGTGATTGGAATGTTAAAGATATTAGAAACTTTATTATTAAAAAATGGGTTCGAATTTGAATTTCTCTTTTGAATGGTATATATGTAAATAATTTGAACTTTTACACCACTGATACTGACAAAAGTGACAAAAACACTTACACCTACCAAAACGACAAAAACAGGATAACATTTAATTACAGCAAAATGGACCCAAGATGTTACGTCAGATGCAAGGATTGCCATGCAGTACTGATAGGGAAAGAAGCCCTATTAACGCACAAGTGCAAGGAATGGTCGGAGCTCGGACAACCTACACTCAATGAGTCGGACGAAAATAAAAGGAGAAGATGGGAAGAGGAAGACAAAATAAAAAAGTAAATAATAGAAAAGAATATGCAGGAAGAAATTCCAAAAATCAGGAAAGTGGAATTGAGAAAGATAGCAAGAGGAGACAGAGAAGAAGGACGGGAAATCGATAACGCAAGGGCAAGATTGGAACAAAAAAGACATAATGAGAAAGTAAGATAAATAGTAGAGAAAAAAAGAATAAAACAAGAGCTGCTATCATAAGAAGATTGGGAAGGAATGATTAATTGGAGGACAGAAGAAGAGGAGAAAGCTAAAAGGAACGAAATGAAGAAAAAAATAAAAGAATTTGAGGACAAAATAAAGGAACAAGAAGAGGAATTGAGAGAAGAGAAAAATAATTAAATGAATTAAAAATTCAATTTGGTGAAAATAAAATAGTTCTTTTCTTTTTCTACTTAATCACAGACACCACAGAAGAATTTACTCGAAACCCACACAACAGGAAAAAATTAAAATAGATTTTTATTTTACACTTGCACTTAGAAATTAGAATATATTAATTACTCTCATAATAAATTTAATTGAATGGTACATAAATAACATAAATAGAATAAAGTAAATACGGCTATAAGAGGCCAAGATAGAATTTTTATTGACTGATTTGAAGACTGATTAAGATCAAGATATTAGACATTCTATTCACTTAGAATAGGATTTGTATTTTTTGTTTTGTTTTTGTTATTAGAATGTTGTCTCAGAGTTAGGATTTTTAAAATTATGTTACAGAAAGAAAAAGATGGGAGACATCAAGGTGTGGAAATGTTGTGACTGCGAGAAGATGGTTCCGGTGGAGATTTATATTTTTCACGACACCTACTGTGATGAAATGTCGAATAGAACAAAAAATTACCACACAGTCCCGGATTCGACAAAAACTAAGTACGTCAAAGGCGTCAAAGGTGGAAATAAATAAAAGATTCTAAAATTTTTTTAAAATAACTGGGAAAGAAAATAAACAGACACAGGAACAAGAAGACAATTCATATATACAACTCGATATCATGGAGAAAGAATTCTCACTTTCATTCGACGAGGAACTGGATAGATGCGAGGAACTGTTAAAAAAATTAACCTCGTTCCAAACAGAGGGGGAAGGGGAGGTTGTAACAAAGTTACGAGCACCCCTCAAATGTACGACCCTGTGGGACTAGGACCAGGAGTGGGGAGAATATCGCTTCCTGATTTTAATACCCAAATCCGGACCCTGGAGCGTCAGCCTTGTGCTACCTGCACCGTAACCCAGTAATACCATATTACTAACTCCTGGAGGATTCAATATCTCATAATTGAATCTCCAACGACGCCACCTTATCCTCAACGGTTTCACTTCCGAAGCAACACCCCTAGTTACGCTCCAGAATCTTGGCTTCATGGCCTAGAGTCAACCCCATCGCTCGCCCGTTCTTGGCTTCGCCGCCCGGCTCGGGCTTTGGAGAGAAGAGACCATCAGGAGTCTCCAGGCTTGTAAGTTGGTTGAATAAACCTCGAATAATGTACTTGTATCTTCTCATTGACTACACCCGTTCTCTCGACGCTCCAATTCCTTTCCTTACCTTAATTTGCGAGATCCCTCACATAAGAGCAGTTGATATTTACCCCTCCACCTACGTGTTTTGTATTGTACCTCATCCATAATTTTGGAAACTCGTCCACTGCATCTCAGGAATTAACTACAGAGCTATGAATTCTTAGGACAATGAGTCACCAGTACCGGACGTAGGCCTGTATCTCCGTATAAGGGGTACCTGCCGTCCTTTTGAAATTCGTGCATCGACACCCTTTACGAGGTGGTCGTGCTTTTTATGAAAAGTTTTTCATTGGTTTCTGATCCTCAAACAGCTGTTTTGATTTTACAGGGTTGTTAACGAAATCGTGACCGCCGGCTTGGGGAAGCGAGCGATCAGCACACGCCAAATTCAAGGCCACGTTAATCGACCGTGAAAAAAGATCTGTGTTAGAATTCAAGACAACTGCCGTCTAAGTATTACTCATGATTTCTACTTACTTTGATTCTCGTTGAATTTAATTCAATCAATAGAGCATCGAGTTGAATATCAGCGCAAAAGACAATGCGAGATGATTGACCACCGTTATTATTAAAACTACTGAATACCTTATCAATGCAATCTGAGATATGAGTCCCCGAGCGTATCCAACAAGGCACTCTCTTTGCAACTAAATAAAATGTTTTGGTTGTATTGTAAAATTAGCAGAGATGTAGCCTCCGGAAACTACGACCACATTCGTTCACTGAACGGTCGATCCCGACGCTACCAGAAGTAATACATCATCAGACTCGTCACTTCCTGCAACACCAGAAGTTGATCGAGTCCGTAAAATCACTTCACCAAGAACCGAAAGTGAAGCAAAAACTGAATTTTCGAATAACGCAAAGAACTGAATGATCTAGGAAAGCACACTTGAGTTTCAACTGATCAAACAATCCGAAAAGCTACACCAGCCTAAACCTTGGTTATTGATGAACTGAGAAGATCGAAGGTCCGAACCTGCTCAGCAAAGGAGCTTAACGCTACTACTTGAGTCTCAACTCGAACGAAAAGGATAGCGCCTGACACTCAAAAACAAAAAGAAAACCTAGAAGGAGAATGAGCATTGGGCTGAAAACCATCTGATCAACAATAAAACCTAAAGGTCATTCACAGAAGGATAACAACATCAAACAAATTAATAACATCCCGTCCGCCTTGTTAGCTGAACGAAATGAATTCCACGTATGAAGGTCAAGAGCCCAGTACTGCCCGCCATGAAGCACAAAGCAAATTTCTACATATGAAAGGCAAAAAAATTCAGTTCCGCCTTCCATGAAACACAATTGACCGCATAGAATCAGCGCACGACAGGTAACCAATACAATTTGACGATGGGGTGATTGAAGGTCCCAAAAGAAGTTTTAATAGTGGCAGACCACACAAGTCTATGCTATCCGGGACTGACATTCCTTATCCGTCCTTAAGGCCGTTTCTCACGTCGAAGTAGAGAAAGGTTGACAATCAACACGACATCTCCAATTTGAAGATTGCTTTTCGACACAGTCCATTTATCGGAAATGCTTTCCATCTTTGGAGTAAATGAGTAGAAAGTGAAGTATCTCCGCCAACTTGAGCTCTCCAGAGATCCTGAATCAGGATCTTCGCGACTATGAAGATTGCACTCAGCCAGCGAACTGGATGAAAAAGTCAGAAAATAGCAGCCAGAACCCTCCTCTTAGTGATAGAGGATTCACTGTCGATTACTGGTGCCCTGAATCGAACTTCGTCAGAGACAAGATCCCTGGTGACTCTTAAAGCATTAACTGGGTCATCGTTCTCGAACTGTAGCCAATTTTTACGCAGTCTATCGCACTCAGGAATTATATTTAAGAGAAGAAAGTAGTCGGAAGACTACTTCTTCAGATGCGTTTCTCCAGATTTCAACAGCTGAATCAGTTAATTTTAACGTTTAATTGCAGAAACTTCATCACTCGCGAGTGATCAACACAAATATTTTTCCGAATCAAATTACCAGATATAAAGCGCATAACATTCCGTGGGTCAGAGTCCAAAGTTAATAATGACTATCTTCGTTTGCTTCTGGTTTTTCTCCAAACGATATCTGCATTTCGCCAAACGGCAAGATGTGGGATGCAGTAAGTGGACCTGAAACTCATAAGTGTCTCTGTAGGAGAAATAAGACGCATTGCCCCAACCTTTCATATTAAGCAAACATAAAAGACGCGTACTTTTCTCGTTCAGCAAGGTATCCTTCTCCAATCGTTGACATACGGAATCGATTATCCGTTGATCTCCTTGCAGAGATTCTTTCGGCGATGATAGCTCGTTCACACTTCTGATTCTCGAGTTAAATCATGGGGGGAAGGGATTGTTAATACCTCCTGTTCCCAAAATCGCTTCAGAATTTTAGCAAGGTTGTCACTTTGATGGCGATTTTAGGCCGTTACGGTTATAGAAGGGTCTGAGCTATCTGATGGCGTAGACATTCTAACTGGGCCGACCGCAACCCATCCAAAAACAGTTTGAGATCAACGAGAGCCTCGTGTAATCCGTGAGAAAATCCATCGAAAAGCAGTGAGCCGTAAATGTCAGCGCCCAAGAGCATGTCGATAGGTCTTCGCACAGCGAATTCCGGACGTAAGTCGATGTGCGTCCAGTTCTTCTGGACAATTGTCTGCGATGCAGCAGTCACGCCAAGGTAGCGAAGAACTTGAGCGTTCATCTCTACAGGTAACACTACTTGCAAAGACTCCAGACGAAGACTGACTCGTCTACGATCAATCTCGATGGGCTTATTTTCAACCTGGTTGATAGGAATATCAATTGATTGTTGCGGAAGACCAAGTTTTCGAATCAAGAAACGTGATATGATGCTGGTTTTAGGACGACGTAGACGGTTTTGGTTTCGATGGCCGTAAGGTGGTAAAAACTGAAGTCTTATATCTTGTCATTGTGTTTTTTGGAAATCTTTTTCACAATTGTTCACTGATCTTTTCGATAACCATCTACGTAATTTATAACTTTCCATTACAATTGGTTAGTTTCTGAAAGCATGTGCTTTTGTTATTTAACATCTTTACACATTGTACGACACATACCTTATCTATGGTCTTGAAAACCATAAACTGTTGTATTATTTTTTCAGGAAATTGACATTTTCTTGTAATTGATACATGAAACAGATATTTTTTGGTTGAATTCCTATAAAAACAAATTATTTTATCTTGATTTATGACTTGCAGGTGCTCTATTGTGTAAATCACATAATATCAATTCTTTTGTATAATTTTGTGTGATTTCCATTACATATAGATTCTTTTGTGTAATTTATATGACACAGTGTCCTTTTGTGTAATTTTCCGAGAAAATTAGGATTCTTTTATATGATTTCTGATAGACATGTGTTATTTTTCTCAATTTCCATGACATATGGATTCTTTTGTATTATTTCAATGGAACACCTGGTCTATTGTGTAATTTCTAATTATTTTGTGTGTTTTCCATGACATAGATTCTTTTGCCTAATTTATAGGGCGCACGTGTTTTTCTGTGTGAATTTCTTGGAAAATACGAATTCTATTGTCAAATAAAATGCTATGTCCGTTTCAATATGATGCTCAGCTAGTGCTGATTACGTGAAATGTTTTATCCTGACTTCACTCTCATGTTCCTTTACACATTGTCTCACCGCTCTCCCGGTTTCTCCAATATAGACTTTACCACAAGAACAAGAGATTTTATATACTGCTGGATCACTGAGAGGTGCCTTTTTATCTTTAGGGTTGTTTAGAAGTTGTCCTATTTTCGCAGGTGGTTTAAATATGGTCTATCCTTTCTCTCCAATCCTGCTATATTCCAGTAACATATTCTCCATTCTTCCCTACTTTCGTTTCTCGTCTCTTTATGTTTCTTACTATTTCTTATTTTCCTATCTGACGTTCTTACCTCTCCTAGTTTCCCGGCACTTGATTTCTTACTAAACCTTCCCTTTCTTCGTCGCAATCCCACCATATACCTTTAATCTGCATTCTGCCATACTGAACCCACGTTCTTTTTCCCTTACTTCTTTACGCTTCCGCTATTTGCCTTAACTTATAATGTATCTTCCTTTCAACCCACGTCAAATCATCTTCTATTATCTCCGAGCCTCCATATAACGACCTCTTTTTTGTCATAAATTCCCTTTTATGTTTCCATTTCTTTGGTTTCACTATTACTATTTTTTCTCCATTTCGCGTTTCCTTTCCTATGCTTCCTTCAATCCCTTCCCTTCTAATCTTAGACCCTTTATCACTATGTTTCTTTTTCTTTCTTCTCTTTCTTTCTTTTCTATTCTTTGTTCTATTTTTCTTAGCCTTTCCTTCTGCTCATTCCCACTCTCCCCACCTCCAGACTCCCGGTTTGAGCTTTGTATTTTTTTTAATCTACCTTCCAACTTCTCTACCTTTTTATTAGGCACTTCCTGCTTTTCTAGTCTTTGCTACAGCGTATGCATCCTTTTCTCTAACTTCTTCCTATTTCCTCATTTATTTTCTAAGTTCGGCCATTTCCAACCTAATTTATTTCCTTATTTCTTTTCCCCATTATTCCTGATTTTCTTCATATATTCCCATTACTTCTAACATCATCTTAGGCATGTCATCTAACTATAAATTTTCTTCTGTTGACCCTCTATGTTCAACTTTGTCTTCATCTTTTCCTTTGTCCTTGTCCCTCGCTCCATTTGGGCATTTTTCCGCTGGCGTTCTGTACATTTTATGATTTTTTAGGGTGGATCCTGATTCTACCTTATCCTCACTATTTCTTCTCTCCGCCCTGTCCCTCTTCCTATTCACAAACCTCTCGATTGAACCAAAACCCTCCGCCCTCATTCTCTCCCTTTCTACTGTTTTTCTATACTTTCCCCTTTTTTCCTCACGCTTCGGTGTACAGAACACTTCTTCGTCAGAGTTCCTCTATCCATCAAACTGATTTTAATAAACCTCGTGTATCGCCCTACGTAACTTTCGTAACTTCTCTCGCCACTCTGCTACCTCACCCTGCTACCTTGTCTTTTTCAGCGCTTTTCTCTACCTATCCTACTCTGGCTTTGCTACTGGACTGCACCGGTCTCCCCACCCTGTTCCAGACGCCGCACAAACTAACCTCTCAGGCTACCCACAACAGACTCAAACACTCAAAATATCACTCACATATATTATTTTGAACATTCAATCATTCACTCAAAAATCCTTTCTTCACACTCTGCCCATTAAATTACCTCAAATCTCACTGTAATATACTAAGTTCAGCAACACACAATCACTGCCACCAAACACCTTCATGCCAAAAACGAAAGTCCGCTGCACCATAATCTTGACTCCGAGCGGCAATTAAAGTAGGAATGATCAAAATAGGCCGAACCAAAAGTATGTGACCTTGACATATTTTTAAACTTTTAAAAAAGACATTAAAATTTAATTCATTTTGTGACTTCGTGCATAATTTCATTGCGATTTCCAAATATTGTTTTATTGAATAAACTTTTTCTCATCTATGGGACTCGCGATCAATATGAAATTTGGAGGACGTTTTCATACAACCTTTCACAGAAAGTATTTTCAATTTTTAGGGTTTCGTAGATCCTGGCTGAAATCCTGATAGTTTCAATCGGGTTTTTGTTTATTCGTCCTTCGTACTTTTCTCCAACCAAAACCAAAGGTTTGACACAGAAAAAAGGCATAAGCGCCAAAATTTGTCAAACCAGAAGGGCATAGGCGCCTAAGTTTGGAATTCCAAAAAGGCATACGCACCAACTTTTGGCAAACCAAAAAAGTCATAAGCGCCAGAATTTAAAATTCCAAAAGGACATAAGCGCTAACGTTTGTAATTCCAAAAGACCATAGGAGCCAACATTTTTCGCTCCAAAAGAGCATAATCGAAAACATTTGGCACACCAAAAGTGCATAGGCGCCAAAGTTTAAAATTCCAAAAGTGCATGAGCGCCAAAATTTGGCACACCAAAGGGGATTAAGCGCCAGCATTTTTTCCTCAACACGTCATAAGTGCCAAAGTTTGGGATTCCAACAAGGATTATGCACTAAAGTTTGAAATTCCAAAAGAGCATAAGGGGAAATTTTTGGAATTCCAACAAAGCATGAGCACCAACATTTGTCACAACAAAAGGACCAGCAAAAAGATTTAAATGACTTTATTAACGACTTAATAGGCTACGACACAATTTGTTTTAGGCGCATTGCATCTGCTTTAACTAATTTTATTGAATTTTAATCATTTATTGCTTCAGTACCAGGCAGAACATTAATGGTGTTGCACCTAATTTACTATATCTCCATAAGATTACATGACAATTTTTATTTTTTTCCTCCAAACCAAACTCCAAAACTTTACAAAATTTGGGGAGCACGTTTCGATTATCAATCCCTTCCGAATTTTAAAATTTGAACACAATATGATCATTGGAAGTTTGAGGGCGTGAGAGAGATGGATTTATTTATGCGTTTATTTGTACTGGGGTTAACCCATAAAAACAGGTAACTGAAAGTTGAAAAATATATATATTCCTTGTCCTTCAAGGTTTCGAATTTCTTTATCGGTAACATCCACTCTCTTAACAAATTGGTCTTACAAATACGCCATGAGCTGCGAGCTTAATCTAACATAAGTAATAACACTTATAACACATTTCCTTCTACTACTAACACTCAACCACCCTAGCCTTTTTCGATAAGATGTTATATGCTCGTCACGCTTTACATTGAATCCGAATCGTACAGAGGGCTTTGACAGCTTCGTCAGTTTTAGATTAAGCTCGTCAGTTAAGTCATTATAAACTGCACAACAATAATCAAAGTGAGTTACTGTGAGAGAGGAGATTAACTTTACTCTTAGATTAGTGGACACAGAATTTTTGGTGAATTGTATCTGTTTCAAAGAAGCATAAGCCTGTCTAGAAATATGACCTACTTCTCAATCCTAAGATAATGTTGGAGTCAGGATTAATCCCAATTTTTTAGCATTCTCAACAAAGGGAATAATTCTATCCAAAATCATGACTGAAGTAAGAGAGCCCATATTCAGACCATTTACATTTCGTCTTTTCGGGGTTTATTTTAAGCTTGTTCATCTCTGACTATTCATATATCGCCCAAAATTTCGATTTCCAAGATCAATAGTCTCTTTGATTTGCTCAGGACTACACTGGATGTAAATTTAGAATTGTAAATTCCTATCTGTCACCGGATAACCGATGGCACATTGTTGACGGTCAGAGAGTTACGATGACAACCACATGGGTACTGCAGCCGAGAATCCATAATTCTGTCGTTTTAATAACAGAGGCCTATGAGGAACCATATCGAATGCCTTACTAAAATCAAATAGGACCATAATTATTACCATTCGGTTATGAATGCCTTTACAAATAGCATCAGTGCCCTTGAGCAATAGCGTCTGTGTACTTAAGCCACGTCTATAACCAGACTGATAAGCACTTAAGATGTTATTTCGTTCAATATATTCAACGATCTGATCATAAACAATCCTCTCCAATGCGTTTGAGAGACAACAGAGGATAGCAATAGAACGATGATCTCCAGCATGCAGAGGAACCTTAATCTTATTAACGGGCTTTATAAGAACCTTCTTCCACTCTTCTTGAAAAACGGAGGCTTGTAGCGATGAGTTAATTATGTTAAATATGTGTTCAAAAAGTACAGGCAAAGTCTTGATAACAAAACTTATAGACTCACCATCAACTCCTCTAGCCTCTGTTTTTATGTTTTCTAAGCTCACCATTACAGAAAGGGGAGTGATATCTTTGCAATAGAACTGTACATCATCAATATCAAAGTTCAGGAGTTCAATGAGCCCACACTCTGTTACATTATATGTAGAGTCATCACAAATGGAGAGAAAGTAAGCATTGATTTTATTTACGGAACACACAAGTGGCAACTCTTCACACTTAGGTCTGACATATCACGGAGCCCCTGATTCCCTCTATAGACTTCTAGAATTATTAACACCATCTAATCTTGCAGCATTGTTACATTCGCAAATTTAAAAAATTGTGCCACAACGCCTGTATAGACGCAAGCCACCTTACTTTGAGAAAAATCAAATGACAATTGCTCATATATATATAATCAGGCGCATTAGCGGGACTCATCCTGTTTTAAATCTAACTATGATGAATGTAATACAGACCATTAAGTAGAAACCGCAATGTAATTAAAGTGCAATACCACAGGAGGATAAAGACTCGGTGGATACCAATAATTTAATGAAGCTCGGTAAATGAAAGAAACTAAGTATAGGTTTTACCGATATAAGATAATTAGATATTACCGATTAATCAATACCTATACAGAGTGTCCCAGACTCAGGTCTCCGGGATCATATGGCTGTATAAAAATTAAAAAAAATAAATCGAAAATTCCTTTTCCAAAAATCAGTTGAAGTTTTAGTTTTCAGTTATGAAATATTCTAGCTAAATATATCGAATAATAGATTATGGGTAATGGGAATATATACATGTATACAAACAAATATATTTAAAATTGCGACGTTTCAGAGTCGCAAATAGTTGTTCGACATATCGATACATCATTCATCTTTTATGTAAACATGCAGTGCGCAAGGTCAAGAGATGAGACTACCGATCGCCGAGAGTCTAGGTGAGGGGTCAATCGTGTGACTTACTCAATATTAAACGTTTAACGTACGTGACACTCACGAACTTTTAATCGTACGCGACAGTCATCCTTCTCCAAATATTCTGTGTTCTTTCACGCTGTTATTCTTCACTGGCTCGGTCTTTCATCATTCTTCACCTGGAGGAAGAAATCACAAGTTCGCCACCTGGTATTTAGATGATAGTTAACCGTTTTAATTTTAGACTTCATCGATTTCTAACTTCCTCCAGCGGTAAGATCTCAACTTTAATTTAGCCATGATGAGAGAAGCTCGTTCTGGCGAACTATATAATAATGTTACGTTGCGACTTTAATAATTTGAAATTAAAACTGCCCAACGGTTATTGTTAATTATCCACTTGTTGAATTTTTGTGAGTTCTATATTTGTACGAATTTCCTCTTACGCTCTATAACTAAATATGGGCTCTGAACCTAAATTGCTAGGGATACTTTTAAATCCTCCAACAATTTACTAATTCTTTTGTGAATTAGACTATTTCGAAAATTGTTCAATGATTACTTTATTTCGGTTTTGAGATTCGGAAAGAAAGAAATTATCTGACAATTCCTCGCGTTACTCTTTAACCTCTCCCACCTCTTCACTCACTCCCCTGACTCACTTCCTCTTAACTTATTTCACCTATTATTCTTTTTTAGTCTGAGCACTATATCGATAATAGTGCAGGCTTTAGCAGACTCCTCGTCGTGAATTTTTAACCACGTTACATACACGTACCTAGACATGCCCGCGGTCAATTTCAAAATTATCTTCCTGATTAGAAAATGACTTCAGAATTCCTGGCAGAGCTACTGTTACGCCTGATATAAAATTCCGAGAGCTGACCCCAGGAGGTGGGAATTCATCAAGCTGTTTAACGTCTGACCCACCCAACGAATTATAAAACAAAAGAAAACCCCGCGTACTTATTAACTTTTGCTGAAGTTCTGATGTAAAATTAGAAGAGAGGTTCTCCTCGGTACGAGAATCTCTTTCGACTACCTGGAGTTTAATTCACTCATCACAACCGTCAGGTCGGATTTGGTTATTGGGTGGAGTGATTTTGTTTAGTAAGAATTTTGAAAGTAGAGCGACCGCAGGAACTTTATTAAGAAATAAAGCCGAATTGTCGATTAGTAAAGATTTTCATTTTGAAATCATCGCTCTGTGCCTATGTAGGAATATTGAGAATTTGCTGAGTATGAGGGCACTCCTCATTATTTGTTAATCATTTGCCTTTATGGTGTGAGAGAATTTTTTTAATTCCGGAATCCTGTTGGGCAATTTGGAATTCTTCGTACTGGTTAACTTCGAATAAGACTCACAATATCCGTCAATATCTTGTCAGAGAGTTTTGAGAGGATTGGTTTAAATCCGAAATGCTGTAGGGTAATTTCGATTTCCTAGATAGCTTTGAAATAATTTTAGAGGAAGACGTTTTGTAATGGGAACCTCCTTTTGACCGTCATGCGCACATTAGCATTTTCCTGCATCTTTATTTCTTAGGATTCTGTCCCTGATTTAGATTTAATTTTGAAATTGACATTGAGTACGTGTATTCTGCAACTCTTTCTCCGATTCTTTCTCTCTTTCTCTTTCCTCATTTCTCTGTCATTTCTTAATAGTTATGATTTTAAATAAAGTTTCCTTCAAATTCTTTTTTGATTTTTCCAAAATTAGGCGGCTCCACAAAGTCTTAATTTTGTGTAGGCAGGCAAAACTAAAGTAACTTCGTTTTTTGGTTTCAAAATTAAAACTTTTTAATTTTGGCTGAATTATCTGCAACTGTCCATGTACATTTCTTTTTTGTGCAAATTAAGGTATAATTCTCTGAGCTATCAGAGACTTCCCAGGCGATTATACGTACTGAAACCAACTCTAAGAAAATTGGCAAGGCCAATCAAACAGTACCTACTGTTAAATCACGATTGGAATTTCTTGACAGAATGCTTGAAAAGCTGAGAAAACCTGCATCTGGAGATAAAAGCTGGAACTACACCAGCTGAGCGTGCGCAATTAAAATATTTTTCAAAATCTAAATATCTCGCTATTAAAGATGCTTATCTCAATGCGCGAGTTTATTTGTATAATCAATTAGTCTTGCTTATTCCTCAGCCTAGGGCTAATGAAAGTTTAAATCAGTCTAAAATTACTCGTCATGATTCCTCGTCTGTTAAGCTTCATGAAATCACTTTACCGAAGTTTTCAGGAGACTACAAGGATTGAGAGAATTTTCGCGATTTATTTATTGCTTTATTAATTCAAAACGATTCCTTGTCTGATATAACAAGGTTACACTATTTGAAATTGTCCTTAAAATGAGAAGCTGAAAGTTTATTAAAACATGTTTCGATAACTGATGCTAATTTACTTCCACTTGGGATTAAATTGCAAATCAGATTCTATTCACGGCTTTAGATTCCAATTTTTAATGTTTCAACCTTGAAATTCTTACCTAAATCACAACTATGTTCAAATACTAACGGAAACCCCTTGCAAAAAACCAACTACTTGAATAATTCAAAAGTGCAACTGATGCAATTTTGAAGCATCTTGAGCCTGTAGCATAAAATAAAGTTGTTAAACAAAAAACTAGCTAAAACACTTTCAACCTTTTTCAATTTATTTTTTTCTTTTATTCAAAATCATTGCACTTTCTAGCAAAACGCAATTATTAATTCATGCTATACAATGCATGGAACTGTTAGCATCGTTTTATTTAATTCTTGAAAGCTCGAGCTCTTATAGCAGAGTTATTAATCACACTTCACCACTAAATCCATTCAACTCTTAACAAATAGTAAATGTGAATGTCTGATTACTTATCAGATCTTATAAATAGACAAAAATACGAAACAATAATTGTAATTCATACGAATTACTTAATTTAATAAATTACTTATCAATCAAAGTAGGTGATTTTGTATATGACAAATCCTTGAATAGTAATTGAATTCAAGTGAATAAATTATCACCTTTCATTAAAATTAATCATTCTAAAATTTTAATTTGTCCAAAAAGCTCATTATCAAGAATTGGAGTAGTTCAAATTCTAATTTCAGATCAAATTGTGGATTTTAACGCCAGAACCTTAAAAATTCCATCTGAAATAACGAAATAGTAGGTAGATCGTTTCTAAAGCAATTACAATTAGTCATTCCTGAATTTCTTCAATAAGTAAAAGATTTTAGTCTTACTTCTAAACAAATATATCGCAAAATTTCTAATGATCCAATTCAAACTCAATTCATCGGCGATATCAATCGCACACTCAGTGAAGCCATGATGATATCCACGCTAGAGTGATTTGCCGTACAACAAGGGGTTGTAAATATCCCCAGTTATGATGGCAAAAACATGCCCGTTAGAGATTTTATCCAAGATATTATAAACGGGGAATCATCGGTGCTGCTAACTATAAAGCAAAGTATCTCAAGACGGTATTAGCCCGATTAAAAGGGACGGTACGAGATAGCATTCATACAAAAACTTTGACGACTCTTAATGAATTGATTGAACATCTAAAACAGCGATTTTCACCCCGTAAAACCTATTCGTGGTATTTATATGCATTTCAACCATTCGAATGAATCGAGAAGAAAATTTAAACGAATTCTTTGATCGAGAACTTCTTCTAAAATCAGGAGCTCAAGCGGCCCTTGAAGATAAATATCAAAATGTCGAACAATTATTACCCCCGCTTAATGACTGCGCCTCTGAAGCCTTTAAACGTGCTCTACCTGACAGTATATCAGGATTGGTAGGAGCGCGCAACCCCCTGAGATCGAATGCAGCTTTAAAAGTCGCGCTCGAGTACGAAGCAAGACAGCAGTTGAACTCTCAATATCCTACAAATTCTTAATATGAATCAAGATATTCTCAACCCAGTTATTTAGTTTTACAGGATCATAGTCCTAGTTTTTATGTTCGTTTTACAATGACTGAAAACAAATATGAAGCTTCTGATCAAAAACCAAACATAATTTCACACACACAAGAATTTTCCAATTTTCCGTATAATCATATTCCTCCATACGAGTATCCGTATACATTTTACCCTTACCCTTATTTTCCAACTGCTCCGTTACAAACTACAGGATATCCTAATTCAAATTATTTACAGAATGGAATCATTACACAACCCCCTCTACGAACAAACACAGACCATTTAAACTAATACTCCGTTCGCCGAACAGACGCGATGACGAGCACGGAGAAATAGGAGCGTCATACAAGCGTACAATTCATATTGAAACACAACCAAATTACGGCTTTAAATTTAATATAGAATGTCCAGCTGTAGAATTTTCATCCCCCAATTTCAATAAAACAAAAGTTTAATTTTCAGACGACACGTGAGCCGATATTAATATAATACGGCTAACCTCCTTAAACGAAAAGTTACTAATAACACTGGTTTACAAAAAAAAACGTGAGGACTATTTGGCAAGACCACTTTATCCTTATGTATTTTGACGCGCTGAATACGAATCCGAGGTCTATTTACCTCCATCACGTCAGGTTCTATTTGTACAACGATAAATATTTATAATTGTAATAATCAATTTTATAAACAAAACCTCTGCATTTATCATTTTCACACAGAAAAAGCATTTTTTCACTAAGATTATTCTAATTAGTTAATATTGTAATGAATTATCCATAAATAATTGAGTCAATAAATACCTGTGATTTTTAACTGGAATTTCTCTAAATGCTTTATTGAAAAATTCTCTTGACGAAAGCAAGTTTGAAAATCATTGACTTATTATCGGATATAATCTCCATGGAAAAACGGCTGTTCGGTACAATTGTTTATAGAAATTGTTGTTCAAAATACATATGTCGATTCTTCGTATTTCATTTTTTATCTTCTAGAAACAATTTTTATTATACTTTTCATCCCTTGGATTAAATGCACAGGGGTATGAAAAAGATAAAAAAAATTGTTAACTTGCCAATGTAATTGTTATAAACAATTGTACTAACAAATAATAGGAATGAAGGGTTATTCGATTTCAAAGTATATTTCTGCTCTGAAATCGCTTGCTTTCATGGTTCGGATAGTACTTGGCCGTTAAAATCATGATTGAATGTTATTTGTTTATTTTGTAAACAGATTATATAAACAAACGCACATTCTGGGCGTTTCTAGGCGAAAAGAATTCGTTGTTTCTTCTGGCCTTCCTGAAATTATATCGACCATGATGTTTTATGAGAAAAATTTCACCACCCATTAATATTTTTTCTTTTCATAAACAAATTATATAAACAAATCAACATTTTGGGCGTCTTCAGGCGAAAAATTGTTTTTTCTTTTGACCTTATTGAAACTATAGTTCCAATGATGTTTTGTGAGAGAATTTTTGCCAATAATCAATATTGCTTTATTTTATAAACAAATTATATAAACAAATATAAATATTTTGGGGGTATTTAAGCGAAAAGAATTAGTTTTTTCTTCTGATCCTTCTAAAATTATATTGTCAATAATGTTTTCTCATGAAAATTTTGCGAAATAATCAATATTTGTTTATTTTGTAAACAAATGATATAAACAAATGCACACTTTGGGCTTTTTTAAGCGAAATAATGGTTTTTTCTTCTGACCTTGCTAAAATTATAGTGCGAATGATGTTTTCTGAACAAAATTTTGGAACTCATCAATATTTGTGTATTTTATAAACAAATGCACGTTTCGGACGTTTTTAAGCAAAAAGAAATCGTTTTTTACTTCTGACCTCGCTGAAATTATATTCTCAATGTTTTATGAAAGAAATGTAATATGTATTAATATTTTCTTATTTTACAAACAAATTATATATAAAAAATGAACATTTAAGCCGTTTTGAGGTGGAAAGAAATCGTTTTTCTTGTATTAGTCTTGAAATTATACTGTCAATGATGTATTCATAAAACATTTTCCTATTGCTGATCATATTATATCATTATTTTATATATTATATTATTATTATTGCTATTACTTTCACCTGTCAAAAGAAAAAACAATATCTTTGCAATCAAAAAAGGTGAATTCATTTATATAATTTGTTTTTAAAATGAGCAAATATTAATGCATGTAGACATTTTCTCGGAAAACATCATTGGCAATTTAATTTCAGCAAGTTTAGAAGAAAAAACGATTCCCTTTTGCTTAAAAATTACCAAAGTGTGCATTTGTTTTTATAATTCGTTCATAAAATAAACAAATATTGACGCTTTTGCGTAAAATACATCATAAAACATTATTGGCAATATAATTTCAGCAAGATCTGAACAGAAAACGGTATATCTTCGCCTAAAATCGCCCGCAATGTGTATTTGTTCATATAATTTGTTTATGAAATGAAAAAATATTGATGTGTGGCAAAATTTTCTTCATAAAGCATCATGGGTGATAGAATTTCAGAAAAGTCAGAAGAAAAAACGAATTTTTTTCGCTAAGAAACACTCAAAAGGTGCATTTGCTCATACAATTTGTTTATAAAGTGAACAAATATTGATAAGTGGCCAAAATTTCTTCAAAAAACATCATCAGCAATATATTTGCAATAATGGTGATAGAAAAACCGGTTTCTTTTCGCTGAAAAGCGCCCAAAATGTGCATTTCCGAATATAATTTTCCAAAATAAACGAATGACATTGAATTTTAAATTTCAGTGGCCACGTATTATCCTAACCATGAAAGCAAGCGGTTTCAGAGCAGAAATGTACTTTGATGATGAATAACTCCTAATGTCGACAATTTGTTAATATAATTTGTTTATAACTATTAACTTTGCAAGTGATCAGTTTTTTTTATCTTCCTCATACACCTGTGCATTAAATTCAAGGGACAAGAAGTATAAGAAAAATGTTGTCTAGAAGATCAACAATGAAATTAAAAAATCGACATTTTTTTCGCTGTTTGTATTCTAAAGAAATAAAATCTAGAATCGGTCCATAATTACGTTCTAAATGTCATTTTGAACCTCGTTTTCCGATTTCACCCCAATGTGCGCCGCGCCGGTCGGTCTCTCTTTTACGAGCGGTTTTCCCCGTCATTGTGAGCGGTGCTACGACAACAATGATGAGATTACGAGATTTTATTATTTGAACCATCAAACAATACATTTCAACTGCAGAAGTATAGGGGTGATGGACAACTCGTCCTCCGCTACCAGCCTCGAATGAGTGGGCGGGTCGGTATACCTGAGATCTTAGTATCCATTTTACTTACTACTAGAACCAGATGAGCCTAGGCTAATATACACGGGCACGCGCGTGCCATCTTTTCTATTATTTTTATTGTTAACTCAATTTTCTGGTAACTATTTATATGTTGAAAGTTTTTGACTACTCAAATTCTTGCTGAAATTAGATTCTGAAAGAATGTAAACATGCGAATAATTTTTACTCCATATGTTTTACAAATTTTAACTTCCATTTCTAAAATTTTCATCTATCAATAAGTTTTTAAACTAACTCCAGAAAATTCAACTTTAAACAGAATCATTTTATAATTAATTGATCAGTTTACAATATAAAAAACATTTAATAATTATTTTCAATGAAACATGCATTCAATTTTTACTCTATGCCTATAAATATTTTTTTTAGCTTTCATTCCTGAAATTTTCAGTTGTTGATAACCGTCTAAACTAATCTTCGAAAAAATGAAAACATTCACATATAATTTTGAATATGGAATTCAGATACTTATTATGAAACAGCACAATTATTTGACAAAATTATATAATCGTAATGGATGTATTCTAAACAAAAAATAAAGATTTAATACAAATATAATAGCCAATATTCAATTACATAACCTTCACATAAATAGTCAACTTACACTACTGAATAGAGAAAAATTTATGTTCAATCTTCATGTAATTTATATATTGTGAAAAAATCAATCAGTCAATAATCAATTAATTAATTGGATGGGATTGCAGTTGTATTTTAGTTGGATTGGATTGCAGTTGAATTGTATTAGATTGCAGTTGGTTCGGATTGCATTGCAGTTGTATTGGATTGGATTGGATTTTAGTTGGACTGGATTGGATTGTAGTTGGATTGTAGTTGGATTTCAGTTGGATTAGATTGGATTGCATTTAGATTGGATTGGATTGCAGATGGATTGGATTGTATTGCAGTTAGATTGAATTGGATTTCAGTTGGATTGGATTGGATTGCTGTTGTATTGGATTGTATTGCAGTAGGATTTTAGTTGAATTGGATTGTAGTTGGATTGAATTGAATTGCAGATGGATTGGATTGCAATTGGATTAGATTGGATTCCAGTTAGATTAGATTGGATTGCAGTTGGATTGAATTGGATTGGATTAAATTCGATTGCATCAGGGTTCAATGGATTGCAGTTCGATTGGATTGGATTCCAGTGGGATTGGATTCAATTGCAGTTGGATTGAATAGCAGTTGGATTTGATTGAATTTGATTAAATTGGATTGCTGTTGGATCGGTTTAAATTGCAGTTGACTCGATTGACTTGCAGTTGGATTGGAATAAATTGGATAGCATTAGGCTTTGATTGGATTTTAGTTGGATTGGATTCCAGTGGGATTGGATTCGATTGCAGTTGGATTGAATTGCAGTTGGATTGAATTAAAGTTTTATTGGATTGTAGTAGGATTGGATTGAATGGAAGTTGGATTGGACTAGATTGCAGTTGTATTGGATTAAATTGGATTGCAACTTGATTGGTTCGATTTGCAATTGGATTGGATTGCAGTTGGCTTAGATTAGATCTCATTTGGATTGGATTGGCTTGTAGTTGGATTGCAGTTGGATTGGATTTGATTGCTGCTGGATAGAATTGCTGTTGCATTGGATTGAATTGCCGTTTGATCGCATTGTATTGCAGTTGAATTGCATTGGCTTGCTGCTTGATTGGATTAAATTGAATTACAGTTGCATTGAGTTAGGTTGCAGTTGGATTGAATTGGATTGCAGTCAGGTGTGGATTGGATTACTGTTGAATTGGATTGTATTGCAGTTGGATTTGATTGGATTGCAGTTTGGTTTGGTTTGAATTGAAGTTGGATTGGATTGCAGTTTCATTGGATCGGATTGCAGTTGGCTTGGATTGCATTTGAATTGGATTGGAATGCAGTTGGATTGGATTGGATTGCAATTTGATAAAATTGAATTGCAGTTGGATTGGATTGTAGTTGGATTGAATTGCAGTTATATTGGATTGGATTGAAGTTAGATTGGATTGGATAGCAGTTTAATTGGATTGGATTGAATAGCAGTTTAATTGGATTGGCTTGCAGCTGGACTGGATCGGATTGCTGTTAAACTTGATTGGATTGCAGTTAAATTAGATTCAATCGCAGTCGGATTGGATTGCAGTTAGATAAAATTTAATTGCAATTTGATTGGATTGAATTGTAGTTGGGTTTGATTACAGTTGGATTGGATTGGTTGCAAGGAGAAAGACGTGAGTAAGTGAGAGACTACGAAGTGAAGTTTGGACTTAAATCCAATCCAATGAAATCCAACTTTAATTCCGTCCAATCCAACTTCAATCCAATCCAATCAAATTTCAATCAGACCGCAATGCAATTCAACTGAAATCCTTTCAAATCAAACTCCAATCCACTAGAATCCAACTGCAATCCAATCAAATTGCTATTTAATCCAATCCGACTGCAATCCACTATAATCCAACTGGAATCAACGCGAATCCAACTGCTATCCAATCCAATCAAACTTCAATCCAATCTAATCCAATCTAAGCCAACTGCAATCCAATACAATCCAACTGCAATTCACTTCAGTCCGACTGCAATCCAATCCAATCAAACTTTAATCGAATCTAATCCACCTGCAATCCATCCAATTCAATTGTAATCCATTCCAACTGCAATCTAATCCAATACAATCCAAGTGCAAACCAATCCAATCCAGCTAAAATATATTTTAATCCCGCAAGCAGCAATCTAATCTAACTACGATCCAATCAACCGCAAGCTAATGAAATCCAACTGCAATCGAATCAAATCCAACTGCAATCGAATCGAATTTAACTGCAATTCAATACAATCCAATCCAACTGCAATACAATCTAACTGAGATCCAATCATACTGCAATCCAATCCAACCGCCATGAAATATAACTGGAATACAATCCAATCCAACTGCAATCCAATGCAATCCAATCCAAGTGCAATCCAATCTAATCCAGCTGAAATCCAATGTAATCTAACTGCAATACAATCAAAGTACAATCCAATCAAATTCAACTGCAATCAAATCGAATCCAACTGCAATCCAATACAATACAATCCAACTGCAATCCAATATTATCCAACTGCAATACAATGTAATCTAACTGCAATTCAATCAAAGTACAATCCAATAAAATTCAACTGCAATCGAATCGAATCCAACTGCAATCCAATACAATCTAACTGCAATTCCATCTAACTGCAATAAAATCTAACTGTGATCCAATCCAACGGAAATCTCATCCAACCGCAATCCAATCTAATTGGAATCCAGTCCAATGCAACTGCAATACATTCCAATCCAACTCAAATCCAACTGCAATCCTATCCAATTCGACTGCAATCTAATTCGACTGCAATCTAATTCGACTGCAACCCAGTCCAACTGCAATTCAATAAATCCAACTGCAGTCCAATGCAATCCAACTGCAATCAAATGCAATCTAACTCAA
Source organism: Andricus grossulariae (assembly GCA_011634705.1). NCBI lineage: Eukaryota > Metazoa > Arthropoda > Insecta > Hymenoptera > Cynipidae > Andricus > Andricus grossulariae. Next base: position 6,044,828 of record JAABKJ010017545.1, read on the forward strand.
ATCCAATTCTTACAACTAAAATGTAATCCAATCCAACTGCAATCGAATTCAATCCAACTTCAATTGCATCCAACTGCAATCAAATATAATCCAACTGATATCCAATCAAATCCAACTGCAATCATATCCAATCTAATTGCAATCCAATCAAATTCAACTAAAATCCAAATGCAATTAAATTCAATCCGACTGCAATCCAATCTAAATGCGATCCAATCCGACCCAATCCAACTGCATTCCAATCTAACTGCATTCTAATCCAAATGCAATCTAATGAAACTAAAATCCAACTGCAATTCCATCCAATCCATCTGCAACCCAATCTAAGCCAACTGCAATCGAATAAAATCCAACTGCAATCCGATTCAACTGCAATCTAACTGCAATCCAATATAATCCAACTGCAATCCAATATATTTCTACTGTAATCCAATGTAATCCAACTGCAACAATGTAATCCAACTGCAATCCAATCCAACAGCAATACAATCGAATTAGAATCTAATCCAACTGCAATCCAATCCAATACAACCCAACTGCAATCCAATGTAATCCAAATCCAATCCAGTGTAATCCAACTGCAATCCAATCCAATCAAATCTAACTGGAATTCAATAAAATCCAACTGCAATCCAATCCAATCAAATCTAACTGGAATTGAATAAAATCAAACTGCAATCCAATGCAATCCAATCCAAGTGCAATCCAATTTGATCCAGCTGAAACCTCTCTTAATCCAACAAAACAGCAATCCAGTTAACTACGATCCACTACAATCCAATCCAACTACGATCCGATAAAATCCAACTGCAACATAATCCAACTGCAATCCAATATAATCCAAATGCAATCCAATCCAACTACAATCCAATTCAAATCCAACTGCAATCCCATCCGATTCGACAGCAATCTAATCAGACTGCAACCCAATCCAACTGCAAGCGAATAAATCCAACTTTATTCCAATGCAATCCAACTGCAATCAAATGAAATCTAACTGGAATCCAATTCTTCTAACTGAAATCCAATTCTTCCCACTGAAAGCCAATTCTTCCAACTGAACTCCAATCCAACTGCTATGGAATTTAATCCAACTTTAATTGCATCCAATTGCAATCAAATATAATCCAACTGCAATCCAATGCAATTCAACTGCAATCCAATCCCATCCAATTGCAATACAATCTAATCCAACTGCAATCCAATGCAATTCAACTAAAATCGAACTGCAATTCCATTCAATCCGACTGCAATCCAATCAAAATGCGATCCAATCCAACCCAATTCAACCGCATTCAAATTTAACTGCAATCCAATCCAACTGTAATCAAACCTAATCTAACTGCAATCCAATACGACTAAAATCCAACGGCATACCCATCCAATTCGACTGCAATCCAATTTAAGTGCAATCCAATCCAACCGCAATCTAATCCAATCCGACTAAAATTAACTGCACTCCCACCCAATCAGACTGCAATGGAATCGAACTGCAATTGAATCCAAGTCAATATAACTTCAATTAAATAGGCGCTAATTCATTTGCCGAAGAAGTGGAAGTAAAATGGCAATTGATTGTACTTCATGCTCCTTGCTGGAAAATTGAGTAGATTGTGTTCATCGTCGAAAATTTCGTTGGAGTTCAATAAATGTACGTCGGCCATTCTTTCATAACCATGGGACGACCATGGGACGATCGTGGGATGACCGTAGGATGACCGTGGGATGACCGTGGGATGACCGTGGAATGACCATGAGCGAAGATTGACCCACGCTCACCCCATGTTTATCCCATGCTTATCCCATGCTTGAGCTATGGTTCACCTTTCCACGCGGGAGTTTAAAAAATAAAAAGTATGAAACTATAATTTTCATCAAAATATTCAAATAATTTTACTTTATACTTTTTCATAAATTTTAACTTCCATTCCTGAAAATATAATTTAATAATAACCTTCTCAACTATTTACAGAAAATTTGATGGTAATAGAATCAGTTAAGAATTATTTAATTAGTTCACAACATGAAAAGCATTCGATAATTATTTTCATTGCCATATTCAAATAATTTTTACATTAAAATTTCCTTTAAATTTGAAATTACATTGATATATATTTAATTTAATATTACTACAGAAATAAAATTCTTACAATTTGTTTTCATGTTATTCTAACATCTTCAGGCGATGACAGGCTTACTTAACATTGCTACCATTTAGTTATAGAACAAGCACATCACGGAACAGTAACACTCGCTATATAACCTAATATAACAATGTTCTCATCTTGTTACGAATCACTTACGTGACGCGTTTGCTGGGAAGAAAGTTTGATTTATATCTTTTATACTTTCTACTTTTCTCATTAAAAGGCCTTTTGTGAAATTTTAGTTACACTAGATGGCTTTCTTTGGATATATGTTTTTTAATTGTCTTATCAAAAGTGCAAGCAGATTTTCAGGTTACGATCCCATAATAACAACTGTATATGCTTAAATCATAAAACGCGCCATAGTGCGCTTGATATATATTTATATGATGCGCGGCGCCGTAAGACTACTTAGATCTAAGAACGTAATAAAAGAAGAACGGTAGTGGATTTTAACCCAATGTCAGTACGAAACTGACTACATAAACCTTCTATAAAGAAATAACATAAAACGGGTTGGTTACGTTACGCGTTTGCAGCGGTAGAAGGTTTTATTGTTTATACTTTTCTCGTCATATAGGTGAAAGTGGGTATGGTGCCGATGCGAGGCACAGAGACTAAAATAAATAACGCCCGTGTTTTTTAATTTCCATATCAGTTTTTTCACTTCAAATAGCTTTCTTTGTTCTTCAAGGAAGATATTTACCGTAAAAAAAACCTGATATGAAAATTAAAAAACACAAGCGTTATTTGTAAGAGTCAACAGCCCTGCATCGGAAACATACCCTACTTTACCCTTCTTTTCTCGTTAGAAGGCTTTCTGTGCAGTTTCAGTTACACTAGATGGTTTTGTTTGGATATATGTTTTTTAATATTCTTATCAAAAGTGCAAGCACATTTTCAGGTTACGGTCCCATAATGACAACTGTATATGCTTAAATCATGAAAGGCGCCGTAGCGCGCTTTATATATATATATAAAAGGATATATAAGGCGGACGCGGAATTCTGAATCTCCAGTGTCTTCATAACCGAATTGTTTTGAGTACAGCTTACATCGTTGCAAATGGAAAAGATCCTCTCATTGAAATTTATTCATTCTGTTAAAAATTCATTATTTTAAAGTTGGATTTAACATTTTTTAGTTAAAAATTAGAATTTTTTACTAAAATATCAATTATTACATTTTTCGTTGAAAATTTAGCTTTTTTGGTCGAAAATTCATCTTTTTTTTCGGTTGAAAATTCAACTCTTTGGTTGAAACTTTTTTTGTTGTTGAAATTTTGATTGACATACAGAAATATTAAAAAATCATTGAAAATTTTCTTGAGAATCTTACGAAAATTATATTTACATCAACTTAAAAATAAATAAACTTGAAAAATAAATAGTTATTCGAAATTTTTATTTTGTATACAAAAATATTTTTTGCCTTAAATTATAATTTGGTTGAAATTTTCCTTTTTTCTTCACTAAAATTTTTTTTTGCATTGAAATTGATTTATTTTTTTGAAAATTCATTCGTTTTAAGTTGATTTTAACTGCTTTCAATTAAAAATTAGAACTTTCGAAGGTTATATAAATGTTTTTTCATAGGATTCTTGACAAAATTTCACAAAATTTCTCAATATTTCAAATATGTCAAATAAAAATTTCAACAAAAAATATAAGAATATGTTCATTACTTATTAAAATACCACAAAGAGTTACCTTTAAGAGTTACAATTAAAATAAAATTGTAAAAACTAAATTTTGTAATGTTGAGATAAGTATTTTCAGACAATGAAGGTTTTGTAAAATTTTATATATTAAGAGAGCATATGAAGTAAAGTCAATAACTTTCTGGCTTTTTCTCTTAAAATCCCCAAAATTATGATTAGAGCCAAAAATAGCATGAAAAGAAAGATAAGTATCACAGGTAGGTATACAGTAGAAATGTTGATTAATTTAATAAATTAAAAATAATTATCATTTATTATTATTTTGACTTTATAATATTCAAAATCAATTGAAAAATAAAACATAAAGAATGAAAAATGAAAATGTAGAATCGGATAGTTTAAAACATTCCATAAGAATTTCTGAAAAACATAATCATTAAATATCTCAAGACTTCATTACATGTATTTGAAGACCGACCCCACAATATGTTGTGAGTGTCCGCCACAATCAGCTCGTCACTCCAGAAAAGAACTCAATACAGAGTTTTCGCCTGGAGCCGGGTGCAGCCATCCTCAATGTTTCACCACTCATATACATGAGCAATCCAGACTGAGAGATCGCCACATCCAAAAATTCCAGCCGACAAGCGTATGGATGAATGATTTTAAACCAAACCGACGACCGCAGTGGAGAGAGGACACTACGGCATCTCATTCGGTAATCAGTCAGGTTTCGGAGCTCGACTCCGGAGTCAAAATCCAGAGTCAGACTCCGACACCGACGCGCCCATGCATCTAGGCCAAGCTATCTCTGGATTAACTCAAGCAGGTTTCACCCAAGAAACAGTTGTGACGATATGCTCGGCCGCAGCCGGGTGCAGCCCTCGTTGGCCTTTGAAACCTTAATCCAATTAGCCGCTGTCTCCCTTCCTTCCCGGAGGAGTAAGGGAACACAACGTTGCCACTCACGTGGTCCGCTCGAATGCAATAATGCCTACTTTTCGGGCATCCACGCCCATTCACTCTCTATTCACCACACGACTTTTCTACCTCAGGTAGCGCGAACGGACCTCTTAGTTCGTAACACTGGGAAAATATGAACAGGCGAGGAGTGAACGCATCGAGCGTTCACCCAGCATTTCGCTCCCAATCCTTGTAAAAATCCGCAAAATAGCAGTTTTAGATCAAATTCATGATAAAGACGGTATTTTTCAGGGACTGAGAGTGAATCACGAGCGAGCCAAAAGTGAGGCTGCAAATGCGCTCTTCAAGAGATATACTCTGTGGGAGAACTGTAGCTTGAAAGAGGCTTCCTCAAATCTCTTCAAGGTCGGTGTTATCCCTCCGCAAACAATTCGGGGAAAGATTTAAGCAGGCACGTAGGTAGCGAGAAGGAATCCCGAGAATATGACGGTCCCGCTGAATGAACTCTGCCCCCACTCCGGTATGGATTTGTAAGAAAATACATGAATTTTCAACGAATAATGAAAAATTGTCAATTAAAAACGGAATAGTAAAAGTTTCAGTTAAAAGAATTTTTTTAACCAAACAAAAATCGAAGTTTCAGCAAACTATTAAAATTTCAAACAAAATAAATAAATTGTCAACCAGAAAGATCAATGTAAAAAAAGGTAGTACTACAAAGACGTATTTTCAACTGAAAAAAAAAATATGTTGAACCAGAACAAAAACCAAATTTCACAAGATATTCTACTTTTAAACCAAAAATGTTATAGTTAAAACAATTAATTTTTAACCAAAGAAAGAAATCATTTTGTCAAAAAAAGAATTGAATTTTCCACTAAAAAGGATATTAAAAGAAATGTAATTCTTAAATATTCAGATAAATTAAAAGAATGTCATTGTTAAATATTCAGATAAAAAAATAAGTTAAAAAAAGGAAATTTGTAACAGAATCGTTAAATTTTCAACCGTTTTCCAACGAGAAGACGAATTAGAAAAAAAAAATGAATTTCCAACCATATATAGTGGACTAAGAAGATACTTCTTTCCACCAACAGTGTAATTATTTAATTTTCAGTTTAGAAAATAATATTCAACCAAAAAACAAGTTTCAAGAAAGTAGTTGAATTTGCAACAAAAACCAAATTAAATTCCAACCAAAACGATAAATTTTCAAATAAGAAGAATAACTTTCTATCAAAGAGACAAATTTTGCACACACAAAAATTTCAACTGAAAAAGTTAGTACATACTTATGTTCTCAGTTAAAAAATTACTTTATAAATAGAGAAATAGCTGCAAAATATATAAATTTCCAACCAAAGAGATGAAGTTTAAACCGAAATAGATGGATTTTCTAAGAAAAATTTTCTGGCAAAAAAATATTAATTTCCACAAAAATAATTGTCTACCAAAGAGACGAATTTAAAAAAGAAAACGAATTTTAAAGAAGAAAGTGAAATTTTCAACCGAAAATAGTATAGTAAAAAATTTTATTTTCAACAGTATAAAAAGCAATTTTTTAGCCAAATAAAATAATTTTCAACAAAAAGAATATAATAATATTCTACCAAAGAACACTAATTTACAACCATACATAGTTGAATTTGCATACATAGTCAAGCAATAACAAAATTGTTTAATTAATTTATTTATTTATTTAAGAACAGTGCACGGGCAAAGCCCTTTATTACAAATCAACTTATAAACTAATTGAAAAACAAACTTAAATATAGATCAGCTGAACGAGCATAATGGCCGCGATTTCTGGTTGAATCGCCCAACAAATGGTTGAAATCAGTCGCAGTTGTGTTAAAAAAATCAATATTATTGTTGAACTTTCTATTTATGTGTTTTAGATCGAAGAGATTTTACGGGTGCATTTATTTTTATTTTGGAAAGTAAAGTAGGACTGGCAATAAAATTATTTGAAATATTGTGCAGGAATCGTCAATCAGCAAAGAGGAATCTAGAACAAATTTTAGTGATATTAAGTAACGCTCTAATCCCGTCATAATCGTGATCGCGTCTGTCCATAGCCATGCCCAGCTGTCTAGCCGCGAAACGAAGGAATCGGTTCTGAATGCGTTCGAGTCGGATATTATGAACGGCATATTTCGGAGACCAGATGACTGATGCATATTCTATAAGTGGTCTTACTAGCGAGAAGTAAAGAACCTTTAGCGCAAATGGGTTTCTGAGTTGAGATGCATTTCTAGTAACGAAATCAAGAGATCTAAGGGATTTGTTTGCAGCGGCAGAAATCTGATCATCGAAAGATAATGTCTCGTCAAGGAGTACCCCAATGTCACGCACACGTTTGACTCTGTCTAGCCCCCCCCCCCTCCCCGATGAGATAGTTGTACTTAGGAAAGTGTTTTTTCCTATAGAAAATGATATGACTGCACATTTCTTAATATTAAGCGGCATCCTATTTAAAGTGCACCAATCTTGCAGCCGATCAAGGTCGTCCTGTAGGTCGATGCAATCTAGATGAGAGTTTATTTCTTTGTATAATTTGAGGTCATCAGCAAAAAGCAAAAAGAAGCAAAATTTAATACATGTGCTATGTCGTTGGCATAAAGGAGGAATAAGAGAGGTCCAAGATGCGAGCCTTGTGGTACACCAGACGAAGCGAGAAACATTTCAGAAAATTTCACATTAAGACGTACTGATTGGAATCTACCATCCAAATAACTAGTAAGCCATGGAAATAAGTTAGAAGAAATCCCAAGAGCTCCGAGCTTAGCCACTAGCATGCCGTGGTCAACTGTTATCGGCCTATAGTTTTTAACATCTCTAGAGTTTCCTGATTTGAATATGGGAACAACTATACCCTTCTTCCACTCTTGAGGGAAATAACACTTCGAAACTGACAAGTTGAAAATTAGGTATAATGGAGTAATAAACGCGGAGCGACACGACTTCGGAAGAGAGAGGGGTATAACATCAGCTACGGCCCCTTTATTCTGATCTAATTTCGAAAGCTTACACAAAATTTCATTCCTACTGATTTTTAAATTGGAGCGGTCTATAACATCAGTTTGCTTAAAATGGACATCACTAGAGATCGGTTCTTTATAAACGGACTTAAAATGTCTGGAAAAAAGTTCAGCTATACTCTCACTAGTGTATGCGTGTTCGTTGTTAAAAACATTTCGTTAGGCAAGTTATTATCATTTCTAATAGCATATATGTAATTCCAAAAATATTTGGGATTAGATATAATGGCATTTTCAGTATTTGCAAGAAAAGATTTATAACAAGTATTCGAAAGCTTCTTACATTTCGTTCGAAGATTTGAAAATTGTTGGTAGTCGCTCAGATTGCGAGATTGTTTATAATTAGCATGAGCAATTTTCTTGGCAATAACACAATGTTTTAAATTACCGTCGAACTAAGGGGGATAGGAGGAGGGTTTACCAATTATTGTGGGTACATAATAATTAATTCCAGTAAAACTATAAGTATACAGAGTGTCTATACCCTCATCTATAGAAGATGAAGCAAGGAGGTAATCCCAGTCAACTTCATTAATAAAGTGACTAATTGCCGCAGTGTTCGCTTTCTTAAAATTAAATCGGACAAAGTTAGGTGTAAGATGGTTTGAATCACTAGCTACAAGGCCCACTCTAAGATCAAGTGTGAGGGGAGGATGATAATTATCCATGGTTAATAGTGGATCAACTGCTACATGTAAGGTGTCAATAATATTGTTGTTAAATAATAAGTCTAACAGATCCCCGTGCACATTGCAGTTGTTGTTTAATTGCGAAAGATTTAAGTAATCAATGACATCGGATACGGTAGATGAGATGTCTATACACAGCTGTGACGACCCAGGTTTTGGACAGCAGCTGGGACCCTATTCTGAGTTTAAATTCCACATTGCATAGGGCATGTTGAAATCACCAAAAATACAAACGGTTGAACCAGGAAATGAGTATAGAACCTCCTCACATATAGTACTAAAGTCAATATAACTTTGTAAGTTAGCATTTGGAGGAATATAAAAAATGCCAATTATGTGGGTTTCAGAGTTGATAAAAAATCTCATGAACGCATGTTCAAGCGTATTAATATTAGTGGTGATTCCGACACCCCCTAGGCAGTGCTCGGAAGCAATTAGGACCCCACTACCCCGTGCATTGTCGCTAATCAGAACGCTTCTATCACACCTTAAAGATATCGTAGCCTAGGAAACTCAACTCAGCATTATCAATATTAGTGCGATGCCATGTTTCAGAAAAAATTATTACATTGTAAGGACTCAACGGAATAGCTTGACGCAAGAAATTTAATTTAGTACGCACGCCCCTGACGTTCTGGTAGTATACTGTGATCGAAGAGTTACAGGTGCCGGTCGTCTTGCATACGTTGGCAGAAGGGGGATTGATAGTGGTAGGGGAAACACATGATCCTACTTGCTGAAAGTGATGTTTGGCAACGTTATGTTCGTGTGCTGTTTCACCTTTGTAACAGCTGGAATCCCTTGATGATACTTCTCCCCGAGATCTACTTCTCCCATTTGCAGACGGGAGGCAAGCTCACTCTTGACTTCTGATAACTCCTCCAACTGAGTTTTTGTTTTGTCGGGTGTAATCCAAATTGATTTCATTAGATTGATTCTGCTGGCATCCTTCATGTTGCCGGTACCCTTCGTTGAATTGAGAAATGACCGAAGGAGTGCACACGCTGCTTCCGATGAGACACAAATCAGCTTCAACAGCCGTGGCCTTGATTGCGTCTGCGAGAAAATACCAATTCTGTAGGCACGGCAATTTATGAGCATATTATTTGAAACTATTTCAGAAAAAATTTCGGAAACTGTGGACATAGGGATTTCTTTGCTAGTGGAGCCATCATCATTACTCTTCTCGGGAATTCCAAAGAGTATCAGATTATTTTTCCTGGAAAATCTCTGCTCCATTTCAGAGAGACATTGACGGGTGAGTGATTTGATGTCAGTGGATGGGTGGGAGGTATCAACAGATTTTAATTTGTTAATCGTACCTTCAGCAGCATGCATCCTGACAGCGAATTTACGGAAGTTGAGACCATTTCAATTTCAGGTTTCATAGATGCGAAGCCACTTTTCATAATGCGTTCGAAATCCCCAATAGTAATCGGTGCAGAAGATAGTTCTGGCGAAGTCGGAGTGCGAGATCTTGGACGGCAACATTTGGCATAGGACCCAACGTCAAGAGGCGTTGCGCGTTGAGCACAGCCAGGATGGTAAGAAGTTTGACATCCTGAGCACAAAACCGCATCTATCACAGTGCTTTTACATCCGCGACAAATTAAATTTAAATTTTTTATTAATTTAAATTAAAATTGAAGAAAAATCATTTTTTAACTCTTTTTTTCTTATTAATTTTTTTATTATGATGCGATATCTTGGAGATGTAAAATAAATTAACTGTTAACGGGAATATAAATTGAATAATTTTTAAATAAATAATTTAAACCGATCTTCTTGAAAGTCCACTGAATTGTATTCATAGTGGGCCTCTTTTAATTCCCCAAAGAGGAGATCTCTTGTACGACTGGTGGTCGTAACACAGTGGCTCGAATTTTCGTGATTTTAACACGCACGCAATTTATCTTTTCCATGGGGGTTTTGGAAACGTTTTCTCTTCAGCTTTATGAAAAAACTAATGAGTTTTCTATGAGAAATGTATTTTTACTTCATTTTTTTTATTTCAAACTTATTTTTCCGTTCTTCTACAAGAGAGGCCGCACATTTCTTTTCCAAAAATGTTTGAAAAAAACAGCTTGTTTTAATCATTTCAAAATATTCTATTCGCGAAAACGGGGCGAAAACAATTGGTGGAGATATAGGACATTCCTTGCGCAGTATTATTTTCTCATAAAATAGTTATTTGAGAAATTCATTAAATTAAAAATTAAATGTATTATAAACTTTGGAGTGCTTTTTAGTGAGTCCCGTCGCCTCTCACTTGAATCAAATTGCAACAATTTGATTTCAGATTTCGGGGTGCTTTTTAGTGAGTCCCCTCGCATCTCACTTGAATTAAATGACGAGTTTTATTTCAGAATTCGGGGTGCTTTTTAGTGAGTCCTGTCGCCTCTCGCTTAAATTCAATTACAAAAATTTCATTTGAGAATTCAGGGTGCTTTCTAGCGAGTCCCCTCGCCTCTCACATCAATAATTGAGTTAAGTAATGTGCTTATTGCAATGCACGTGCATTTCTCTTTATGCTTTGCCTCACAGATTTTTTCGGGAAAAAATCATACACCGAAGATGTTGAATATTTTCTCAAGGTCAGAGTTAATTCAGCAGAGGGAACGAAAGAGTGGTATTTCAGTATTCCAGGCGCAGTCTTTGCAGATGCAAATCTAATTTGAAGTTCTTCATCAGTTGTGGCATGATTTTCCTTGGGACTAAAGATTATTAAAGTTTCGACTTAGTTTTTCTTCGCCCATTGATACAGAACACCAGCTGTCAAAATCGGATCTTTAAATGACGCCTGGAGGCTAGAACGAGCTGCACCCCCGATGCCATCGCACAAGCTTTTTCCATGCTTTTTTCATGCTGGGAGGGAGTCTCGCGCGATTGGTTCGCGTTCGCCACGAAAAAGTTTACAAGCGGGGAATAGTAAGGGTGAGGGTGGGTGTGGGAAAAGAAGAATGGGGAAGTTATGGAAGGGAAAAAGTAAAAAATTTTAAATACTATACAAACTAGGCTACGAAACCTTTTTTTGTAATTAATTTTTTACAAACTGTTTCTAAAGTCTTGAAAATGAAGTCACGATATAAAAGTGGATTAAAGTTACATAGTAAAAGTATAAACCTTTTTAATACTCAACCAAAATTGTTATTCTTCAAATAGTTCATAACAGCAATAATATTTCCGTTAAAAAATACTGGCTGTAACCGGAATTTCAAACATGGACGCTCGCAACAAGGCATCTGCGCGCAAGGATTATCCTATATCTCCACCAAGTTCTTTCGCCCCATTTTCGTTAATAGATCATTTTCAAGGGATTAAAACAAACTTTCTTCTTCAAAAATTTTTTGAAAAGAAATGTGCGGCCTCTACTGTAGAAGAACGCAAAAATTGGTTTGAAATAAAAAAATTAAGTAGAAATACATTTCTTGTAGAAAAATCATTATTTTTTCGTAAAGCAGAAGAAAAAAAGTTTGCAAAACCCCTATAGAAAAGATGAATTGCATAACTTTAGTAGATGTTATGGTTAATGAACTATCGGCGTTCGTTGTGAAATCACGAAAATATTCAAGCCCTTGTATTACGACAACCAGTCGCACTAGAGGTCTCCCCTTTAGGGAATTAAAAGAGATCCACTATGACTACAATTCAGTGGACTTTTAAGAAGATCGAAGACAAGTATTTAGGCGGGTACACTTGACAAATTTTGCCCCGTGTATAAAAACAAGTTTGAATCTGCTTCATCTAGAATTGTTATTGCTATTTTATAGATACGAGGGCTGTTTGATAAGTCAGTGACTTTTTGAATTTTTTTGCGCAGTAACTTTAAATGCACCACTGATACCGTCAACGCCATCTATGAATAGACTACTGTTAAATTTTGAGCGACATGGGTAATTTATTTTGTGTTTGATAGCCATTGAAAGGAGAGAACCTCGTGAATGTTAACGAAAATAGAGAAAAGTGAATTTCGTGTGCTGATTAAGCATTATTTTTTGCGTAAAAGACCATCACTGAAACCGAGGAAAGACTTGATAAATACTACGGGAACTCTGCACCATCAATTTGAATGGTTAAGAAGTGATTTACTGAGTTCCGTTGTGGTCGTACCAGCACAAGTGACGCCGAACGTTCAGGTCGCCCAAAAGAGGTCATCACGCCATATATATATTATATTATTATATTATATATATATATTCCACAATTTTAGTTTAAAATTCATGGCTTTGATTGAAAATTCAACTACTTTTATGAAAATTAGTTTTTTTTGTTCAATCCAAGAAACTGGTTGAATTTTGAAACAAAAAATATTCAACTTTAACCAAAAACAATTGTGTTTTTCACCTAATAATTGCATTTTTGTCAGACAGTTGAATTTTCATCAAAAAAGATGAATTTTCAACTAAAAAGATGACTTTTTAACAAAATCATTGAATTTTCAACGAAAAAGATTTTTTTTTCTAAAAAAAAGAAGAGTTTTTCACTGACTACCTAAATTTTCAACTGAAAAAAATAAATTTCCAACAAATAACAAAATTTAGTTAAACTATCAACTAACTAGATAAATTTTCAGCTAAAATCGTGAATCTTCAACTGGAATAGTTGAATTTTCAATTAAAAAATTTTATTTTCAACCAAACAAGTTCAGTTTTTAACAAAATACTTAAATTTTCTATAAAATAATTAAATTTGTAAGAAAATAGTTGAATTTTTAACCAAATACTGGAATTTCCTATTACCCCCCCCCCAACCGAATTTTCAACTTGAAAAAAAAATTTTATCTAGAAGATTAATTTTCTGCCAGAAAAAAAATTTTCCACAAAATATATAAATTTTCAACTGAACAGAGATATATTTACGATAAAAAAAAAGTAGTCAAACTTTCCAACAACTAGATGGATTTTCAACAAAAATGATGAATCATAAAACTGAAATAGTTAAATTTTCAATTAAAAAAATTAATTTTCAATCAAAAAAGATCACTTTTTAACCAAATAT